>CM072556.1:2440042-2950897 GCA_036898215.1 Platycarya strobilacea
AACATTTTATCAAACACTTATTGTGCATGTTTTCCTTTGAAACCAACCGCCATTTAACGAAAATATTTTCCGTGCCGAAACCAAAGATAAGGCAGAGTTTGGTCCATAACCTGCTGATGTGACTATTACTTAATTTAAAAAATGAAGTACCAAAAAAGGACAAGCTGATCTGATTAGGTATCCTATTCCTTCTTCTCCTTGTAGATTTACGTGGAAGTTGGGTAAAGAAAGGAGTTTCCTTAGTGCTCAACAACATCTTTCCTTTGGCTCTGATCCTGGCAAAACTCTGGCAGAGATAGTTTAAGGATGAGCAGACCCACCACGTAAATGAAAATAATGGGAAAAGAGCTACTTGAAAGGCTGTTTGCTTGCACCTGAAGATTTCCTCTCATATTAGTTATGGTCTTTCCTTTGCTAGCTTTGTTGGTGTTGCTTTAATTTACCCGTGCATCTATGGGCAGACTAAAAATTTTAACACCTTTGCCACATTTTCAGCAGCTTTCTAAAACTTTATAAAAGAAACGTGTGTTGCCATTAGGCAGCACTTGGCATAGATAATTGAGTAGAATAAATTGATACTCATCTTTATGTAGTTTATACAAACGATGTCATCTTGTGGTCCTGTGGAAGAAATGGGTTTCTTTTTTATTTTTGTCTTACAATTTTTCACTTCATAATCACAGTAGAAGCTGCCAATTGTGGAAAATGATCGTTTGCTTTCACTTCGTAAAAATTTGAAAAGATTGTCTCTCTTATTTTCGAAGAGTGAAATCTGATCCTCTTCCTGATGAGTCATTACAAGACAGGTAAATAAAGCCTACACATGGATAGCTTCCATGTCAGAAGAAACAAGGGTATAAAACCTACTCTCAGTACCAGATTTTTAGTTTTAAAGTATACCTGAAAATTGAAAGTAATGTCTCAGTGATCCAGAAAAGATAGATGTTAGAAGTTTGCAGGTATAAACGTGGACCTGTCACCTGGGTGGAAGATATTCAGCTCATGTTTCAAAAATCAAAGGGTGAAACAGTTTGTACATGAAAGAAGATTTTATATGTGTAATCTCCCAATCAATCAAGATTATGAGAGGAAAAAGGGGTAAGAAAACATCGTTAACAAATGAAAACATTGTACTCCTCCTTGTTCCCCTCCCCCCCAACGTCTGGAAAGGCCTGGCCTTTGTTGATCTTCATGAACTGCAATCCTGGAAGTAGGCAGCAATCACTAAAACCCAACTTCACTAACAATCTTCCTGGAGTATAACAGCTGCTGAGACTCCTTGCAATGTGCAATTGCTCCCTGAATTGATATCTCGATATCTGAACTTGAACTGCTGCATCTCTTAAGAAATTGCAACTCATGGAACCCATCTGAATTGCTTGAACTTGAAGATGAAGAAGAGACAGATGAGGATGGAGTCTTGTTTGTTGAATGGCGTTTGATAACCACAGACAGCAATCTCCTATGGCGACCGACGCCACCATTCTCAGGATCATCGTCTTTGTCAATGCTCCTTGTGATGCTTTCTGATATTAAACATTTATCCTTCTGAATTTGTCCCGGCGGGGTTTTGTT
This sequence comes from Platycarya strobilacea, assembly GCA_036898215.1. Taxonomy (NCBI): domain Eukaryota; kingdom Viridiplantae; phylum Streptophyta; class Magnoliopsida; order Fagales; family Juglandaceae; genus Platycarya; species Platycarya strobilacea. The sequence continues at coordinate 2,441,618 of CM072556.1, forward strand.
TGACTCTTTTCTATAGTTATTCAAGTATTTCTTAGCTTTTGAAATCGACCCTTCATCTGCATCCTGTATAGACGTAGTGCGGGGCTCATTTGAACTACCGGATTTACTGAAAATAGACTTGAGGTAAACCCTGGAGGCCTTCTGCTTTAAACCAAGGAACGAGTGCTTGAGTTTTTTGGTCCAAGATTTCTTTGGGTTTTCACCATTAAAACCACTGACTTCAGTTGAACTGTCCGAGATATACTCGTGATCTAGGCTCAACTGGTCTCTACAAATCCGGAAAGATTCCGAGGGTGAGATATTACAGGATTCAAATGGGGTATGAGAAGTGGGTGTTGGGGCAGTAGTGTTTAATGGAGTGCTATAGAATTCGTCAAATATATCATCTCTTGTATCACAAACAGGGCTGGAGTTTTGGAGGAGTTTTTCTACCATCTGCAAACGTGGGGGAAAGTGAAGAGGAAGGAGCTTTCCTTTGTAGAAGAGCTCGTCAGCTGGGGAAGAAGTATGCTCTTTTTCTAGAGAGGTGGAAGACATTTGGAACTCAAACTCTCTGTTGTGCGGAGGGGAGCTAACAGAATGGCATAGGAAGTTCGAGTATGAGCTGATTTCCATGTCGATGAAGTCATCTTCTGCATGATCACATGATTGAGTCATTTCGACTCTATATTGTTCAGATGATCTCTCTCTCTCTCTCTCTCTCTAAAAGTGTGGATGAATGGAAAGAAATAAACTGAAGGGAATTGTCATAATTTTTATAGATCTTCGAATGCGTCCAAATATAAGATGCATACAAATTATGATATTTTTCTAATGTCTCAGCACTGACTCTTGTCTACGTTTTCTCTTTTATAGTGGCTCATTGCTTTTTCACCATTGATATTTATGATTAACAAATGGGTAAGAGTGTCGTCTTGTTCCGATAAAGCTTCTTTTGAAGGAGTTAAATGAGAACCAGTAATGGTTTTAAAGTGAATTATGCAAGTATTGTACTCTCGCAAGCTGTTTTCTTTCAAAGCACTTTGGGGTCATCATCAATTCTTGATTATTTGTTGGGGGCCATATGCCTGTATTCCATATTCTCGACTGCCACATAGAGGCAACATCGCCATCAAATTTTAAGGCTAGAACACCCACATGGAAGCAGGTAAGTAATAGTATGTAACTTCATATTGTTGTTAAGAAGATGAGACTCGTGACCATGTCTATCTTCAATATCCACTGGCGCGAAACTACTCCAATCGTCTATTCAGAATGAGAAACATTATCTCATGATGTGGCATTAAATTATAAGTTCACAAATAAAATATAATAAATACTCTCCAATTATTTAATGCCACGTCATGGAATAATAAAAGGATGAGAAAATAGATGATGAATAGCAATACTCTTTTTGTTGCCTTGTGTGGTTTACTTGCAGGAACATCTCCGATTTTGGCTGTAAGAAAATGGAGTTTTGGTGTTGGTATAGGCTTCTGATTTCAAGATGGCTTTGCAGCTTCTCTGTCTGCTTCGTGTGAAATGGCATCATCCTACTGGTTGTTGTGACTACATGTATTGTCTCTAATAGTGCAGATTGATTGTACTACATAATCTAAGCTAGATTATGGCTTTCCTTGATTAATCAATATATCTTATCTCAAGGGAAATAGGAGAAAACACTCGAAACGTTTGAGATGGGTGAAGTACCGCATGTATCTGATTTTAAATTAGATCAGTAGGGAACTTGATTTTAAAAGTAATACATTTTTCTGGCTTTTTATGTAGAATTATTTGTTGTTATTGTGCAGTAATTATAATAAATAATATGAAATAATTATAAAAAAAAAATTATATAGAGATTTAATATAGTTCGACAATGTACCTACATATACAAGAACGAGTGGCAGAAATTTCACTATATCAAAAAATAAGATTATATCATATGTATTTATACTAACCTTAGGCGTATAGACGTATTTAAAAAAATTTACAAAAATACCTACACTATGTTTTGATCTGCTCACTCCAGACATCTGTCATTTTGTTTCTATACACGCATCAAATATGAGTCCCATATTTTAACACTCTCTAAGCCCATATGGCTATCACTATTAGCCACATTCAAAATTCGAACCTGTTTTTAGCTTTAAACATGCAGGCTTCTGGAATCTGCACGAGAGACAAAAACGTAATATTTTATACGTCTGTCTCCGTGCACAAGAGAAAAAGAAGACCATGAACTGGGAAAAAGCCTTCCATTCGATTGGAGGAAACCTATACTAAACAACGACTTTATACTTCGCGTGCTTTCACTGGATTCCTGGGTTTGTTTTACTTTTTCGTTAATTTTTTTAATCATTAATCAGAAATTTTGTTTGAGCTTCTTCCCGATTATGCTATCAACAAATGCATCTGCTCAACAAACTTTCTTTTTCGGTTTTTTTTTTTTTTAATCTATATGTTTGTTTAGGATATTCAACAAACATAAAGATGTTTTGATGGCAAGTTTCTTTGTTGAGGGTATAGGGTGGGGCTCATTGGAAATATGCATGGAAGGCTTTTTTTTTTTTTTTTAAATTATCAGTTACCAAACGTTGGACCTTACAAGAAAGTTAACACAATGATAGCAGAGAGACAGAGAACCAATACATGATCCGACAATACATGGTGGGGAATGGAAATTCTGAATGGAATGCTTGCGCAGCTCGAGACTTGTTCTTTTTTTTTTTTCCTTTTCAATTGCTTCTTCATTTGACACACACCACACTATGTTTAGCATTCTCTCTTGTACAGACAGGTCTTCAATCCCAGACAATAAAATAAGACAAAATCTACACAATCTCTTACTATTCACACAACTTTCAAACACCACACTTTTATTTTTATTTATTTTTTATAATTAGGAACCTTCCCAGGGGCGGAACCAGAATTTTATGTTTGGGGGGCGGTCGATAAAATATACGGTGTGTGTAAATTTTAGAAGGATGATCATCAGTAATAGAAATATCATATTCTGTTGTTACCGAACTCTTTAAACGTCTATTATTTTTTGAATTATACTCCATTTCTTTCTTTAAAAAAAAATAATAATTGTTCTTAAGTATTTGCTCATATTTTTTTTTACGATTTAAGAAAAATTTATAAATTAAGAATAAATTTGAAAACTTTCTATTAAGTAATCATGTAACGCTATTAAATTTTTAACAAACTATATCTCACAATCATACAAGTTAAAGTGAAACTAAATAAGTGAGTATAATTAATGAATTTTACAATCATACAAATTTATAATTAATTTTTTTGCTAGAATTAGACTATTATAATAACTGTAAAATTATGTAAGTTAAAATTTAGATTTACGTAAAGTTAAAAATTAAAATATAAATGAATGTATATTGAGATTTAAAAAAAATAATTTTTATAAAAAAAAATTTGAGGGGGTCAATTTATATTTATATTTTTATAATTTAAGAGAAAATTTTAATTATATATATAATTATATATATTCCTACTATAAATAAAATTTGAAAAAATTTTGGGGTGAACCTTCCATTCTCAAGAACGAGACAGACAGTTAGAATTGTATTGTTTCTGTTGCATTCACAAGAAATTAAGCACATCAAACTGCTATTATTTCGTGGAAGTTTTGTAAAGGTCTTCTTAGTTGTGTTCAAAGCATGGTGTGGTGTATCAGTGTATGGCTTAGCTGGTGAGAGTTAAGAATGACTGAAATTTTAACGACTCCCCACTAAATTTTCCCTAAAAAATCTTGAGCGTTCTGTTCAGAAGTGAAGATAATAAGAAGTGGTAACTTTTAAATAGCAAATAATGGATAAGTCAAAGTGTTGGATGCAGTGGCGGAGTCAGAGATTTTGTTTTAGGAGAGCCAAACAAAGTTAAAATAAAATATATAAAATATTTGTTGTTATATTTCTATATAATTTTTTATACAATATAAAATAATCTGAAAGTAAATCTACAATAAAAATAAAATACGTTTAATACAACTTATTTATTAAGAAAAAATATGATATGTTAAGAATATGTCATCGTAATAAAAATATGTTAAAAATCATTTAACTTTTATTTTTATTTTTATTTTTATCTATAATAAAAACATATCATCATATTTTTTTATATATGAAGTCATCTCATTTTATTTTATATGAGATGTATTTTATTTTTAAATTAAATTAAATTTTATAGAGGGAGTCAAGATAAAATTAAAGAAGGCACCAACATAAGATAAAAATAATATTATTTTACTAAATCATAAAAAATTATTATATATTATTTTTTTCTTTTAAGAGTTTGCAAGTATAAATACTGGCTAACAAAAGAGAAAAGTACAAGCGAAAGAAAGCCATACATGCATCCATCTTGGCCTTTTCTATTTTTACAATTCATCTCATTTCATCTAATTATTATATTTTTTTAAATTTTTATATAAAATAAAATAAATAATTCAACTTTTTCAAATCTCAAAATAAAAATAATATTAAAAAAATATATTCTAATAAAATTTTAATTTAATTTTCAATTTTGATCTCAATTCATCATTTCACCGGTAAAAACAAAGGAGTAAATGACCCACCACCACCCAGGAAAGCTTGGATGCTATAGCGTAGTACTCTGATTGGTACAGGATAAACCAGTAGAGCCGACTATTGGGGGCTTCCATTGCCAGGTATCCAACCAGCACCAAGAAAAGAATTAAAACGTAACAGCACATATACAAATTCCAGGCAATGTGTTTTGGTAGTCAATATACAAACTGCCTTTTGAAGGGATTTTGAGCGAGGGGTCCCCACTCCCCAGCCCAATAGCTTGTGTACCCTAGTGCTGAAAGCATGAAACCCTGTACAATAATGATGTTTTACAAAGATAAAAACAGATTTTAATTTCTATATCCGGAAACTTCTGTGACAAATCAATATTTAACAGAGACCTTAAAAAACTCACATTTGCCTCCTTTGTTTCTGAGTGAGAAAGCACGATAGGCCCCCTTCAACACTACCCACCTTGTCCAAGGAGACAATTGTGGCCACATTCTCAACTCAAAAGTAGGCAGTCTTGGGAACGGTATTGCAGAACCACCTTACAATTTACATATATATATATATAGAGAGAGAGAGAGAGAGAGAGAGAGATTATAAGTAACTGTTGACTGACCCCCTTTACACGAATGTTTCACTTGAATGATGCAAGCAGAAATCATCATTATGGTTCCACATTTACTTTCATACCAGTTTACTTGAGTTGTTTAATACGTTCCTTAAAACAAGATACAAGTTTAAGAATCTACAGAAGAATGAAAAAAAATAGAAACTATATAAATTGCTACAAAGAAGTTACAAAGAGAAGCTTGATATCTAAAATGGAGCTTCGTAGAGGTCAGAATGGAACACAGAAATGTCTATCATACTTGTACATATGCTTGCTTGTTTACTACACTTAGGATAACTGGATAGCCATGTATGCAGTCGAAGGTTTATTTGCTTGTTGCTGAATCGCCAGCTCTTAATTCTCTTTCAAGCTCATCGAATTCCCAGTCACCAATCTCCTCTGCAGAGTAGTCTTGACCAACCTTCCCAAACTCGGATTCGAACTTTGCAAGTTCTGCTTCAGTGTCAAGCATCTGCTCTGCTTTGATTACAGGTGATCTTGGCTGTTCATCTTTCTCAGCCTTTGGTGTTTCAGTACCCTGCATTGGAGGAGGAGATCGAGTTTTCTGCTCCTTCTCAACAGATTGAGTTTCAGACTTTGGGGTTGGTGTCTCCATCTCTAAGATTGGTCTCTCAACAGACTCAAATTCTGCTCTTAATTTTTCAATGTCATCAAAAAGCTCCTTGACCATCAAATCATCTTTCCTGGATTAAGGAAGGCCAAGTAAATCACTTTAGAGGGGAAATGATGGACCCCCCTCCCCCCAAAAAAATAAAATTAAAAAAAAAAACCAAAAATAAAAAGAATCATGAACCAAAGAACATAACAGGTGAAGTCATGGCGCCATAATATTGAACCTGGAATATTTCCCTTCCTGAGCATAATATTGCTCCTTCATGTTATCCACTACACTGAAGGTGGTTATGATCTGACACAAAAACAAATCAAACGACATATATAAGAGGTCTATTTTTTTTTTCCCTCCATTCCTTTCTTCGGAAAGAACCAGATGCATAAAAAAAAATGAAGGCGTAGCTTCATCCTCCCTCTCCGTCCCATTTTTTTATCAATCCAATTTCTTTTCTTTTCTTTTTGTTTTTTGCTCTCTTTAATGACGTGGATGTCGTCACCAATGCAGGGCTTTTCAGACCCACCCTTGGGGAGTAAACCCAAAATATATGACCCCCCACCAGTTACATGTATACTGGGGTAATCCAAGAAAACTCCTAATGTGAAATCAAACCCAAGATGTCTGAGTTACTGCTGGGATTCAAATGCGTAATAAAGCTTGGATTATCCAGAGTTGATGGATATGTCATGTGCATATAATAAACGCTTGTAAGTCTTAACTTATTTATGCAACCTCTCATGATGCTTAACCTGAAGCAGAATTGGTATAGGTGAAAAGTAGTTTCAACCTTTTGCATTTTTTAAAAACCAGGCTGAAAGATGATAGCACAGAAAAAAAAAAAAAAGATGAAAGGTAGAATTTTCAATACAGTTAAAGAGAATCCATAAATGAAGATTTGATATACTAACCATGTACATATCAATATCTTAGTACTGTGAAATAAATTACAGCTTTTAGTAATTTGTACCTTGGCTTCATAATCCAAATATTCCTCCTCAAGATTTTTTCTTGGGTTTGATACTTTAGAATCCTCATTATCCAAAGTCGATGCCTTCCCTGACCTGTCCCATCAGGAAAAGAATTAATAAACTGCGTTAAATAGGTCATAACAATCTCAGTGCAACAAAAGGCATTACCCCTCACTCAAATTCTTTAAGTTATCCACAAATTTTCGAATATGGCTGATTGATGGCCCCAACTCTTTCTGCACGAGGGGTACAAGATGGATCAGGGCAGGGGAGAAGATGAGAGCTTACAACTTTATTCACTACTTTAGGTTCCATTGCTGGAATACATATTTTTCCTTTTTTTGTATAAGTAGACTGGAAAATATCTTTATGATAAAGAATATTAACATACCTTGTAATTAGAAAGGAGATGAATGGCCAAGTTTACAAAATAGTCTTCATGCCTCTCCAGTTCATCACTAGTATATGCAAAGAAAAATATATGGAAGTAGGAAGTAAGGGCCACTGCATTTATCATCCACTGGGTAAGACAGTTAGAAATATCTATAGAAAATGCTTAAAAAGAAAACCTCCCTGCTGGGCACTACTCAATACACTCAGTCAAGGTACATACTTGGCCTGCTTCTCCTTAGTTTCTGCATACGAGCGTTGAAGAACCCAAGTATCTTCCAGAAAATTAATCCATGTGCTGAGAACATCTGCTTCTACCCTAGCTGAGGCTATGGATTGAGAAAGCTCATCTTCCTATAAACATTTTCCATAGGATATTTTGGGTATCTGAATGGTAAGTAGCCAGTATAGATGCATTGCAGAAAAATTATGATCACCATAAAACAAGAATCCAGACCTTCGTTTTCAAGTGAACAACAATCTGATTATTAGCTTCCTCAAACTGGTCTCTCTCTTCTCTGGCATTGCGAAGGCGTGCATGAGCAGAAGCCAAGGAAATGTTAACCTACATCACATGCACCGGCTTAAAAATATTCACAATCAATTACTTATAAAAAGAAATTCGGAATCAATGGAGGGCAAGAAAAAAAGACAATAATAATAAGGTTACTAAAATGCCTAAAAAGTGGTTGACAAGCCCTTGTGATCGACTTTAAAACTTCTTTGAAACTACTCTAAAGACAAGATTACGGGATGGTGTCTTTGGTATAAGATTGAAGATTTGACAATGTTAGAGGCATTTGCAAAGCATGTATTAAGGCATGAGTTCTCGTCATAATAATTAGTCCAATAATAGCTATAAGGCAGATTGTTCTTTGGCAATTTTAGACATCAATGACTTTTTCAATAAGTAAACATTAATTAAGTTTTGAAGACTGGTATGTGATGTGTTACATTCCATGATTGAAGGAGCGAGATTTAAATACAAGTTTATCACGAAGGAAAATGTTGGTATTCTTTATACAAAAGAAACAAAAAGAAAAGTGAATTAAAAGCATCCAATAGCATAAAAAGTGCAGAAAAAGAGATCAACCATTATAGGTGAAGAGAATCATTTTCACAATTGGATTAAACCGTTAAAGAGATGAGGAAAAGTCGAGTTTCATGTGAGACGAGAATCAAACATGACAAGAAAACTTCTCTCCGTAATACAAATAATAGTTTTTGACAAAAAAGAGGGGGGAAGAAAAAGAAAGCAGAAAAAACCTTTTTCAGTTCAGCTTCAAGTTTATCTCTTTGTATTTCAAGTTCTGCTATCTCAGCTGCTAATACCTGGAAACAAATTATGGAACCAAAACTTAAAAAGTTTTTCTCCTAAAGGAATAGTAAGTGTAAAAGCCACATGCTTGTAGCAAGCATGGCCTTGTACCACATTCTACCATAAAGCCTAGGCAACCACAAAGGAAGCTATACTGCTGCCAACTGTCGAATAAATCTTCACAGCATCTACCCACCTTTTATATGTTACACAACCACGTGGTACCATTAAGTGAGAAAAATTATGAAAGCAGGCAACAATATGTTTTTGATAGCGAGAGATGCATCCGCATAGATGGAGATGTTCTCAATATTGTAAAACAGCATAAGCCATTAAACCATAAAATGTCAAAACAAGTCCACATAATAATTTCTATATATACATAAACATTTTTTTTTGATAAGTATATACATAAACATATATAAATGTGGATGTGTCTCCACATGTTACTTCAATCTTTGAATGTTTTTAATACTTTGTATAACAATTCTTTCCATATACTTTTGAAGTAATTCTCATCCCAAAATGGAAAGTAAATGAGAAAATACGAAGCTTTCTTTTAAAAAAATAAATAAATCATGATACTAGTTTTTCTGAGTCTTACTGATAACTGTAAGAGAATGGTGTCTTTTTCTTATCTCTTATAGTTCACTGGTACCTGACAAGAAAAATGCATTGCTGTGGAAGAAAGTTACCTTCTCTCTTTCACTAACTTCACTTGCTTTGGTTACACGAACTTTTAGTGCCTCCTCTTTCTGTAATCTGCCAACAGAGAAGAGAACGAATAGTTTAATATGTACAAAAAAAAAGGAGAGAAATAGTGAATTAAGTACAAAATAACGCCATTAATTATGTTCAAGCAATCAGCTAGTCATTTGTTTTTAGATGAGCACCAGAAGTGATTGTAAAAGGGTCCAGGTTTGCCTTGCATCCTATTGGTTAGTTAAGACTTCCTGAAGAACCCTCCAGGATCTCAATTTAACATTTTTTATTGGTAAAAAAAATTATTTATAAGGATAATAGGCGTAGCCCAAGTACATAGAATGTATACAAGAGAGAACACCTAGTCAAGAACTAGATATAGATACAAGGGAAGTGTGGAAGCTAAGCCCAGTGAGTCTATAGCAATTGCCCAAAAAAATAAAGTATTGAAGAAGTTTTTAAGATCGTCCATTGAGTGTTCCGTATCTTCAAAGTTTCAGTCATTCCTCTCCCTCCAAATGCACCACCTAGTGCATTTGGGGACAATCATCCAAATTGCTGCAATCTGTGGGATGTCGTATAAATCTTTCCAGCTAGTGAAAAGATCAACCACCCTTTTAGGCATAACCCAACTCTACTAGACATCATCCCACAAGGTGCGAACTCACAATGAAGTAGCAAGTGATCCACTGGCTCTCCATTTTTATTTTTATTTTTTTGATAAGTACTGGCTCTCCATTTTTATTGCACATGCAACGCCAATCAATTGTGATAAGTCATCATTTCCTTACATTGTATATAGTTAGGATCTTCCCCAATGAAGTTGTTTATAAGATGAAAGCCGCCTTGAGAGGCGCCTTAGTCCTCCAAATACTCTTCCAAGGAAACGGATTGTTGTCATGGCTAGAGATGGCCTCATAGAATGAATGTACTATGATCTTCTGCTTCCTATAGGGAATCAAAGCATCTTATCTATGTCCCTGTCTCTTACTTCCATGGAGTACAATACATTGAAGAACTCGGATAAAACCCCAACTTTCCAATCCTGAGCTTGCTTGAGGAAATTGACATTCCATAGTGAAGAACCACTTGAGAATTTCAATGCCTCAGGCATAATGATGGTGACTCGTCATGAAAACATTGCACTATGCTTTTTATGCCTTTCGCCAAACTTAATAATTAATACAACAGCATAAGGTGTTTCAATAAGTGCTTCAACAATATAATAACAACTGAATGAAAAACATCTTCCAGCTCATAAGTGCTTAGCTTTCTCTCTTGCATGTGTCCTATGTATGCCTATTGTTTTCGTCAACCAAAAAATTCATCACTTATTAAAAATAATTGTTTGAACAATATAATAACTGAATGAAAAACATCTTCCAGCTCATAAGTGCAGTAAAATTTAGATTTGAGGTCACAAGTTTAAGTATGATTTCTACCTATGATCTGAAATACGTTTTTCAGCTTTTGTCGCAGAGCTAGCGAGAGATTCTGATAAGACCTTCAACTTGTCAACCTGCTTGTAGAAATAAGAAAATAGTGGTGACTGTAGCTTTCCAAAGCCTTTAAGGAAATTTTTTTTTTTTTTTTTTTTTGATAAGTAAGAAGTAACTTTATTGATGTGAATATAAAAAGGCATAACCCAAGTACACGGGGAGAATACAAACGAAAATGCCTAATTACATTCTAGGTGCTCAAATTTAAGCCTTTAAGGAAAGTTGGCATTACTGATTAATACACATACAAATAAAAAAGAAACAGATTACATGTAATCAAATCACATTACCAGAAGGCCACTCAAAATATTCAGACAATCTAATGATTCAGAGACCACCAGGACAAAAACAACAAGAAGGGGAAAAGCAAGTTGAACAAAAACCGTCACAGAATGGGCAGAAAACATACAAGTTATGCCCCATTATGCTTCAGTTAACTTGGAGCCAGTGTCAGAAAAATAATAAAAGGAATGGTTCATGGACTTGTAGATGGGTGTCATGTCTTGATTTCGAATAATTGTTCCATGTAAATTTATATGTCTAGGACAAATATAGCCAAGACTGCAGAATTGACGAGTGTGTATCGTGCTAATATGCTTTTTGAACAAGCTAATGTGCAATAGAGAGATTACCCATGTATGGAACAAGTCTGCACTCATCTTTTAGTCACAGAGTTCTTCTTTCCAGCTATGGCACGTTGCTTTTTCCAGACAACTATCTCAGCTTGTGCTGAGCACCACTAATCAAGCCCTTCACAATCATTGACCTTTATACCACTCATGCATGCCCCACTTATTATAAAATTACTAATTTCGTTATCTTGTTCCAATTCCTTAGCTCCTATATACATACAATAACTAAAATTTATTAACCTGGTAAAATTGCACCCATATATGGTGTCACAAAATCCAATTCTCAGAAGTTGCAGTGTAGCACTGCAGGTAAACCTAAAAGACCCGCATACACTCCCAGAAATCAGAAACTGGGGCTGTACCCATAAAACACAACAAAAGCACAGTATGATCTACGTTTGACAAATGAAACAAGCAGTGGTCCAACAGCAAGAGAAAAGCATACCTTTTGAGCATGAACCTCAGGAGTATCTCCATTGTTTAGAAATTTCTTTTTCAATAAGAGCCCTTCCAATCTGGAACAAACTCTAATATGTGCAAGTGCTCCTTTTAGAGCCTGCACAAACATTTTTTTGATAATTTAGAGCCTACCACAAACATGGAGCAACCAAGCTCTATTTTTCATAGCTTCCCACTCAATAAAGGGTAGAAAAGCAAAACAAGTCACTGTAACTACCCCATCCCATTGTTTCCCACACACTTAATACCCCCTCTTTGGGCGATCTTCATTAAGAGCTCTCTATTATGGGCTGGGTGTTCTCTCTTGTATGCACTCAGCGTACTTGGTTATGCCTATGATGTTAATAAATTTTTACTTCCAAAAAAAATAAAAATAAAGGGTAGAAAAGTTTTTTGCTTTCCAGAACACTTATTAGTATACACATCAAGAAAGAAAGAAAGATCTGGATTCAATGACAATTTGTATTCAATAAGATTGGCCTATTCACAAAAAACAGCGCACCTCTATTGTTGCTAAAGTTGTTTCTTTGGGTGCTTCATCTAAATGCTTCTGGGAAGCTGCAATTTCATCAAGCTTTTTCTTAAGATCAGTGGCTTCGGCATCTATTCTGTAAATCAAATAAATTAAGAAAGAAAGAAACTGTTAACTTCATCCCTTTTTCTTTTCTATTTTTCTTTAGAACATATAATATGAGCACCAAAAGGGATGCAACCCAAGAGATAAGCACCAATGGGGGCTAGCAAAGTAACAAGAATAGAAATAAAAGGGAATATGCTAGTTGAAAAAGGAAAAAATAACCAACACAAGAGAATAAAAAACTTGTAGGCAATCAGGGTTTGCATTTGCAACAGATTACTTAGAGCAGCTGAGCTGTTCTGTCCTCACCTTCCAAGATCAGCGTTGACTTTCAACCCTGTAATGGCACCTTGTGCAAATTGAAGCAATTCCTCGCGCTTCACCTGCAAATGAAATACATGTCAATAAATTGTATGTTGCTCAAAGCTCAAGGAGAGAAAAAAATATAAGATAACTATAAATACTTTTTATCGAGAAAGGGGGTGGTGCCAGAATAATTATTTATCAAAATTAAGAACTTCTGTAACATATGAAGTAACCTGGGTTTTTCTTTTCTTCTTCTTCTTCTTCTTCTTTTTTTTTTTTTGGAGTCATTTTTTCATGACCTAGTTTTTAATATTGCTGTTTTAATTTTCTATAGGAAAAGGTTTACTTCCCATCAAGGTGACAAAAGAATTACAGGGGTAAAAGTATAAACTACTCTTCAACCCAGAAGACTTGGGGATGCTCTTTTTTTTTTTTTTTTTTTGTCAAAAGGAAGTTGTAGAAAGGTAACACAATATACTTTTTTTTTTAGAAGAAGTAACACAATATACTTTTCCAAGCGATGGCCAAAATCCCCCCATGTCTGCATGTGCATATGTAAAGCACGCTTCTTACATTTTTTTTATAAGGTAAATTTTATCCAAAGCACAAAGGGGCACAACCCAAATACACAGGGAGTATGCATTGGGAAACCCCCAACTATAGGGATGAAGAAGAAGAACACAATTCCATAAAACTGAGAAAGCTAGGAGCAGAAACTATTGTACAACACCATCCATACATAAAGAGAATTGAGCTTAGTGGCTCCTAACAAAGTCCACTCACAATCTTCAAAAGTCCAAGTATTACATTCCCACCAGATACACTGCATCAGACACAAAAGGGAGCTTTCCCAAATCTCTAATTAGCTATGGCTACTAACAGACTACACCAACAACGCATCTAATCCACCACCCACCGAGGCATAACACACCTCATAGGGGCAAACTTTGCACATAACGATATTTGACCATTAAAATGGTGGTTTTCTATTAAATTTGATGTTTGTTTTTACGTATTTACCAATACTTCATCTTGGTAGCTTGAAAAAGCTTTTGCCAGATCCTGTATGCTGCTCACTATTGCATTATGAACTTCAGTTCCTCCAGTAAGACAGAGCCTGCATGTGATAATATTGAAAAAAAGATTCAGATCTTCTTACGGATGAACAGAAGTCAAGAATTATGAGAACCTATACTACATTGCTTCAAAAGACCAAAACTAACCCCAAAAGTGAAAACAAAATTGAAGATAAAATAAAGCCATTTCCTCATCACGTTAAAATTTAATTGATTGAAGATTCTTGAATACACCCTGCATACTTGACTACACCTATTAATAACATTTTACATATTAAAAAAAAAACTGATTTAAGATTTTTTAATTCCAGTGAGATGCTAAATAAATGCAAGAAATTCTCTCCCATAATCCACCACAAGCTATGATGGTGAGAGGACTGACCCAAACATTTCCAGGAGCAGAGAAACTTCATCTTCGACTGGTGCTTCAAGAATCTGAGGCACAGAAAAGAGTTAACCTGTGTTAACCTCCTTAATTATTGTGTTAACAAAAAGGAAAAGTAAGCATCGTCTAAATATTGAAAATAAAGGCATATGCTAGACTGAAAGGGCCAAGGGGTGTGGCTCATTATTTCCTTTAATCCAATATTTAGACAGACAACAAAAAACCCCGTAAATTAGCAAACCATTTAGGCCTCATATAATACTGCTTGATACATTTCCAAGGAAAAAAATGTAATTTTTTGCAAATTTTAATCTCCAAAATAATAGAGTCATCATGCATTGATTATCCTTCATTGAACATGACCAGACTTCAAAGAATTTCCATACGCACACATGAACTCACTTAAATACTAACCCAATTCTTGACTGCCAAAAATTGGACACAATTGGCATCCTAACTACGTCATAAAAGTTTTCCCAATTCTAGGTATACCACAATCACAAACCACCCAATAACACTAAAACTCATCAAACAATTTACAAATATTATGGAAACATCCATTGTAAATATACTAATCTCTTACTGATCAATAATTACTAGTAGCATCTCTGTATTTTTATGTATCTTACAGTTTACTGGACCAAAAAAATAAGGTAGTTGTGAAATTTTGACATAATTTCAACGTGTAGCAGCATATTTTGATTTCCTATTTCATTCATTTTTCTTTCAATAGCTATGGAATACCAGTGTTTACAGTATAAACACAATACTAAAGCTAGTTTCAACTGATTCTCAGCACATTTCAAGTACAACTGTATAAACGCTTTAAGTTAGTTCAATGTACCATAGAGATTATTATGCCCTCCAAAGCCTGACTCTGAAGAAAAACATCACGAAAATTCATTGGCTCACCACCAAGATCAGAGTCATAATACAGTACCTATGAGAGGAACAAAGAAATTAGGAACAGTTAACTATCTCACCCTAACTTGCAATCTTGAGCATTTAGGAAATTAAAATGTGCAAAAATATGATTCATACTGGTCCGAAAAAGTTGATGAAATGATATGGTTTTAGAACAAAATAATTGAAGAGTACAAATTCTAATCATCATAACATGTATGAGGACAGAAGCATGGTCATAACAATTATCATGGTCAAGAAACATAACAGCTAAAACATTCGATTTTTGTTTTTCTAACTGAAGTAACAAAACAAAATGAAGAACAAAAACAAAAAAGTTCTCAATGAAGTAATGAGAAGTTAAGCAACAGAGTGTGCAACGTGAAACACAGATCCAACATAATTCCCTTTGGATCTCATGGTTTTCATACCATAAATAAAGCTGAAAAATACCAATTGAAAATGTTAGCAACCACCAATTTTACCAATAAAAAAAATAAAATAAAAAAATGAAAAAAACAGCACCTATTTTAATGTGGGAAACTCAAAAGCTTCCAGCAGCCTAAATAGCCCTGAGGCTGCTGAGGAAATTCAGGGCCATCAAAATTGATTACAGAGTCGGTCCAAGAGGCATGATTGCCCTTAAAATGATTTGAATTCCAATTGTAAAGAAACTTATCCAAAAAAAAAAAAAATCCAATTGTAAAGAAAAACAAAATGAAGCTGCTTATAATAATATCATAGTACAGCAATCCTAGAATTTACAGATTCAACAAGAGAAAATGAAAAGAAAAAAAGTTGGGGTGGGGGGTTTAGTCACCATAGATGGTCGTTTTGGGCTATCCTTTCCTTCATCCGAAGCAAGATGTTGCTCAAGTGTTTTTTCTTTATCTTCAAGGGAAGCTCCAGATAATTTTTCAATATCTTTAAGCACGACCAACCATCTTCTCAGTAACTGAACTCTTTCAGCTCCAGTACAAGAAACTGCTGCTTCTTCCAGTCTTTTAATGGTCTGCTTAACACTTCTGAAACTCCGGGTCCCCTGCATATGCGTGCAACTTAACAAAGTCGGATAGAGTGTATAAACCGGAATAAATGCATTTGTTTCGCCAACCACTACGAAAACCACCGTGTGAATTCAATTATGTGCTTCTCAAACGATTATTTTCAGCGCTATTTTCGATTAACTTCCTAATACGAGTCGCCTCGATAATTTGAATGGAAGCCCCAAACACTCAATAAGGCAATCTACTCTTTCAAATACTAAAACCCGATAGCTTGAAAAAGGCATGTATTTTTTTAAAAGTAACATGAAACTAGCACGTATATATGTATTACCCCTAAATGGAACAAAAAAATCAATTCGAATCAAAAGAAAAAGAAAAACTCAGGAAAGTCAGAAAAGATAGATAATAAGAACAATACTATGCGATCCTGAAGGATTTTGGCGCCTCCAGCTACGGCTTGGCCGGCGTGTTGAACGACGGAATCGGCGTAGTTCTTGACGGTACGGGTGAGGTTGTTCTTGTTGCCGACCTCTACGGCCTTGCTAACAGCAGATCTAAGCCACGACATTTTGACCCGGAATCCCAGAAAATCGCCGAGAGATTGTAAATCTTGAAGATGAAAGATTAAGAAGAAGAAGATGATGACGATGATTATAAAGTGATGGCGAGATCGAGCATGCAAGACGCTTTGGGAAGGTTTAGGACACTGGACGACGGAGAAATTGTGCAAGTCTTCAGTTTTGGACCGGATTTTTGGACACTAGGCGAAGCGGTCTGCGAGCGACTCTCAAAACGAACATAGGATTAGGCAAGTTTTACAGCCGAAGCGGCGTCGTTTTATCGCTCTGTGAATGTTCAACTGTCTTAATTGCACACTACAAAAAAAGAAACATAAATAAAAGATTGACAGCAGCTGCTGCAGCATCATCTCACGTAAGCAGTGATTTTACTGTTTATATCAACAGTAAAATTACTATTTATGTATGAACCTGCCGCGGCAACCGGACTGCTGCCCAGCACGTCCCAGAAAGAAATGCGACATCTTCTACAATTCAAAAATAGAAAACTGAGCATTAAATTAAAAGGAAAAGTTGAGATATCGCATCCCATCACTTCTATATAGGTAGATAGAAATGAGAGTTAAAATCATGAGTCCCCAAACGCCATAATTATAAAATAATATTTTTTTTTGTTATGAAATTTAAAGAAAGAAATTACTATTACAAAAGAGAAATAAGAAATTTTCTCTGAAACTCTTAAGAACTGAAACTTTATTTCTCTTTCTGTATTTTCTTATGAATTTCATTACAACTGAAACCTCTATTTATAGGCTTTGAAATTACTATACAAGTTACTATGCAAGTCACTATGTAGAATTTAAAATAATAGTGGTGGGGTCATTCACATAATTTAGTGGTGGGACAGGGGGCGGCTGATAAATTTCGTTCGTTCATTATACTCCCCCTTGAATGACCGCCAATAAAAAATCTGCCTTGTTAAAATCTTGCCAAGTAAAAATCCAGTGGGAAGAAAAACCAATGGCGAAGGAAAAAGAGTACAGTCTTCTTATGTATCCACAAGTGCTTTAAGATTGCCTCATTAAAATCTTGCAGAGGAAAACCCAGTGGGACAAAACCTCAGCGAAGAAAAAAGAGTACAATCAGCACATTTACTCCCCCTGAAAAGTGCATGACAAAAGATCTTTGAGTCTTCGCATTCCAATGTTATGCACAATCTTCTTGAATGTGGAAGTTGGTAACGCCTTTGTGAATAAATCTGCCAAATCATCACTAGATCGTATCTACTTGACATTAATTTTACCTTTCTCTTAAAGTTCATGAGTATAAAAGAATTTAGGTGAAATATGTTTGGTTCTGTCACCTTTGATATATCCTCCTCTGATTTGAGTGATACAAGCAGTATTATCTTCATATAAGATTGTTGGGCTATTATTGATTATGGGAAGTTCACACTTTTCTTGGATATGTTGAATAACTGATCTTAACCAAATACACTCTCGACTTACTTCATGAATAGCAATGATCTCTGAGTGATTTGAAGAAATAGCAGATAGTGTCTGCTTAACAGATCTCTATGATATGGCAGTATCTCCATAAGTAAATAAATATCCAGTTTGAGATCTACCTATGTGTGGGTCTGAAAGATAACCTGCATCTGCATACCCAATCAATTCTGAACTTGAACTACGTTGATAAAATAATCCCATATCAACCGTACCATGAAGGTAACGAATGACATGTTTAATGTCATTCCAATGCTTTCGAGTTGGTGCAGAACTATATCTTGCAAGCAGATTAATTGAGAATGCAATATCTGGTCGAGTGCAATTTGCAAGATACATCAAAGCTCCAATTGCACTGAGATATGGTACTTCAGGCCAAGAATTTCTTCATCGTCATCACAAGGACGGAATGGATCTTTCTTTACATCAAGTGTTCGAACAATCATTGGAGTACTCAGGGGATGAGACTTGTCCATATAAAAATGCTTTAGGACTTTCTCAGTGTACATGGACTGATGAATAAAAATTCCATTTGGCAAGTGCTCAAACTGCAGGCCGAGACAAAGTTTTGTTTTGCCAAGATCTTTCATTTCAAATTCATTCTTTAAATATATAGCGGTTTTTGAGATCTCTTCAGGAGTTCCCACAATATTTAAATCATCAACATAAACCGCAATAATGACAAATCCGGATTCTGATTTTTTAATAAAAACACATGGGCATATAGGATTATTCTCAAATCCTTCTTTCAATAGATATTCGCTTAAGCGATTATACCACATGCGTCCGGATTGCTTCAACCCATATAAAGATCTTTGTAGTCTGATTGAGTACATATTTCTAGATGTACTTGTAAATGCTTCAGGCATCTTATATCCTTCAGGAATTTTCATATATATGTCATGGTCTAAAGATCCATATAAATATGCAGTGACCACATCCATCAACCGCATTTCTAATCCTTTTGTAACAACCAGACTAATCAAAAATCTAAATGTGATTGCATCCATAACGGGAGAGTATGTTTCTTCACAATCAATCCTAGGTTTCTGCAGGAAACCTTGTGCAATAAGCCGTGCTTTGTATCGCACAATTTCATTTTTCTCATTACGTTTTCGTACAAATACCCACTTATATCCAACAGGCATTACACCCTTTGGTATTTGGACAACAGGTCTAAATACTTCTCGTTTTGCTAGCAAATTTAATTCAGTTTCAATAGCTGTTTTCCATTTTGGCCAATCATTTCTACATTGACATTGTTCGACGCTTTTTGGCTCATTTTCTTCATTACTTCTGATAATGTCAAATGCCATTTTATATGAAAATATGCTGTCGACAACAG
This sequence comes from Platycarya strobilacea, assembly GCA_036898215.1. Classification (NCBI taxonomy): domain Eukaryota; kingdom Viridiplantae; phylum Streptophyta; class Magnoliopsida; order Fagales; family Juglandaceae; genus Platycarya; species Platycarya strobilacea. Next base: position 2,460,987 of record CM072556.1, read on the forward strand.
TTTTATTTCTATCCAGAATTTTTCCAGTTTTCATGAAATGTATTGAGATCTCATTATTTTCAGGTACCTGTTCCTCTTCAGGGGAAAACATTTCATGACACACCTCTTCAGGAGGTCCCTTTTTAGGAGATTTATACTCTTCAGGAGTTTCCTCTTCAAGAGGTTCTGGAATAGAAGATTTAAACTCTTTAGGAGCACCAATTATATTTGTAGCCTGTATTGTGGGTATGTGTTATTCAGGAACACCAAATTCATTTTGTATTCTTTTCCTTCTGGGAATTTTGTCTTTTGCACCAATAGGTCTTCCACGCTTCAGGCGTATTTTAGATTCATCTATTGCTGCTTTGACAATTTGTCCTTCAGGGACTTCAATCCTTGCTGGAGTATTAACAGCAGGAATATAAGATTTTACTACACCTTTAGTGTCAGTAAATACATCCGGTAACTGATTTGCAACATTTTGCAAATGAATAATCCTTTGAACTTCCCGTTTACATTCATTTGTAGGAGGATCAAAATGAGACAGGGTCTTATTATCCCAAGTAATATCTTGTCGTGCTTCAGGCATCGACTTTTCTTTACCCATTAACGGAAAATTTGATTCGTCAAAATGACAATCCTCAAAACGTGCTTTAAACATATCCCCTCCAAGGGGTTCAAGGTATCTAATAATGGATGGAGAATCAAAACCAACATATATCCCAAGTCTACGTTGAGAGTCCATTTTTGTACGTTGTGAAGGTGCAATTGGAACATATACAGCACATCCAAAAGTACGAAGATGAGAAATATTTGGTTGTTGACCAAATGCAAGCTGTAATGGAGAATATTTATGATATGCAGATGGTCTAATGCGAATTAGAGATGCTGCATGAAGTATAGCATGTCCCCAAGCAGAAACAGGTAGTCTTGATTTCATAAGTAAAGGTCTAGCGATTAGTTGAAACCTTTTGATCAAAGACTCAGCTAAACCGTTTTGTGTGTGTGTATGGGCAACAGGATGTTCAACATCTATTCCTATTGACATGCAATAATCATCAAAAACTTGAGATGAAAATTCACCTGCATTATCCAATCGAATGGTCTTAATTGGATATTCAGGAAATTGTACTCGTAGTTTAATTATCTGAGCAAGAAGTCTAGCAAATGCAACATTTCTAGTGGAAAGAAGACAAACATGTGACCATCGACTAGATGCATCAATTAGAACCATAAAATATCTAAATGGTCCACTTGATGGATGAATAGGCCCACATATATCTCCGTGAATCCTTTGTAAAAAGGATGGAGATTCAACAATGACTTTTGAGAGAGATAGTCTGATAATTAACTTACCTTGAGAACATGCAGAGCACGGAGATTCATTGGGTAGAAATATCTTCTGATTCTTTAAGGGATGCCCATGCGAATTTTCAATAATTCGTCTCATCATTATAGAACCCGGATGTCCAAGGCGATCATGTCAAGTCATAAATACTTTAGGATCAATGCACTTCTGGTGCATTACCACATATGATTCAATTGTTCTCATTTTTGTATAATATAATCCAGAACATAGAGCATGCAGTTTTTCTAATACGAGCTTCTGGCTCGATATTGTTTTAGTAATAAGGAGATGCTCTTTACTGCCTTCATTGGTCGTTTCAATATGGTAATCATTCCGACGTATATCTTTGAAACTCAATAAATTTTTTCTGGATTGTGAAGAGAATAGAGTATCATCAATACAAAATTTGGTGCTATTAGGCAACACAATATAAGCTCTTCCGGAACCCTCAATTAAATTCGATGAACCTGATATGGTATGGATAAAGGTTTTACTTAGTGTTAGATTTTGAAAATATTTCTTTTCTTTGAGAATTGTGTGAGTTGTAGCACTGTCAGTCAGACATATATCTTTATCATTCAACTCAAAGATAAAAAGCTCATCAATGTGATCCATGATTCTACAAAATATAAAAAAACTTTTATTACTGATATAAAGAAAATACATTAATTGAGTGAAACACTTCCATCTCCAATTAAGTGTTCAATACTACCTTCAGGATGATTAAAGAAATCAGATACATCAAGATGAGTAACGTCTACATCTACTGAATCTAATAAATCATCTGATGGTTCTACTAAATTTGTTTCATGCACTTTATTCTTTTCTTTAATAGAAACTTGATATAAATCAGCTAAGTGTCTGGCCGTACAACAGGTACGTAACTACTGTTTAGTCATATTACATCTTATGACAAACATCTTCATCTTTTTATTAAGAATTATTCTGAGGGCCTTTACCATTCTCTGAGTTGGATCACTTCTGGTGATACGATATTTTTTTATCATCTTTAGTGTTGTCACTTTTGGGACCAACACTTCTATAATTTTTCTACCACGTCTACGCCCTTAATTCCTTTGAAAGGATGTACCGTTCATTTCTAGGAATTGTGTAAATTCGATATTATTAATAGGACGTAACTGGTATAACAAAAACTCATTATTTAACTCAATCACTGGAAGACAAAACAAAAGTTCAGAATATTTATTGAACTTTCACTCTCAATATTGCTACTGCAAGAGCACATTCGAGGTATGAAAAATAATGTTTTCTTTTATATATCATTACCAGTAACATTTTCACTATATAATTTTAATATTGAGCTGATTTTAAAGAGTGCAGAATATTCAATACCACTCTTAAAATCTTGCAATTTCAGGTGCAATAAATCATAATGATCTTTTGAGAGGATTACATCTTCTGGTGCTTATATCACTCTCTTAATTCATTTCACACAGTAAGATGATTTTTCATTATGAGATACACAGCACGGTCTTTTAGGGACACATGGTTTTCTTCTATGATTGTATCTTTCAAGTTCATCATCATATCCAAATAGATCTCATCAAGGATTTTGGATAAATAACATTTTTCAGAAATGTCAATAGTAATAAATCTCAATATTTGACATTATATTACAAAAATAAATCTGTGAATTTAAGAAATATATTCACATTATCATGAGAATAAAAATAAAATTTTATCAAGTAATATTTAACAATATTACCTTTAATATTTATCTCAAGGACTGTAAATAATATATTGAAAAACTTACTCGAAGTAGAAAACCACTAGCTTCAGTATCGGTCGTGTTGATATCGTGTTATGAAACTTAAAGAAAGAAACTACTATTGCAAAAGAGAAATAAGAAATTCTCTCTGAAACTCTTAAGAACTGAAATTTTCTTTCTCTTTCTGTATTTTCTTATGAATTTCATTACAACTGAAACTCCTATTTATAGGTTTTGAAATTACTATGCAAGTTACTATACAAGTCACTATGCGAAATTTAAAATAATAGTGGTGGGGTCATTCACATAATTTAGTGGTGGGATAGGGGGCGGCTGATAAATTTCGTTCGTTCATTATATTTTTTATAATGTACTTTATTATTTTTTTCAAAATAATTATAAAATATTTATACATATTATATATAACATTAATTATTTAAAATTTAAAATTTAATCACTCAATTTTGGTGAGTTAGATTATTACAAAAAAAAAACTCTTAATTTATTGTATTTAATTATTATAATTTTTCAAACTTTCATACAAATTATAATAAATATTTAATTTTTTTAAATTCTACACTAAATCTAATATTTTATTTAAATTTTATTTAAATTTTATCTGATATCATATCATCTCAGTCGATTATCAAAACCTCCATTTCATTTATGTATGCGTGTTTTGACTGTTTTCTAATAATTAAACCATCAAACCAATCGCTCCTATAAAATCAATTTTGATAAATCCATTTAAATTCTTTTACTTTTGGGTTATAACACAAACACTATTTAAATTTACAGTTTTGCAATAAAAATATGATTTAATCACATATAGATATCATGAAAATAAATCTATAATTATTGAAGGTTTAAATCTTTTTTAATGCTAACAATTTCTATAGGTTATTGGACCGACGAACTTTCCACTAAATCATCCGAAATGCACTTAACAAAAAAATTATTGCCAAAGGATATACACTTTCAAAATTAGTCAAAATTAATTGAGATTTTAGTTTCACAATACCAATTAAAAAATAGATCATACAAAACATATCATTTTGTAATTTATTCTTGAGAATTTACATTTATCATTCCACACATCCCACATAATTTTTTTTATTTTTTATTTCTTTTTTAATAAATACATGGTATAAAAATAATGAATTTAAAAACTCAATTAATTTAGTAAGAATAAAAATAAACAAAATAAATAAAACAAAGTTATGTAATACATGCAGTATGAAATTATATGGAATGATGAGAGTAGCTTATATATATATATATATATATATGTAATGATAAAAGAATGGCTGGGCAGCGGGAAATCCAAACCCTGCTCCAATAGCCATGTCCCGCTCTGAGGGGCTATTCGGAAGCAGAGGGCGGATGGGGTCATCCCCACTCCACTAGGGTTGATATATAATATGCATATATGATAGATGTATGTCTAATATAAAAAAATAAATTTTGTTTATCTCATGTCATCACCCATTGCCTAAGGCCAAAGAGAGGGAAAGGCTTAATAAAGAAGAAGAGAAAAGGGAGAATTAATTCCCCCCACACAAAACAACCTCGTTTGGTCTGGAGTTTTAAAAATAAACCCCTAGACCAAAACGTTGTCGTTTGGTCTAAGGTTTTTATTCCCCCTTCTTCTTTTTTGAGTTCTTGATTTTTTCATTTTTTGAAATGCTCTCGAGATTTAAATAATAATGGTTGTCGACTTTCTGTTCGTTGTTGCTTATGTTCGTTGCCGTCATCGAAGGTAAGATTTGTCGTTTTCTTAGTTCAAGTTTCTTCATTTTTTTTTCTTCATCTGATTGCCAATAAAATAAGGAAAATGGAAAAAACTCATTTTTCAACCGAGGGTGGATGGATTCCCCCTCATTCTGCACTACGCTAGCAGGGCAAAGGGGTAGGGTACCCCGTCCCCGCACACGGGGGCAGAGGAACCCCCACCCCCACACAATAAGCGAACCGGGGGCAGAGTAGGAATGATCCTACCACCGTATATGTGGATATCACCCTTATATGAGAATAGTTAAACTCTTTATTTTTATCAAGAATTATGTAGCTTGAGAAATTCTCTACATTCGACCATTTGGCCTTTATTTAAATTTATGTATATATATATGTTAAGGTCATAAAAATCGGCCAACAGGTCGGTGTGAGAGAGATAATTATTTCCAACCCACTGGTATGAGTTGGGCTTCATTCGAGGTCGTTTGGGGCTCCCGGTGTGGTCCCGGCGTGATTGTTTGTACGTGATAACAAATGAAATAAAAAGAGATGGACACACAATTTTATGTGGTTCGGCGAATGCCTACGTCCACAGGCATTTGGGGATGAGAATCCACTATAATGGAGATTTTTACAGTCTCTCATAGCTCACTGTACAGAAAATTATAGATGAATGTTCAGATAAATTCGCTAGTTGAAGCTGTTGGAGGAGATTCTGGAGAAGCCAAGGTTGAAGAAGAAAAAGAGAGTCCCCTTGTTCCAGTCGGCCAGAGTCCTTTTATAGTCAAGTGAAATATATGGGCAGATCTTTATCTTGCGTGTCACAGTCGACTTCCTTTCCCTTGCCGTCTTGCTTTTCTTCTCATCTACTCCCAATGTCCATTAGCTCACCTTTCAGTCCCATCATCTGTCCTTTTGTCCCATTTGTCATAAATGCTTGGCAGGTGTGATTAATTTCATCCCTTTCAGTACTCCACAAATTCTTATCAAAGATACTTTGATGGAAATTTTGTAGTTTCGTATCCTGAATCCTGAGAAAATACTGATTGTGTAAAATGTAGCTGTGGAGCTAGGTTAAGGGGAGACCTTAGTAATCTTCGCATGGGTGGATTTTTTGTAGGTTGTGGATGGCCATACAACCTCGTGAGCCTTTGAGCAGGATGTGGTTGATCTGACAACTTCCACGAGTTGTCGATGAGATTTTGTTATGGTGAGGCGCAAAGCCTATTCCGTCGCAGTATAAGACCCGTCTGGTGGTATCACCGAGTGAGATCCGTGGGAGTGCATTGTCTAGGACTCCGTGGGAGGTGTTATCGCGTGAGACCTGGCGGGAATGCATCGCCGAGGACTCCGCGGGAAATGTCATCGCGTTAGTCCTGGCAGGAATGCATCGCCTAGGACTCCATGGGAAATGTCGCATAGTATAAAACCCTTCTGGTGGTGTCACCGCGTGAAGTCCGCGGGGGTGAATTGTCTAGGACTCCGTGGGAGGTGTCATCGCATGAGATCCGGCAGGAGTGCATCGCCTATGACTCCGGGGAGGTGTCGTCGCGTGAGACCTGGCGGGAGTGCATCGCCTAGGACTCCGCGGGAGGTGTTGTCGCGTGAGACCTGGCGAGAGTGCATCGCCTAGAACTCCGCGGGAAATGTCATTGCGTGAGACCTGGCGGGAATGCATCGCCTAGGACTCCGCGGGAGGTGTCGTCACGTGAGACCTGGCGGGAGTGCATCGCCTAGGACTCCGCGGGAGGTGTTGTCGCGTGAGACCTGGCGAGAGTGCATCGCCTAGGACTCCGCGGGAAATGTCCTTGCGTGAGACCTGGCGGGAATGCATCGCCTAGGACTCCGTGGGAGGTGTCGTCACGTGAGACCTGGCGGAAGTGCATCGCCTAGGACTCCGCGGGAAATGTCATAGCGTGAGACCTGGCGGGAGTGCATCGCCTAGGACTCCGCGGGAGGTGTCGTCGCGTGAGACCTGGCGGGAGTGCATCGCCTAGGACTCCGCGAGAGGTGTCGTCGCGTGAGACCTGACGGGAGTGCATCGCCTAGGACTCCGCAGGAGGTGTCGTCGCGTGAGTGGATAGACCGACCCCGCGGGATCTTGTTTATGTGCTAACATCCCATGCTGCAGGTAATAACTTTATTAGTACAAAAATAAATTCACATATTATAAGAGAGACAAACTGATGTATTTTTGTCTGTGAAAAAAATTTTCGAGTGTCGAATGTCGATTGATGAATTTCTGAACGCCGACTCTCGAGCGAGAAGTCGTGAGATCCTAAGCATTGACTCCCGAGTGTTCGTGTTCAAAGTGTCGAAGTATGGATAGTTGTTGCCTGATTCCTGCAAAAAGGAGAGGAAGATAGCTCTTATAGAGCATGAATATTTTGAACTTGTGAGTTTTCCATGAGCAATGTGAGCTCCGAGTTTATAAACAAATGAGAACCCAAGCTGCTTAATATAGTTCATGATAACTTTATAAGATTGGTGTGCTTACGAGGAAGGCATAATTGGTCCCAAGCGGGTAAAAAATTCTATGTCATGAGGAATGGATCCATGTAAGTGGGTCCAGGAAAGTCCCAAGAGCACAGGAAAGTCCTAGTTTTTCCTAGACTGAGAAATCCGAGCTGGCTGAGACTGAGAAAAATCCAAGCAGACTAAGAAATCCAAGCAGAGAAAAATTCGAGCTAGCTGAAAAATCCGAGCTGGCTGTGAAAAATCTGAGCTGGCTGAGAAATCCGAGCAGAGAAAAATTCGAGCTAGCTGAAAAATCCGAGCTGGCTGTGAAAAATCTGAGCTGGCTGAGAAATCCGAGCAGAGAAAAATCCGAGCTGGCTGAAAAATCCGAGCTGGCTGAGAAAAATCTGAGCTGGCTGAGAAATCCGAGCAGAGAAAAATCCGAGCTGGCTGAAAAATTTGAGCTGACTGAGAAAAATTCGAGTAGAGATAAATCGGAGCAGGCTGAGATTGAGAAAAATCCGAGCAGACTGAGAAATCCGAGCTGGCTGAGACTGAGAAAAATCCAAACAGAGAAAAATCCGACCGAGCTAGCTGAGGAAAATCCGACCGAGCTAGCTGAGAAAAATGCTAGCTGAGGAAAATCCGACCGAGTGAGCTGAGGAAAATCCGACCGAGCTAGCTGAGAAAAATGCTAGCTGAGGAAAATCCCTAGCTGAGAAAAATGCTAGTTGAGAAAAATACGACCGAGCTGAGGAAAATCCGACCGAGCGAGCTGAGGAAAATCTGACCGAGCTGAGGAAAATCCGACCGAGCTAGCTGAGAAAAATGCTAGCTGAGGAAAATCCGACCGAGTGAGCTGAGGAAAATTCGACCGAGCTAGTTGAGGAAAATCCGACCGAGCTGAGGAAAATCTGACCGAGCGAGCTGAGAAAAATCCGACCAAGTTAGCTGAGGAAAATCCAACCGAGCGAGCTGAGGAAAATCCGAGCGAGCTGGTGCCAACACTCTTCTGGCGGTGACAACGACAAAGAAGAAAAGAAATAAATATAAAAATAAGAATGAGGTGGTCGAGCACACTTATTTGGAGAAAATTTTTGTTGAGCTGGTTGGTCGAATACTTTTATTCAGTGGGTTAGAAAGTCATCATTTTCTCACTACCGATAATCAAATCCCACAGACGGCCACATTGTTAAGGTCATAAAATCGGCCAACAGGTCGGTGTGAGAGATAGAATTATTTCCAACCCACTGGTGCGAGTTGGGCTTCATTCAAGGTCGTTTGGGGCTCCCGGTATGGTCCCGGCGTGATTGTTCGTACGTGATAACAGATGAAATAAAGAGAGATGGACGCACAATTTTACGTGGTTCGGCGAATGCCTATGTCCACGGGCGTTTGGGAATGAGAATCCACTATAATGGAGATTTTTACAGTCTTTCATAGCTCACTATACATAAAATTATAGATGAATGTTCAGATAAATTCGCTAGTTGAAGTTGTTGGAGGAGATTCTGGGAGAGCCAAGGTTAAAGAAGAAAAAGAGAGTCTACTTGTTCCAGCCGACCAGAGTCCTTTTATAGCCAAGTGAAATATCTGGGCAGATTTTTATCTTGCGTGTCACAGTCGACTTCCTTTCCCTCGCCATCTTACTTTTCTTCTCATCTACTCCCAATGTCCATAAGCTCACCTTTCAGTCCCATCATCTATCCTTTTGTCCCTTTTGTCATAAATGCTTGATAGGTGTGATTAATTTCATCTCTTTCAATATCATACATTTCTTAAACCTTAATTTTTTTAAAAATCATAATATCATTAAAAATTAATTTCTTTATTATTAAGTTAACAAAAAATCTATCCAAAACTATCGGGACAAAAGCCTCGTATGATTATGTGGATAAGTGAGGTGGGAGATTAAAGTTGACAATTGAAAATAGGGTGACGCTCCCGATCGGTCGGGCTGCAGTTTGTGAGAAAAACAGCCAGCCAATTATAGGTTGACATGTATTAAGCCCATAATCTTCATATGAAATTGCCCTCATCTGATTTCTTTTTTATTTCATCTCTTTGTCTCTTTCATTTAGCTTCTCTGTCCTTCGAAGTTGTCTTAGCGCGACTCCTGTTCTTCCAAGCATATTTCGACGCCGATTAAATTGAACAATTCCGGCGTCGACATCAAACCAAAATTAATCCAAAATTAACTAAAATCAAACCAAAATCAACTATCGTCGTTGAGATGGATGCACATCACCTCCGGTGATCACCACAGAAATCACATCCCCTCTGGCGATGCGAACTCCCATGCCCGATCACCACAGAAATCACATGAAGCCATTAAACATCACAAACACCAAATATCAAATTCATAAAACTTGCAGAAACCCTAAAAAATCACAAGTCGGCATTGGGAAGAAAACCAAACCGCTCCATGCGAAGGGGGGACTCCATGCGAGAGGGCGGCTCTGTGAGAAGTCTGCCAGAGCAAAACCAGAGGCAGCGGTGTTAGGTGGCACATAGGGGGCACTGGAATCAGCCATGAAAAACCGTTGTTAGGTGGCTGGATGGTCGGCGACTGACGGAATGAGGGGGTTGCGATTTTCTCAACCCAGGTTTTGATGTCTAGAATGCTGCGATGGGCGAGGGGGAAGCTGCGATGGGTGACGGGGAAGCTTAGGAATTGATGGGCAACGGTAGTGCACAGATGCGACGACGACGGACGGAAGACGAAAGCAAACCTGCGAAAGCTACGAAAGCTTGATGGAGAAGCTTGGTGCGGAAGATACAAAACACACGAAACAGAGTTCCTGTGCACTTACGTAAGAGCAAATTAACTTGGATTGAGTGTGAGTGTCTTCTGGCTACTTTTGGTGTAACCCACCACATGTTAGCTTCTAATTGGTGGACTTAAATGGGCTGCTTTTATAACTGGGCTGCTTTTATAACTAAGAGCAGGATCTTTCTTGAAAATAATATTACGAGAAAATCTTTAAACCGGATCCCTCGTAAAAATAAATTTATCGGAATCCAATCAATGAATGTCACGTATTATTAATGAAAGAGAGTAGCTAGTGATATGGTATGGGTGAAAGCACAAGATCCTGAGCCATCCCACCCCTTCCGCGCATTTCACCGTTTCTGTTCTCATTGAAAGCTCAATCTCCCTCCTCTAATGGCATCAAAACCCTCAAGATCTTCAACCTTGTCCTCACAGCAGTATATTGTCCTCACATATTCATCTCTTCCCCTTTACATAAATCCAGCCTCACCAGTTGCACAAAAAAAAAAAAAGTTTCCTTCAAATCTCAAATCGATTTGCTCTATTTCAACTCATTCCACAAAATAAATAATAAAAAATGAGGAAAGTTGAAATCATAAAAAATACGGACGAAGATTAGATTTTCTTCATCTCGAAATGGAGCCATCTGTGCGAGGGAGAGGGAGGAGCCATTGACGACTGAATGCAGAAATGAGCCATGGACGACCATGGAGCCATCTGCAGGTTTAATATGCAAGGGACCAAAAAATAATTTTTTTTAATCAAGTGATGAACAAAAAATACTCACACCCAAAAACACCCTCTAATCTCTATACATATTTTTTACTTTCTCCTCTGATTTCAGCTCTCCTCATTTTTATTTTTTATGTTGTTCTCACAAAAATAAAAGCAGATAGAGAAATGTTTCATAAGCAATCTTTCCTGTTCTACTATTAACGAGTTGCTCTGCTTTCTTCCGTATTTCTATTGTCTTTCATGTAACCCAACTTTCAAGTATCAATTTTGCAACAACGTAAGCATTCCAGTAGATGGTGATTTCAAGTTTATTAAAAGAAGAAGAAGAATGGAGAAAAGCGAAATTTGCATTACGAAGTGAGATGTGTAATGGAATGAATGAATCAAGAAACATCAAAGGAACATTCGGAGGGTCACATTTACTTCCTAGAAATACAAATCAAAGGAGGTGAAATAAAATCTCGCTGAGATGAAATTGAGAAGGAGAGGGAATCGCACAAAGATGAGATCGGGAGGGAGAAAGGTGGTTGGATTCAGTGCAATGCCCACAACTATTATTTTATATTCTCCCATGCGTGATATTTTGTGATAGTTTTTGATATTTCTTTATTTATAGGAGGGATCAGTTCAAAGCGCCTCTCTAATATTATTATATTATTAGAATGTATTTTTTAATATTATAAAATAAAATAAATAATTATGAAAACAAATTATATGGGTGGATTACTATGCAAATCACTATATAAAATTTAAAATAATAGTAATGGGATCATTCACATAATTTTAATAGTGAGACAGGAGACGGCTACCATCGCATTTTATTTGCTTCGTTCTTTTCATTACAATAATTTATTTTTTAATATTATAAAATAAAATAAATAATTATGAAAATAAACTATTTCGGTGGGTTTAATCTTTCATTCTATCAATTATGTTCGCGGTGCCTAAAAATAAAAAAATGTTATAAAAGTAAAGAAAGAAACTACTATTGCAAAAGAGAAATAAGAAATTCTCTCTGAAACTCTTAAGAACTGAAACTTTCTTTCTCTCTCTATATTTTTTTTTATGAATTTCATTAAAACTGAAACCCCTATTTATAGGTTTTGAAATTACTATGCAAGTTACTATGCAAGTCACTATGTAAAATTTAATATAATAGTGGTGGGATCATTCATATAATTTTAGTGGTGGGACAGGGGGGCGGCTGCCGACGTTCGTTCATTACACTCCCCCTTGAATGACCGCCAATAAGGAATCTGCCTCATTAAAACTTTGTCAAGTAAAAACCCAGTGGGAAGAAAAACTAATGACGAAGGAAAAAGAGTACAGTCTTCTTATGTATTCACAAGTGCTTTACATTGTCTCATTAAAACCTTGCAGAAGAAAACCCAGTGGGACAAAACCTCAGCGAAGGAAAAAGAGTACAATCAGCACATTTACTCCCCCTGAAAAGTGCATGACAAAAGATCTTTGAGTTTTCGCATTCCAATGTTATGCACAATCTTCTTGAATGTGGAAGTTGGTAACGCTTTTGTGAATAAATCTGCCAGATTATCACTAGATCGTATCTGTTTGACATTAATTTTACATTTCTCTTGAAGTTCATGAGTATAAAAGAATTTAGGTGAAATATGTTTGGTTCTGTCACTTTTGATATATCCTCATCTGATTTGAGTGATACAAGCAGTATTATCTTCATATAAGATTGTTGGGCTATTATTGATCATGGAAAGTCCACACTTTTCCTGGATATGTTGAATAACTGATCTCAACCAAATACACTCTCAACTTGTTTCATGAATAGCAATGATCTCTGAGTGATTTGAAGAAGTAGCAGATAGTGTCTGCTTAACAGATCTCCATGATATGACAGTATCTCCATAAGTAAATAAATATCCAGTTTGAGATCTACCTCTGTATGGGTTTGAAAGATAACCTGCATCTGCATACCCAATCAATTCTGAACTTGAACCACGTTGATAAAATAATCTCATATCAACCGTACCATGAAGGTAACGAAGGACATGTTTAATGCCATTCCAATGCCTTCGAGTTGGTGCAGAACTATATCTTGCAAGCAGATTAACTGAGAATGTAATATCTGGTCGAGTGCAATTTGCAAGATACATCAAAACTCCAATTGCACTGAGATATGGTACTCTATCACAAGAACGGAATGGATCTTTCTTCACATCAAGTGTTCGAACAATCATTAGAGTACTCAGGGGATGAGATTTGTCCATATAAAAATGTTTTAGGACTTTCTCAGTGTACATGGACTGATGAATAAAAATTCCATTTGGCAAATGTTCGAGCTGCAGGCCGAGACAAAGTTTTGTTTTGCCAAGATCTTTCATTTCAAATTCATTCTTTAAATATATAGTGGTTTTTGAGATCTCTTCAGGAGTTCCCACAATATTTAAATCATCAACATAAACCGCAATAATGACAAATCCGGATTCTGATTTTTTAATAAAAACACATGGTCATATTTCTAGATGTACTTGTAGATGCTTCAGGCATCTTATATCCTTTAGGGATTTTCATATATATGTCATGGTCTAAGGATCCATATAAATATGCAGTGACCACATCCATCAACCGCATTTCTAATCCTTTTGTAACAATCAGACTAATCAAAAATCTAAATGTGATTGCATCCATAACGGGAGAGTATGTTTCTTCATAATCAATCCCGGGTTTCTGCAGGAAACCTTGTGCAACAAGCCGTGCTTTGTATCGCACAATTTCATTTTTCTCATTACGTTTTCGTACAAATACCCATTTATATCCAACATGCATCACTCCCTTTGGTGTTTGGACAACAGGTCCAAATACTTCTCGTTTTGCTAGCGAATTTAATTCAGCTTCAATAGCTATTTTCCATTTTGGCCAATCATTTCTACGTCGACATTCTTCGACGCTTTTTGGCTCACTTTCTTCATTACTTCTGGTAATGTCAAGCGCCATTTTATATGAAAATATGTTGTCGACAACAGTTTTATTTCTATCCAGAATTTCTCCAGTTTTCATGAAATGTATTGAGATCTCATTATTTTCAGGTACCTGTTCCTCTTCAGGGGAAAACATTTTATGACACACATCTTCAGGAGGTCCCTTTTTAGGAGATTTATACTTTTCAAGAGTTTCCTTTTCAGGAGGTTCTGGAATAGAAGATTTAAGTTTTTTAGGAGTATCAATTATATTTGTGGCCTGTATTGTAGGTACGTGTTCTTCAGGAACACCAAATTCATTTTGTATTCTTTTCCTTCTGGGAATTTTGTCTTTTGCACTAATAGGTCTTCTACGCTTCAGGCGTGTTTTAGATTCACCTATTGCTGCTTTGACAATTTGTCTTTCAGGGACTTCAATTTTTGCTGGAGTATTAACAGCAGGAATATAAGATTTTACTACACCTTTAGTGTCAGTAAATACATCTGGTAACTGATTTGCAACATTTTACAAATGAATAATCTTTTGAATTTCCCGTTTACATTCATTTGTAGGAGGATCAAAATGAAACAGAGTCTTATTATCCCAAGTAATATCTTGTCATGCTTCAGGCACCGACTTTTCTTTACCCATTAACGGAAAATTTGATTCGTCAAAATGACAATCCTCAAAACGTGCTTTAAACATATCTCCTGTAAGGGGTTCAAGGTATCTAATAATGGATGGAGAATCAAAACCAACATATATCCCAAGTCTACGTTGAGGGCCTATTTTTGTACATTGTGGAGGTGCAATTGGAACATATACAGCACATCCAAAAGTATGAAGATGAGAAATATTTGGTTGTTGACCAAATGTAAGCTGTAATGGAGAATATTTATGATATGCTAATGGTCTAATGCGAATTAGAGATGCTGCATGAAGTATAGCATGTCCCCAAGCAGAAACAGGTAGTCTTGATTTCATAAGTAAAAGTCTAGCGATTAGTTGAAGCCTTTTGATCAAAGACTCAGCTAAACCGTTTTGTGTGTGTGTATGGGCAACAGGATGTTCAACATCTATTCCTATTGACATGCAATAATTATCAAAAACTTGAGATGAAAATTCACCTGCATTATCCAATCGAATGGTTTTAATCGGATACTCAGTAAATTGTGCTCGTAGTTTAATTATCTGAGCAAGAAGTCTAGCAAATGCAACATTTCTAGTGGAAAGAAGACAAACATGTGACCATCGACTAGATGCATCAATTAGAACCATAAAATATCTAAATGGTCCACTTGATGGATGAATAGACCCACATATATCTCCGTGAATCCTTTGTAAAAAGGATGGAGATTCAACAATGACTTTTGAGGGAGATGGTCTGATAATTAACTTACCTTGAGAACATGCAGAGCACGGAGATTCATTGGGTAGAAATATCTTTTGATTCTTTAAGGGATGCCCATGTGAATTTTCAATAATTCGTCTCATCATTATAGAACCCGGATGTCCAAGGCGATCATGCCAAGTCATAAATATTTTAGGGTCAATGCACTTCTGGTGCATTACCACATATGATTCAATTGTTCTCATTTTTGTATAATACAATCCAGAACATAGAGCATGCAGTTTTTCTAATACGAGCTTCTGGCCCGATATTGTTTTAGTAATAAGAAGATGCTCTTTACTGCCTTCATTGGTCGTTTCAATATGGTAATCATTACGACGTATATCTTTGAAACTCAATAAATTTCTTCTGGATTGTGAAGAGAATAGAGCATCATCAATACAAAATTTGGTGCCATTAGGCAACACAATATAAGCTCTTCCGGAACCCTCAATTAAATCCGATGAACCTGATATGGTATGGACATAGGCTTTACTTAGTGTTAGATTTTGAAAATATATATTTTTTTTAGAATTGTGTGAGTTGTAGCAGTGTCAGCCAGACATATATCTTTATCATTCAACTCAGAGATAAAAAGCTCATCAATGTGATCCATGATTCTACAAAATATACAAAACTTTTATTACTGATGGAAAGAAAATACATTAATTGAGTGAAACACTTCCATCTCCAATTAAGTGTTCAATACTATCTTCAGGATGATTAAAGAAATCAGATACATCAAGATGAGTAACGTCTACATCTACTGAATCTAATAAATCATATGATGGTTATACTAAATTTGTTTCATACACTTTATTCTTTCCTTTAATAAAAACTTGATATAAATCAGCTAAGTGTCTGGCCGTACAACAGGTACGTAACTACTGTTTAGTCATATTACATCTATGACAAACATTTTCATTTTTTTATTAAGAATTATTCTGAGGGCCTTTACCATTCTCTGAGTTGGATCACTTCTGGTGATACGATATATTTTTATCATCTTTAGTGTTGTCACTTTTGGGACCAAGATTTCTATAATTTTTCTACCACGTCTATGCCCTTAATTCCTTTGAAAGGATGCACCGTTCACTTCTAGGAATTGTGTAAATTCGATATTATTAATAGGACGTAACTGATGTAACAAAAACTCATTATTTAGCTCAATCACTGGAAGACAAAATAAAAGTTCAGAATATTTGTTGAACTTTCACTCTCGATATTGCTACTGCAGGAGCATTCGAGGTATGAAAAATAATGTCTTCTTTTATATATCATCATCAGTGACATTTTCATTGTATAATTTTAATATTGAGCTAATTTTAAAGAGTGCAGAATATTCAATACCACTCTTAAAATCTTGCAACTTCAGGTGCAATAAATCATAATGATCTTTTGAGATGATTACATCTTCTAGTGCTTATATCACTCTTTTAATTCATTTCAGACAGTAAGATGATTTTTCATCATGAGATACACAGCACGGTCCTTTAGGGACACATGATTTTCTTCTATGATTGTATCTTTCAAATTCATCATCATATCCAAATAGATCTCATCAAGGATCTTGGATAAATAACATTTTTCAGAAATGTCAATAGTAATAAATGTCAATATTTGATATTATATTACAAAAATAAATCTGTAAATTTAAGAAATATATTCACATTATCATGAGAATAAAAATAAAATTTTATCAAGTAATATTTAGCAATATTACCTTTAATATTTATCTCAAGGACTGTAAATAATATATTGAAAAACTTACTTGAAGTAGAAGACCACTAACTTTAGTATCGGTAGAACCTCGTGCTGATAACGTGTTATAAAACTAAAGAAAGAAACTACTATTGCAAAAGAGAAATAAGAAATTATTTCTGAAACTCTTAAGAACTGAAACTTTATTTCTCTCTTTATATTTTTTTTTTATGAATTTCATTATAACTGAAACTCTTATTTATAGGCTTTGAAATTACTATGTAATTTATTATGTAAGTCACTATGTAAATTACTATGCAGAATTTAATATAATAGTGATAGAATCATTCACATAATTTTAGTAGTGGGACAGAGACGGCTGCCGACGTTCGTTAATTAAAAAAAAAAAAAAAAGAGTTTTGCGGTGGTTCCGGTCTCTCTTTACAACTTTCGCAGCATTTAAAAAAATAAAAAAATCCAACGACCGGCCGAATGGAAATGGGGGCGGCGGGAGAGAAAAAAGAGACTGGTACGCCCAGTTCAGTAAAAGCAAACCGCGAAGAAACCCCATATAAATTCTGAGCCGCTATCTCTTGGCACAGAATCACAGATCTTTCCCATTAATCAAGTGGATAGAGAGGGGGGGAGAGGGAGATCGATCTACGAAACCAAAACCTAGCATGGAGCGCGTCTCGGAGAGAGAGAGACCGAGCAAGCGTGCAAGAGAGGATCTTGACCACCGCGATCGGGACCACAAGCACCGATCCTCCAGGGACGAGAAGCGCTGCGAGTCTGATCACCACCACCGTCACCGATCTCGGCATGGTCATTCTCACAACGAGCGCGAAGGTAGCAGAGACCGGGATTCGAAGCTCAAGCGTTCTTACGACGACGAGAGGGAAAGGGAAGGGAGCAGAGAGAGAGACCGTTCTAAGCATCGCGGAGTGAAGCGCGGGCCGTTGGATGCCGATGAAGATGATCATCGCGAGGGATCTCACGAGAGGGAGGGTTCGTTGGAGAGGCGCCATTCGCATTCGCACAAGCGGAAGGACAGGGCAGTAAGCGAGGAGAGGAGTGATGGTGGCGAGAAGAAGGCTAGGGTTTCCGGGAGAGGGCGGTTTGAGGACAGGGAGGAATTAGATGGAGAAGAGAGGAAGGAAAGGAATGTCAGGAGGCTTGAGGATAGAGTGGAAAAAGAAGAGAGGGATGAAAGTGATTGCGATTCTGAATACAGGAAGCTAGTGGATGAGCGTGAATTGAAGGTTCAGGTGAAGGAAGAGCTGCGTGATGAAGAGCATGTCTGTAAGGCCGGGAGCGCCAACACCGCTAATGCTAATGGTTTATCGGGAAATGTAAGTTTTTTCACAAACCTTCTCTTTGTATAATGTTTGTCGTGGTATTCCAGTTGAATTTATATACGTTTTGAGCCATTCTTTGGCATGGAAAAGAATCATAGATGATAGAAAGCACATGTTATGTGTGAATTGAAAGTCCAAAGAAGTCTTGAACACTATCACTCAGCATGCTATGCTAAACACGTGGCGGATACGCTAGCTTCTTGTGGTTAGGCGGTTAGTGAAATTATTGCAAGGATATGAGTTTCGCAGCTCCTGTTTATGCACATATTTTCGTTTATTTAATCGAGTTTTGTACTTGCAGGATTTGCACTTTTTTTATAAGTAAAAATTTATTAATATCAATATCAATAGGCATAACCAAGTACACTGGATGTATACAAGAGGTAACACCTAGCCCATAATTTGCACTTTATAAACAAGGTCTAGTATTATTAGAATCAGTATTTTCGTTCTTGATTAATCAGGTTTCTTAAGTTTAACCTACCTGTAAAAGAAAAGGTCTCTTAAGTTTAACCGGTGGACAAGCTTGAGGAAGTATTTGAGAGCGCCAAATTTGTGGATGAAAGTCACATTGTTACTTGCCCGTGTTGTGCTAAGACATTTGGTTTATCTCCATTTATTAGGGCTGCTAATTTTTGGATCAATTGTTAGGGTACGAACCAGCTCAGATATTGTCTAGGTTAAGGCGGTAATGATTGTCAATCTACCAAGTTGAACCTTGATTTGAGTACCTAATCCTTTATGATCTTGTTGAACTGCTGTATTGGTGGATCAGGCTGATTTTGTATGATTGTGTTTCCCTAGGATATTAGCGTATGTCATATCTTAGTGCACAAGGTTCAGTCTGATAATGCACTTGACTTACATGCGTAGCTTAAGATAAAATAATCCTCAAACTGAACTTGCTTACCTCATCTGAGAGGATATTAGTGTTTGTCATATTTAAGGGCACAAGGTTTGGCCCTGTGTACACGGGCTATGCCTATTTCATTTCTATTAATAAAATTTACCTCTTACTTATCAAAAAAAAAAAGTGCACAAGGTTTGGTCTGATAATGCACTTGACTTACATATGTAGCTTAAGATGAAACAATCCTAGAACTCAAATTGCTTACCTCATCTGATATGTGATAATTATGGGTTAAGTACCTGTCTTTGTTGGGTCATCTCTAGGATTTGGGCTCCGACTATGACAGAGTTGGAAAGCCCAACTCCGAACTTCAACTCCGACTTTTATCGGAGTCAAAGTTGGACTCCGACTCCGATCAGGAGTGGACTATGAGTCCGATCAGAGATGCTGGAGTTGGAGCATTTGTGCCACATAGGGATGGAGAGAGAGAGGGCTTCGTTGGCTGCCGTAGTTGAATGATGCCACCTCCATCAAATGATGCCATAGTCACACTGCTAAAGCCACGGGGATGATATGGAGCATGTATATTCTTGTGAATGGTATACACGTACCCCTCTGGTGCATTTCTTCCTTTGTAAGAGGCTAAGTGTTGAAGAATGAAGAGGAGCCCGGATAAAGAGACTAAAAAGTAGTTATATATATGTACATGTACATTGTTACCGCTATATTCAAATTAGCCGTCAATGTAAAGGAAAGAGTGGTCAGGATTGGATCTCGAAACTAACATTCACTGTTCTTAAACCAAAAGTAATAGAACTATTTAAAAAAAAAAACTGACAATGATCTGAAAAGTGAAAACTAAAAAAAAAAAACAAGCTAACATCACTCCTCACAGGGCTCTAGAACAAAAAAAAAAGCAAAAAACTAAAAAAGCATAAAACTGACACTGATTTGAAAACTCAAACATCTACAAGTTGCATGTAAACATAAAAAGCAAACAGAGACAGAAGACGGACTGACAGACACAGACAGAGACAGAGATAGAGATGGACATACTGAGTTAGACACAAAAAATAGACTAAAAATAATAGACTTCTCTTTCTTTGTTCAGAGGAGCAATAAAAATTGCAGCAGTTTTTTTTTTTTTTTTTTTCCAGTCGGAGTTTGGAGGTAAAGCAAATATTGACTCCGATTCCGACAGAAATTTTCGGAGGAACTCCTATTCTGAACTCCTTTTCCAAGTCTGCTGGAGTCGGAATTGGAGTAGGTGTTGGCCGGAGTTGGAACCGGCGGTAGTTTGACCCACCCCCTAGTCATCTGTTAATGACTGTTTTCTGAGGTAAAAGTCCACATCATTGTCTAATTTTCCCATTCTGTACAAAATGTTCATATGGTGACAGGCTAAATTTGTAATGGTTGTTACAAAATGCTAGGTTTTCTCTATAGTGTTGAGGTAGCATGTAACCATCCATATAAAGTTGTTCAATGATTATCAGTATGTGGTTAGTGTCGTCTTTGTAAATGATTACTTTTTGCTGTTGGTTTTCTGCTCTAAATCTCACGTTTTTAACAACTTGTACCACTTTTCTTGAGGTGTTTATATGGTGGACATAAAATTATAATATTTATTGTGAAATGCTAGGATTTCCAACTAGTGTTATTTCTTCCTTTACTTATAAAAAAAAAAAGGAATTCCAACTAGTGTTTTGGCTTAATGTCACTATCTTCCCAAATTGGACAGAAACATACTAGACAAGTACTCCTTGACTGAAACTCACTTAGATTGACTAGTATATTTCAAGAAAATAGAAGCTATATTGTGACATATCAGATCTATCAGGCGCAGGTTCTATTTCAAATTGCTGGATGAGCATTGTTACTGAATAAATTAAATTTCAGGATGCGGTTGTTTAAAATGGTAAGTTATATGTAAGTGGAAGTTATGGATTGATCTGGATGAGAATTGTTTTTTATATTTTAAGGATATAATTGTTTAAAGTTTTGTATAACGACAAATTATACCTAAGTGGAAGTTATGGTTAAAAATAATTATCTTTTTAATATAAGTGAAATATATATAGACCATTTTATGGTGAAGCATTTTTTTTTATTAAGCATTATTATTTTTTGTTTTTGCTTAAATCTATAGCATATGATAGCACTGCCTTGATGACAACTTTATTTTCCCTTATAAGCTTATAAAACATTGGCATTCTTGACATTTACCGTGGACATTTCAGCGCATTTATGCCCTTTTGAATTTATTTACCTATTTTCATTTTTATTTATACCTAATTCTATAGCTCCTATTACTTATACAAAAATTATACAGCTCCTATGGCCTAGTGTATAAACTTAGTTATTTATTTTTTCGCACAGGGTGCTGCTCTGGAATCACTCACCCTGGAGTCCAGGAGCGTGCCTGAGTCCCATTTTCCCCCAAGTCATCTCATTCCTACTAAGGTATCTTCAATATCTACCACAAATGAAAATAAGGGAGTTAGTATTACCAGATCTCATGAGGTTCCTGGAAAATCTAGTACAGATGGGACATCTTCAGCTGCTGGAAAAAGTGGAAGCCTATCTCTTGATGCTTTAGCTAAAGCTAAGAAAGCTTTACAAATGCAAAAAGATTTGTCAGAGAAGCTGAAGAAGATTCCCTTTGTAAGTTTTTAATCCCAGAATACTTCCATTTATCTTAATTATATTTTTTTATAGTTAAGCTTTTCTTCAACTCTCTCTCTCTCTCTCTCATGTTTAAAGTTGTACACATTTAACTACTATATTGATCATGTAGTTGAACAAGGGTTCTAGCTCAATTCAAGATGGTAGCCCACGCTTGGAATTGAAGGAGGGACTGAAAGCACCATCTGTCATTAGTGGAACAGGGCAAGGGCCAATTATTTTGACTGTCCCAACCAATGCTTCTGAGGGGATGACATCTACTTCATTGACCTTACCTTCTGCATCTGCTGCAGCTTTTGCGAAGCCACCAGTCACTGGTCCTAGTGCTTCTGCAGGCCTCATGACTCTACCCAATATTGAGGCAGTAAAATGTGCACAGGAACTTGCTGCCAGGATGGGGTTTCGTCAGGACCCAGAGTTTGCTCCTCTTATAAACCTGTTTCCAGGTCAGACAGAACCAACAGAGTTCGTCGTTCTGCAGAAGCCAACCAAGGCCCCTGTTCTTCGTCTTGATGCACTTGGTAGAGAGATAGATGATCATGGAAATGTGGTGAATGTGACAAAACCAAGTAATCTCAGCACTTTAAAGGTTTGTTGATATGTTGATCTGTTCAGCCAAGTATTACTGATTGGCATTAATTTTTGTAGGAGCTCTAATCTTGTTAAATTTCCAGGTCAACATTAACAAACAGAAAAAGGAAGCATTTCAGATTCTTAGACCTGAATTGGATGTTGATCCAGAGACAAATCCTCATTTTGATGAGAGGATGGGTATTGACAAAACTAAGCTTATAAGGCCTAAGAGGATGACTTTCCAGTTTGTTGAAGAAGGCAAATGGTCAAAAGAGGCCGAGCATATTAAATTGAAGGTATTAATTGTTGCCTTTATTTCCTCTTGCTCATTTCTACTGGTTCAACACCTGTGATTGGTTTTCATTTTTCCGTTACAGAGTAAATTTGGAGAAGCACAGGCAAAAGAGCTGAAAGCAAAGCTGGCACAGTTGGCTAAGGCAAAGGCAGGATCTGATATTAATCCAAATCTGATAGAGGTAGCAGAGAGAGTTACCATCAAAGAAAAACCTAAGGACCCGATTCCTGAAATTGAGTGGTGGTAAGTGGGTTTGATCTGTTCATCTGGTATGCCCATGGGAAAGTTGTATTGTATAATAGAAGTGCTAGCTCTACAATCAGGATTACTACTAACTTCCTGACAAACTTGCATGACTTAATATAGCACATCACATATACTTTACAATTCAAATAGTTTTACAATCTAACTTACCATGGTAAGGTAACTTTGTGGATCAAGCATTCCATAATATAAAGGTTATGCTAGAATTTCCAAATCTGGTCAGTTAGCGTGGGTCGGGGATCCCTGCTAGATATGTAATTTAATTGCAGAGAAAGCAGTAAGCTGATATACACTGGATTCTTTGTTTCTCTGTAAATATCCATAAAGCCTCGAGTAGCCTATGTTTTGATTGATCTGTTTTCCAAGTTCATGAAACACTGAGAGTTGCATTGTGAATATCATTACTGAAGTTGAAGTAAAGGGCTTATGGCCTCCATTGGGGCCAAAGTTCTCTCATCACTTGTCTAAACTGTTAAAAGAGTACATTGATCGTTTTAGAAACCACAGGGTTTTCTCTACCTGATGAAAAGCTCTCTGTTTGATCTGTATCTTACCTATAGTTAAGAACTGCATCTTAGCAACTTCTTTCCCCTTGTATTTTATTCTATTAGTTTAACTTGCTGGAATTATCAGGGATGCAAACCTTTTGCAAGCTGGTGCTTATGGTGACATAACTGATGGAACCATGGTAGAAGATAAATTGAAGAAGGAGAAGATCACTATATATGTAGAACACCCCTGTCCGATTGAGCCCCCGGCTGAGCCAGCTCCTCCACCACCTCAACCCTTGAAGTTAACCAAGAAGGAGCAGAAGAAACTTCGTACTCAGCAACGGCTGGCTAGGGAGAAAGATAAACAAGAGATGATTAGGCAAGGCCTGATTGAGCCTCCGAAGCCAAAAGTTAAAATGAGCAATTTGATGAAAGTTCTTGGCTCTGAAGCGACCCAAGATCCAACTAGGCTTGAGAAGGAAATCAGGAGTGCAGCTGCTGAACGGGAGCAAGCTCACATTGACAGGAATATTGCTCGCAAACTCACTCCCGCTGAACGCCGTGAAAAGAAAGAGCGGAAGCTTTTTGATGAGCCAAATACGGTGGAGAACAATGTATCAGTTTACCGGATCAATGACCTGACACACTTACAGACCCGCTTTAAAATCGATGTTAATGCCCAAGAGAACCGCCTGACTGGATGTGCTGTGATCTCTGATGGTATTACTGTTGTGGTTGTTGAAGGTGGAATCAAGTCCATAAAGAGGTATGGAAAGCTCATGCTTAGGCGCATAAACTGGGCTACTGCTGTAAAAGAGGAGGATGACGATGGTGATGAAAGTGATGATAAACCTCCTAACAGGTGTGTCTTAGTGTGGCAAGGAAGTGTCGCTAAATCGAGTTTCAATAGATTTACTGTTCACGAGTGTATGACTGAAGTTGCTGCACGGAAGATCTTAGCCAATGCTGGCGTTGCTCATTACTGGGAGCTAGCCATTAACTTTTCGGACGTTTAAAACATAATTGGAGAAAAACTGTGCATTGATGGGGTGCTAAACTTATGACTAATTAACTGGAGTTTTCTATTCAGCTTGAGTTGCTTTGTCAGTCATTCAACCTGTTGGTAAGTAACGAGTTTGTTAAAGTTGATACACGTTTCCAACTGTCGGCCGCCACTGTTGAACTGGCAATGCCCATTTATCTAAGACCTTTTCAAAGTTGGATCAACTTTATTTGCGAGTCTCCGTGGTGGTACTCAGTGGCACGTCTTCTATAATAGAAGTTCTATTGGCATAATATACTGCCTCACGCACGTATGTCTTGGCCAGACCGGGACCGAGGAGAAGAAAGCCGGAAAAGCCTGCAAATTCATAAATGTTAGGCCTTCTCATCCAGGTGGCCACGATTATCATCCAAAAAGGTTATCGACTCGTTATTGATGGCTATATTTTTGTGACGGCGGTTGGGCTTTTGTAAGTAAAACATCAGAGGGCAAGCAATAATTTGGCCCCAATCTGGATCCTCCGATTAATGAAATTAAGTTTTTATTGTTATAAAATTAGAATAAAAGTTATTATTACAAGATAAAATATTTGGACTGGATTTTCTCTTTTTCTTCTTTTCTCTTTCTTTCTCTCGTTCTTTTTTTTTTTTTAATTTTTATTCTTTTCTTTCTTCTTGGTACATTTATAATGTTTTCAGCCTCTCTATTTGTAGGGAGAGATTGAGAACGGGAGGGAGATAATCATTTAATTATAAGGAAGACAAGGACGAGAGTGGGAGAAGGAATTCACGTGGTATGGAGCATGGGGGTCATTCAATACTACCAATAATTTATAATACTGTTTCTTGAATGATCATCCATAAAAAATCTACTTCGTTAAAATATTGTCAAGAAAAAAATCAATGGAAAGAAAAATTAATGGCGAAGGAAAATTCAGTAGAATAAAATCTTAGCGAAGGAAAAAGAGTACAATTAGCACAAGTTTTCAGGACATTAACTTCTCCTAGAAAGTGCATGACGATAGATCTTTGAGTTTTTGCATTCCAATGTTCTGCACAATTTTTTTGAATGTCACAGTTGGTAATGCTTTCGTAAATAAATATGACAGATTATCATTTGATCGTATTTGTTTGACATCAATTTCACAATTCATTTGAAGTTCGTGAGTATAAAAAAATTTATGTAAAATATGTTTGGTTCTGTCACATTTGATATATCCTTTGTTTAAGTGATACAAGCAGTATTATGTTCAATTGTTGGGCTATCATTGATCATGGGAAGACCACACTTTTTTTTAATATGTTGAAATATTAATTTCAGCCAAATATACTCTCGACTTGTTTCATGAATTGCAATTATCCTGAGTGATTTGAAGATGTGGCAGATAGTGTCTGCTTGATAGATATCAATGATATAACAGTATTTCCATAAGTAAATAAATATCCAGTTTAAGATCTATTTCTGTGTGGATCTGAAAGATAACCTGCATCTGCATATCTAATTAATTGTGGACTTAATCCATGTTGATAAAATAATCTTATATCAACCGTACCTTGTAGGTAATGAAGGACATGTTTAATACCAGTCCAATACTTTTGAGTTGGTGCAGAACTATATCTTGCAAGCAGATTAACTGAGAATGTAATATTATGTCGAGTGCAATTTGCAAAATATATTAAAGTCTCAATTGCACTTAGATATGGTACTTCAGGACCAAGAATTTTTTTATCGTCTTCACAAGGATGGAATGAATCATTCTTTACATCAAGTGACCGAACAATCATTGGAGTATTCAGGGGATGAGTTTTGTCCATATAAAAGTGCTGTAAGACTTTTTCTATATACATGAACTGATGAATAAAAATTTCATTTGGCAATTACTCAAGCTGCAGGCCGAGACAAAGTTTTGTCTTGTCAAGATCTTTCATTTCAAATTCATTCTTTAAATATGTAGCGTTCTTGAGATCTCTTCAAAAGTTTTCACAATATTTAAATTATCAACATAAATTACAATAACGGTAAATTTGGATTCTGACTTTTTAATAAAAACACATGGACATATATGATTATTCTCAAATTCTTTTTTCAATAGATATTCCCTTAGATGATTATACCACATGCGTCCGGATTGCTTTAACCTATATAAAGATCTTTGAAGTTTGATAGAGTACATATTTCTAGATGTACTTATAGATGCTTCAGGCATTTTATATCCTTCAGAGATTTTCATATATATGTCATAGTCTAAGAATCCATATAAATATGTAGTGCTCACATCTATCAACCGTATATCTAATTCTTTTGTAACAAACAGACTAATCAAAAATCTGAATGTGATTGCATCCATAACGGGAGAATATGTTTTTTCATAATTAATTC
This sequence comes from Platycarya strobilacea, assembly GCA_036898215.1. NCBI lineage: Eukaryota > Viridiplantae > Streptophyta > Magnoliopsida > Fagales > Juglandaceae > Platycarya > Platycarya strobilacea. The sequence goes on from CM072556.1 coordinate 2,487,665, forward strand.
AAGGTTTCTGCAGGAAACCTTGTGCGATAAGTCGTGTTGTACCGCACAATTTCATTTTTCTCATTACGTTTTCGTACAAATACCCACTTATATCCAACAGGCATTACATTCTTTGGTATTTGGACAACAGGTCCAAATACTTCTCGCTTTGCTAGCGCATTTAATTCAGTTTCAATAGCTGCTTTTCATTTTGGCCAATCATTTCTACGACGATATTTTTCGACGGTTCTTGACTCATTTTCTTCATTATTTCAATGGCCATTTTATATGAAAATATGTTATCGACAACAGTTGTATTTCTATCTAGAATTTCTCTAGCATTCATGAAATGTATTGAGATCTCATTATTTCCAGGTACTTGTTCCTCTTCAGGAAAAATAATTTCATGAAACACCTCTTCAGAAGTTCTTTTTTAATAGAGTTTGGAATAGAAGATTTGATCTCTTCAGAAGTATCAATTATATTTATAGCCTATGTTGTAGGTATCGGTTATTCAGGAATACCAAATTCATTTTGTATTCTTTTCTTTCTGAGAATTTTGTTTTTTGCACCAATAGGTCTTCCACGCTTCGGGCGTGTCTTAGACTCATTTATTGTTGTTTTGACAACTTGTCCTTCATGGCTTTCAATTCTTGCTGGAGCATTAACAGCAGGAATATATGATTTTACTACACCTTTAGTGTCAGTAAATTCATCCGGTAATTGATTTGCAACATTCTGTAAATGAATAATCTTCTGAATTTCTAATTTACATTCATTTGTAGGAGAATCAAATTGAGACAGGACTTTATTATTCCAAGTAATTTCTTTTCGTGCTTCAGGCACTAACTTTTCGTTACCCAGTAATGGAAAAGTGGATTCGTCAAAGTGACAATTCTCAAAACGTGCTTTAAACATATCCCCTGTAAGTGACTCAAGGTATCTAATAATAGATGGAGAATCAAAACCAACACATATTCCAAGTCTATGTTGAGGGCCATTTTTGTACGTTGTGGAGGTACAATTGGAACATATACAACATATCCAAAAGTACAAAGATGAGAAATATTTTATTGTTGACCAAATGTAAACTGTAATGAAAAATATTTATGATATACAAATGGTATAATAAGAATTAATGATGTTGCATGAAGTATAGTATGTCTCCAAGCAGAAACAGGTAGTTTTGATTTCATAAGTAAAGGTCTAGCGATTAGCTAAAACCTTTTGGTCAAAAATTCAGCTAAACCATTTTGAGTATATGTATGGGCAACAGGATATTCAACATCTATTCCTATTGACATGCAATATCAAAAACTTGAGACGAAAATTTGTCTGCGTTATCCAATCGAATAGTTTTAATTAAATACTCAGAAAATTGTGCTCGTAGTTTAACTATCTGAACAAGAAGTCTAGCAAATGCAACATTTTTAGTGGAAAATAGACAAATATGTGACCATCAACTTGATGCATCAATCAAAACCATAAAGTATTTAAATGGTCCACTTGATGGATGAATAGACCCACATATATCTTCGTGAATTCTTTGTAAAAAGAATGTAGATTCAACAATGACTTTCAAGTGAGATGGTCTGATAATCAATTTACTTTGGGAACATGCTGAGCACGGATATTCATTAGGTAAAGAATCTTTTGATTCTTTAAAGGATATCCATGTGAATTATCAATGATTCGTCTCATCATTATTGATCACGGATATCCAAGACGATCATGCTGAGTCATAAATACTTTGGAGTCAATGGACTTATGGTGCACTACCACATATGATTCAATTGTTTTCATTTTTGTATAATACAATCCAGAAGAGAGAGCAAGTAATTTTTCTACTACAAGCTTCTGGCCCGATGACTAAGAGAGCAAGTAGTTTTTCTACTACAAGTTTCTGGCCCGATGACTAACACAAGAGGGGGGTGAATTGGGTCATATTAAAAAATTAATATTTATAAACCAAATATACAATATAAAATATAAACATAATATGAAGCACCAGGAAATTTAAAGAGTAAGGGTAAGAAGAAGTAAACTCAGTATTTTAACGAGGTTCAACCCCACTGCCTACGTCCTCGTCTCAAGTTACCCTTTGACGATCATAAATTAACTATTCAATCTCCTTCAGGTAGAAATAAAAACCTATTACATATTTTAGCAACACCGCTACAAAGAATCCATGTATAACACCCTCTGCACTTGCAATCACCTCATACTTAGTGATTCAACTATTCTCTGTGCAGAACACATTTTATACACACAAGGGTTATACGCACCTTCTTACAAATACAAGAGTTGATAGTTGGTAGATTATCAGAATACCCCTCAATGAGTAAAATAAGAATAATACAGCACAACCTATATCTCTCAAAATGAATAAGGATTAAGGTACAAAACTTAAAGAAGAGAGAATAAGGGCTTTGAGAAAATGATGCAAAACTTAGCAATTGATGTGTAAGTTCTTGTTGTGATGTTTACAAAACTTAAGTGAGCTATTTATAGGTAAATGAGTTTTCATATTCAAATTTGAAAAGATTTACATGTCAAATAAAAGCATTATTTACTTTTCAAAAGATTCAAATAAAAATATTTCCTTTTTATATTTGTCAAAGACAACTCCATTCATTTTTCAAATAAATCAAATCAAATCTTTTACTTTTCATACGTGATAAAATGAGTATGATTTATTTTTCAAACTAAATCATCTTCTGTTTGCATATGTCAAAAAAATACATAACCACCTTTCAAGATTTTCAAACAAATCATTTATCTTTTACATTTATCAAAAAAATACGCAACCACCCTTCAAGATTTTCAAATAAAATCATCTATGTTTTACATTTGTCAAAAAAATACACAACCACCATTCAAAAATTTCAAACAACACATGCATATGTTAAAAATGACAATCAATCATCTTACAAATTCAAATATTTATGCATATGTGAAAAAAATAATAAATTTTGAAATTAAATATTTTAATAAATTCATGCAAATGTAAAAAATGTAATTTGATGCTTTATGAAAAAAAATATTAATTTTAAGTCTTAATCCAATTTCAAATTTTTAGGAGATGTACAAAATTAGTCTATGAGCTTTATTTTTAGATTTCTTCTTCTTTTTGCTCATACTTGATTTCTTGATGTGCTTAGCTTTCTTCATGCATAAACAACTTGAGTTTGAGTTTTGAATTTATTTGTTATTATCAGAATTTATACGTAGATACGAGACTTGAAATCTTGAATTCTACAAGAGTTAAATGTTATATATATATATATATATATTTAATTTGGTTAGATAATTATTTTCACAATCACAATTACTTACATGTTCCAACTATTAAATTACAATTATTTTCACAATTGTTTGATAATTAATTTTGCAAAATATGTGTTAAAAATGAAATTGATATATATTGAAATATTCTATTGTTGAAATTTGATTGTTGGTGGTTGTTTCCCTTTCAGATTTGTGAGTTAAAATTATTTGTTAAGTATGTCAACTACTCCACGGGTTTTAGCAATTCATTCTACACCCCTACCAATGCTCCTATCAACATTGACATACCTGACGATGAGAACCGTACTTCTAATCCCACGGACCCCACAGATCCTCTCACGGCCTCCACTCATTGCCCTACCCCCAAGCCCACTTCTAAAAAACCTGTTTCGATTGTCTGGGCTCATTTTGAGAAAGTAAATGGTGGCAATCCCGATAACCCCCAGGCCAAATGTATGCATTGTGGTAAAATGTATGGATGCCACTACAGGATATAATATACCTCCCAGATGAAAGTGCACTTGGAAGAGCAGTGCAAAAAAAGTCCTATATTAAAATCTTTGCAATAAAGGAGCCAATCTAGACTAAAAATTGGATTAAAAAAATGGTTGATGGTAGTAGTGGGGGTGTTACGTTGAAGGGGTACATCAAATATGATCCAGAAGAATGTAGAAGACACTTGGCAAAAATAGTCATCATGGATGAGATGTCATTCTAGGTTGTTAATGGTGAGGGGTTCCAAGCATATTCTCGTTGCTTGGAATCTAGGTTCAATATTCCTTTTCATCACACTATGACAAAAGATGTTAAAAAAACATACGAAAAAGAGAGATTCGTTGAGGGGGATTTTGGCAGGTCTAGTTGTTTGTCTCACCACCGACACTTAAGACATCCATCCAGAATTACAATTATATGTCTTTGACTGTACACTACATTACATCTGATTGAAAATTGCACAAGAAGATTTTGAAATTTTGTTAGGTTACGGATAATAAATGTGAGACAATTGGGAGGACATTGGAGGCCTCAATCACAGAGTAGGGTTTGACAGGAGTTCTTGCTATTACAGTTGATAATGCAAGTTCTAATGATGCCGCATTAGCCACTTTAAAACCCGATCTCAAAGAGACAAATAGAACAATCATGGGGGTGATTATTTGCATGTGAGATGTGCTGCTCGCCCTTATTCTCAATTTGGTTGTTTCCGATGGATTAAAAAATGTTGATGACTCAGTTGTAAGAGTCAGAATGACAATGAAGTTTGTAAAATCTTCTCCCTCTAGATTTAAAACTTTTACAAAGAATGCAGGCATAACAACTAAGATGGGCCTTTGCACGGATATGCCAACAAGATGGAATTCACCATTTATGATGTTGGAGGCGGCTCAAGATTATAAAAAAAAATTCAAATTAATGGGTGATGAGGACATCCAATTTGTAAGGTATTTTGACGACCATGGGGGATTGGGACATCCAACTGAAAATGATTTGCCTATGATTTCAGTTTTTGTTGAATGCTTACGTATTTTCTATGAGGTGACATTGAGTATCTCTGGTATTTTGTATCCTACAACGCATGACTTCTTTCAACAAATTTGTAGGGTGCGAAATGAAATAACTAAAATGGTTTTGAGTGACTATAGCAAGATCCGAGACATAGGAGTGGCCATGAGGGTGAAATATAACAAATATTAGGGGGATATAACGAAGCAACATGTGCTTTTATATGTGGCTAGTGCTCTTGACCCCCAAATTAAGCTTGATGGCATGAAGTATGGGTTGGGATCAACATTTGGGCCAACAAAAGCTACTCAAATTGTGGGAATTGTCAAAGAGACTCTCATCAAATTACTTAATGAGTTTACATTGATTAAGGGTGGTAGTCCACCCATAACTACACTGAGTGCAGTGCCTTCATCTCAGAATCTCGAGGAGAATTGCTCAGGATCAGGCTTGGACACAGGCTTTGGAGAGCCAGAACAATCACTTAACTAGCCTGCATGCATGCCTTAACTTAAGCCTTAACACGCAGTAGGCCACCATGGAGGCTACTAGCCACACACAATGCATGGACACAGCCCTGATTTCACATAGGCGCGCTCCACAGTGCATCCACCTGCGCGCACGCGTGTGTACACCTATACCCCATCATGGGCGCTTCACTGCGCACCCCAATACCAACTAACGAGGTTAGTGGCGTGTTTTCACAGACACCAACTCGCACCTTACAGAGCATGCTAGTGGCACACCTTGTGAACATGCTATTCAGCGCGAGGCACCAACCCGCGCCTTGCAGAGCAGGCCAGTGGCATGCAAACCATGCATGTCATCCAGCGCACGGCTCCAGCCCGGGCCATGTAGGACCACCGCCCAAGCAACCTAACTGGGCCACCTCAGAGCGGCGTTGCTTAACCTTGTGCCTACCACTGGGACCATGCATGACACACTGTCATGACCACCATCAGTTGATCTTGCACAGCGCCATGCCAAGTTACCATCAGACACCATGCAACCAGACAGCACAAACCTGACCATGGACCTTACATCACATTAGCCCACCATGGAGTCATGCAAGCCACAACCTCACTATGCATGCGCACATACTACCTTTTATTTTATGTCATTTATTTATTTTATTGCATTTAGATATGTTAGTAATTATTTCTTTTTAATAAGGGACCTATTGGATGTTTTCAAGTTGTAAGACAATATAAATAGGATTTTTAGGTTTTCATTTCACATATTTGGACATTTGAACATTTGGGATTGCTCTCTAGAAGAGTTAGGTCGGCCACTCACCTAGTGGTTTGGATTTCGGTGCTTAGTACTTGGGTTTCAAATGATACAATTCGTGAATTCCTTTGGAGGGGATCACACTGTGCAATTCGTGAATCGGTGTGTTTCACATCTATCTTTTTATTTTAGTTTAATAATAAAATTTGTGAGGTTATTCAGTATATGTGTTTCGGGTTTGGCATTGTTCTTGAGTGGGTGATTGTGATTATGTTCTTGTTTGATTGTTGTGTGAGTGCATTGAAGTGGTGAGGCCGAATTTACCCCACTGGTGAATTTGAGTATTGTGTGAGTAATTACAATAGAGGAATTCGAAATCCACAACCTGTGTGAATTTCGAAATCCCCAAGAGAGTTGAGAGTGAGTGTGAGTTGCATTGAAGAAGTGTTGGATTGTTGGTGGAGTGTGTTAGCCGAACCACCATTTGAGCTTGGCTTTGGCGTGCTCATGTGAGGCATTGAGTGATCATCCAAATTCTTGGTTGTTCATTCTTTGTGTCTTGAAGAAGAATATATTTTTCGTTGTTCCAAACAGCAGCCCCATCAAAACCCTAGCAAACCCACGACATCATCTCTAAAATCCTAACTCTAAAATTGACAATATCGCCCTTCACCTCACCAAACCCTAGCCGGCCACTTAACCCCTCTTCCCTTCCCACATTTATCTCTAAATAAATTAAATATTTCCCTTTCTTAATTAGCCAATCTCGCCCAACCAAACCTTCACATAACCGGCCACATCATCTCCCTCCAAGTCAAACACTTTCCAAATTCAAAACACCAACCTCTTTCCATAACAAACATATTCGGCCACCTCTCTCTAACCCTAACCGAAATCCTTCTTTGCTACATCACCAAATCATATTTCAATTCCCTCACTTGATTGGTCAATTAATCAAATGATTGATTCAATCAAAGATAGCCATTGATCATCACATACTCAGCCTTCATCCTAAGACCATTGCCAAACTCCCATAACCCCAATTCCTAAATTTTAGGATTTATCAAAACATCTCAAAACCCTAGCCCAAAACACCTAGACTACCCTTGGCCAAAACCCTAGCTTTGCCCTAACCCCATTCGGCCACTCAATTCCCCAAACCAAGCACAATCTCGCCTAAGCCATCCTACCCTATTGTTGTGACCCTTTTTCCCCATAACCTATCCATATAGCCCAAACACTTAATATTTGCTCCACCATATTTTAACATCACTTTATCCTTACCATCATCCACGCGATCCTATACCAAACATTGGAGTCCAATTCGGTCATTGAGGAGCAACTCGAATCAAATATGAACCCTTCGGTGATTAGGACTTGACCGAGATCCCTATTACTCCACCAGATGCCTCGGCGGCCAAAAAGCGTAAGGTCGTTTGGGCCCGAAATATGATTGAAAACCCTTAACTCAGCTCTCAACCCATTAATGCGAAGTCAAATGTAGACCGATATTTGGTAGTGAAATTGAAACTATATGTAGAAGATTTTGATATATTAGTATGATGGAAGATCAATGCGGTGAAGTACCTCATCCTTGTTGAGATAGCACGCAATGTTTTGGCTATCTCAATTAGCATCGTTGCATCTGAGTTCGCTTTTAGCATTGGAAAGCGTGTGTTGGATCCATTCCGGAGTTTATTATCTCTTACTACTGTGGAGACCTTGATTTGCTCACAAAATTGGATTAAGGGGACTACCATTCATGTTCCAGATGTTCTTGACTTTGCGGATGTTGAGGAGGGGACTATTTCATAGGCCAAGTCTGGTAAATAATAAATATTGTTGATTTTTAATTTAATTGATTACTATGATTTATTTAATTTATATTAAAGTTTAAGAATTCTTATTTCTTAATGTCAAATTCATTATTCAATCGTTGTAGGCGTTCTACCCATAGTTGACACGACATCTAATTCTGTTGCATTTTGACTTCTCCATGGATCCAAGAAAATGTCTCCATCTCATCTTGTCTAGTTATAATTTTACTAAGATTTCAGACTATCATTTTAAATAATTTATCATTTCATTTTTTATATTTATCTTTCTAAGTTTGTATTTCTAATTTCAAATTATTTCTCTTTCAGATTTTATCATCCCACATCCAGAGGCGAAACTAAGATTTAGTGTTGGGGGATCAATAAAGTGTATAATATGTATAAATATAAATAATATATATTTTTTATACGTAACTATATATAAATATAATAATCATATATTATAAAATTATACTTATAATAATCTCACAGTTGTATAAATTAGAGTGAGATTAAATAAATATAATCAATTAATTTTGATAATTATAAAAATTGATAATCAATTCAAAGTAACAAATGAGCAAGTTAATTATTGAAAAATATCTCATAATTCATAAATGTCATGACCAACAAAAGAAGTGAAATTAGCCAATTTGAAATTCACAAATCCAAACATCAACACAAAACAATTAAATAAAACTTCAAAAAAAATAAAATATCAGAAAAAAAAATTTGGGAGCTTAGTCTATTTGTTTAGTAAAAATTTAGTGAAAATTGTTGGGTCACAATTTTATTTTATTTTATAATCTGATGGAGCAATTTTAATTATATATAGAAATAATTGCATATATTTATATACTATATATATTTTTTTAAAAACTTTAGGGGGGCGGTAGGCCCCCTACTTATAACGTAGGTTTGCCCCTGCCCACGTCATCATTTCACAACTCACATGTTTCAACTTTCGAAAATCGACACTTCAATCTCTTTGGACTCATCAAGACGACATCAACTGATTCGACTCCCTTTGTTAAACATTATGATTAGCTTATTTAGTCACTTTTTTTCTTATGTGAGAAACAATTTAAATATTTTGATGTTTGTGGCTTATTTTAATTTGTAATATATTAATAATTCACTTTTATTATTTCTTATTTGTTATATTATTTTAATTTGTAATAGAATAAGACCTAGGGCCTAAGAGACAACAATGGACTAGGAGCCAACCCCAAGAGAATGATGATCTATCGATGAGCTTATTTTGACTAATTTGATACTTTCTTTTTTCTTATATGTTTTTTCAGTTATTTTTTTAATTGTGCTATTTATACAAATTTTTTATAATTTGTTAAAAAATTTCTAAATCCTAGGCCCCAAAAAATTAAATATTAAAAATATAGTTTCTAGATTATTTGGTGCCCATAAACACATTGGCCTAGCATTGGACCAGGAGGAGGGGACGGATGCCCCCCAAATCCACCCCCCGCTGGCGGGGCAGGATACCCCGCTCCCGCACAAGGGGGCAGATAGCGGTGGGAATTTTCCACCCCCGATCCAAGCGGACGGCAAAAAGGGGGTGCTCCTCATCCGTATATGCGGGGCGCCCCTACTAAGAAGTGATTTATCTCACAAGTACAAGAAAAAAAAAATCTCCTTTTCATTCCCTCAAATATGATACATTTACCGTGTTCTGTCCTCACCAAAGTCACTTTTTGACACCAAAAATTGAAATCTACTCAGCCGCTACACTACCATCGGCACCATTTTGTGATTTCGAATCTTCTTTGGGGGAAATGATTACGATTTTTTCTTGCGTTTCAATTATCATATGGACCGCCGGCCCAGAGGCAAGCCCAACAGGCTCAACCTTCTCCAGAGTAGCAATCCGGGTATTATAAATACCACTCTCCTTCATGATATGAGAAATTGTTGAGGGCGGCAGGATTTCCCCCCACTTCTTTTTCACTAATGAACAAATACAATTGGGTACAAATCAAGTTGACTATAAGGCTGTTCGTGTCAGAAAATCATTGACAGCAAGACTAGCATCTCCATGGGCCACAGCATCTTCTGGCTCTGGCATGTAAAGACTCGAACAGGATGCCTGTAGTAGTACATCAAACACATCACAAATCAGTCAAAATATAGCAACTACTAAACTATACACGAGCTTGATTTCATTAGGGATGTTGTCTCGAAGTAATCTAAGTTTGAACCGGGCCCACTAAAAAAAAAATAGATATACTATATACAAGTGTAAATTAATATGGTGGGGTTGACGTACTTTTGCGTCCAATAGCATCTCTCCACTGTTATCCGGAATAAGACATGCCCCATGTGCCTTCAACCAACCCACGCACTCCTCTAATCCATAAGACTCCTCGTCACGTTCTTCATTCTTTGGTGTGGTGAAGCCCAACACCTGAGTAATGTATGAAACAGGTACTGTTGGGCGATAAGCACGAGACATGCAACTCACGGCTTTATACCGCATCTTTTCCACATAGAGATCTGCAAATTCATTAAAAGCTTTTGTTAGCTCATGTATATTAATGATCAATACTTATTCTAAAATGATTCCATAACGATATCCCCACCCATAAGGCACGCATTCAAGTTTGGAGCCGTCTTGTAAAGTCTAAAAAACAAAATATAATTTCCTGAAGTGACAGCCGCACGAACTGCAAGGGCATGTTTTACAGCTTCGTCCTCTTTTGCTTCAACTGACAATCTGATATCCCACGAAAATGACGTTAAAATTTAAACGGTTAACGATATAAAGGGAACATATGATAAATTATAATAAACTCTGGACTCATTACGTGAACTTCATATCATACATGCATCCAAGAAGATGTGTAAAGCCGACACAATGTTACAACTTCATTATTAAACACAAATAAATTAGAATTGAAAGGAATTAACACAAGTTGATAAGCATACTTGATCAATGAAAGCCATGCAATCCATCTACTGATTAACTAACCTCGACATCGATGATAAGAGATTTCTGTAGTTATTAGAGTGCAAAATGACACCGAGTAAGTTGTAAGCAGAGAACTCCATATGACATCCTTTGATACCTTCAGCATAAAGGGTTTGTAATTGGGATTGGCACTGAAACGATATAGAAGAAAGTCGATCACTAACTCCAATTTACAATCGCATTACAACATCTAAAGCTCTTTTTTTCAAAGACTGAACTCTATCTCTATTTCTATCTTTGTCCATCTGTCAAAACATATACATAAATACACACATATATATATGTATTTCTACTGGCACGAAAACTCATACTAACTTTTAAACAAAGGCAAGAAACTCCTACCACGTCACATTGCATTGGCACCAAAACGTTGTACATAACTTTTGGTGCCAACTAACTCAACCGGAATCTCTGAAAGGAAATAATAAATCCCCCAACTCAGAATCTTGACCAAAAAAACAAGATAAGCTCATAACAGTTCATACCGAAGTTGATCCAAAAGCTCAATTCATGATAACTAGACAAAGTAAAATTGAGTTAAGAACTCCATACTAAACAAGAAAGCGTCAATTTAGACCAAGATTAACAAGATTGAACGCAACCCAGCAACTAAAAGCATAAATAACTCATGGATCTTCACATTCTCCTAGATATATAATTATCTCCATGAAAATTTGTTGGACCCAACCAGTTTAATGATAAACAAGATATTAATCGAGTTGAGTTTTACCCCTTTGTAACAGGGGAGTGTCTGTAAGTTCTTAAACTAGAATATTCAAGTGACTAAAAATAAGTAAATATCTTGAAAATGATTCATTCAATAAGACATCACAGTATTTTTCAAAATAATTCATGAACATGAAAAGGCGACGATGGCACATCTGTACACATCACCCCAAATATTTTCCAAAAAGAAATGGATAAAAGCATTAAAGTAAAAGCTACTGATATTGGAATTTATGACTATGATTTGTATACACAATTCTTTTGGTACCAGTTATGAGTTAGAGTCTGGCTGTGTAACCACAAAAAAAATGGTAATCTTAACATAAAGATGGTTTTTAAATGAGAAAATGAATCGTAGCCTATATACATGAAGAAAACTTGATAAATTCAACAGAAGTAGGAAAATGAGCCACGCGAAATAGAAAAATAATATATTAAACGAAATGGTATTCAAGGAAAGTGAATATCTCCAACCTGGTTATACTCAGGTAGGTCCCCAACCTCTAACGCTAATCGGGCATGAGTTTCATACACCTGAAACATGTGTATGAAGAATGAACAGCATAAGCAATCTCTAAAGACACACAAAACATATGTATAAAGTTGGAGTTACACTTGGATCAATATTTTTTCAAGCCCACCATTTGATTACATTTCCCCAATAATCTGATCATGCAAACCAAATTTAACACCAATATGATGTCATTTACTTTCCTTCAGAAACTCAGATATATAATAGTTTTCTAACACATTAAATCATAAAAATGTATAAATGAGATTATTCTTAGATTCCAATCATCTTGATATCTGGTGATAATAGATGTTTGATGAAAACCTAGGTACTTGGTCATTTAATCAAATTGTGGGTTCAATAAAATATTGATCCACTGAAAAGTTATTGAGAGTAACAGAGTCAAAAAGTTGAAACCACCCATATATAATTGTGTGTGCGTGTATCATATAGAATGTATTCAAAGCAATGAAACAAAATTGAACATTCAAGGTGAGGCGGGGAGTGGAAAAATGTAATGCCACAATGTTAGAATTCACCAAGGTTAAAAAGAAAAGGAAAAGAAAAATGAAAAAGATGAAGAAAGGAATCCACAGGCCATCCAAAAAATATACATGAGAGATCACAAATCTGCTGAGAGGGGGAGCAGAGGGAAGGAAGCACCATAATGCATCATATATACCTTAACTGTTATCTGATTGCGAATATGTTGTACAGTTAGATCTTGGCGAATAGACTTCAGCTGATCACATTTATATAGGTAATTCTTTTCAGATTTCTGAACCATATCAAGAGCTTTTTCTAAAACTTCTTCTGGTCTTACCTGTGAAGTTGAAAATGAAAATGAATTATTTTGCCCATAAAATGTCATCAGTTTCTTATTCAGATTGTATCTAAATAACGGATGCTTAGAAACCAATGATAGAAAATATTTACACTAGTGGGATCAGGTGCAGAAGTAAGACGCAAATAACGTTTCTCAATCTCCTGGCAGGTCCCCTTGACAGTAAGGGAATCCCAGTCAATGTCCTCAACGGCTCTGGTGCCACCATCTTCAAAGCTCTTGCTAAGCACCAAGGCACTAGCCCTTCTACCGTATAGGTTTCCACCCCCAGCATTTTTGGGTTTAAAGTGACTGTTTTCTGCTTGTCCTTTCCGTTTTTCAAAACGCTTAGAGCGATTTTCCCGTCTCTTTCTTTCCTCTGGTGTATTTGCAAGTACTATTGCACTAGAGTAATATGCCGTTAAGTTCTGTTCCTTATCACTATCACTAGATGCCTCACCATTATCAGCAGCCTTGAAACCATCAGCTAAACGCTGCTTCTTAACCAGCCTCTGCATGTTCTTACTTGCATTCTTCTGGTCCAGTGTAGAGTATCTAGTAGCACTCAAATTATTCTCCTTGCTCTCATTATTCCCCACAAAAGGCTGCAAAATTTTTTGCAATGAAACAAATTACTAGGAATCTAAAACAAATATGTTTCTCAGAACCAAACTAGTATAACTCATAGTAAAATGTGCAATACATTGCATGTAGAGAAACTAACAAACAAGAAAACACGATTCAACCCCCCCCCCCCCCCCAAAAAAAGAAAATAGAGAATACCTTTCTGTCCCTCTCTTTGGCATTCATCCAGCCACTATATTTCACAGTATCAGTCATCATAGATGCCGATTTATCAAGTAATTTCTCCTCGGGTAAAGGCTCCCACCTACTTTTAGGTCGTCTACTTGGACTTCTTTTGTACTTTGGCAATGCAGCACCAGGGGTTGAACACTGAAAACTGCTATAGAATAGAATGCACTCAAGGACAAATGATAATGCCATGGGATACTATCTAAATAAATATGTCTATCCAAAGATCAATATAATTTATGCATTAAATTTATATGCACGAAATACAAGCTCAACAAAGAATCAAAGGAGATGAAAGCAATTTGAACCAAAATCTTTTTTTTTTTATCAATAAACAAAATTTTATTGATCATAAAAATAGACAAAGAACCAAGTTTTTTTTTTTTATCAGTAAACAAAGAACCAAGTATATAGGACATATACAAGAGTGTCGCCTATGCTTGCTAGTTTAGTGATACTTGAACCCAAAATAAAAGGTCCAATAATTTGTCTCATATTTATCAATCCAAGAAAATTACCAAGGCAAAGCCAAATGTTCTTTTAAGTCAAAAAAAAGCCAAACATGTTTAGAATGAGAAACAGGATATGATACTAAATTTATAGAGAGAAAGAGAGTACTCTTTGTCAGCTACATCTGCATTTGGTAGTGGGAAAAGAGGTTCAACATCCCAATCTCGAGTGTAAAGTGTACCATTGGCAGTTGCCTTTGTGAGCATCTGAAAATAGAAACAAGAATGTACAATATTTTTCATCAGAAAAGTACTAAATAAATGCAAGTACAAATAACTAAATTTCAATGGTATTGCTCAGGGAAAAAATTAAGGCCTAGTTTGTTTTCACCAACAATCTCATCTCATTATTACTACTTTCTCAAATTCTCATACAAAATAAAATAAACAATTCAATTTTTTTAAATCCCAAAACAAAACTAATATTAAAAAAAACTATTAAATAATAATATTTTATTCAATTTTTAACTTTATCTCATCTTAACTATGAAAACAAACCAGGCCTAAATGTTACTGAAAATTTAGATGCATATAACACACATTTAAGAGTTCAATTATACACATGTATTTATGACTGGAAGCATGTATGTCAGGAGAGCAGAATCTTACATGTAAAAAGTCGTGAAATGTTACTGTTACCACAGAAAAATGTTACTAATATGGAGAGCTTGGCCTCCACTGTAGGATGTAAAATCTCTCATTTGCCGATGAAATATCTTGGCCTACCCTTGGGTCAACCATTCAAATCGAAATCAGTTTGGGATGATTTATCAGAGAAAATGGAGCGGAAACTGGCTAACTGGAAGAGGTTGTACATATCCAAAGGTGGTAGAGTTACTTTAAATAATAGTACACTACTGAACTTGCTGACTTATTTCTTATCATTATTCCTATTCCCACTTCCACCAAGGTGGCCCAACGTATTGAGAAACTTCAGCGAGAGTTCTTATAGGAGGATGAATGATGAGTTTAAGTTTCACTTGGTAAAATGGGCCACAGTATGCTCCCCCATATTAAAAAAAGGTCTGGGTATCAAGAATTTACAGGTTTTTAATAAAATTTTGTCAGGCAAATGGCTGTGAAAAATACCACCAAGAACAGGGGACCTTGTGGAGAAAATCATAGACTCGAAGCACAGTGAAGCATGGGAAGGTTGGTGCTCAAATGAGGTAGGTGGGCATATGGGGTGGGGCTTTGGAAGCACATAATGGGATGCTTACTTTAGAAATAACTGGTTCGAGGTGGGTGATGGACTCAAAATCAAATTTTAGCATGACATATGGTGTAACAATAGGCCACTCAAGTAATCTTATCCAGAAGTTTAAGGCATGGCAACAATGAAAGAAGCCTTGATTTCGGACCTGTGGGTACATCAAATGGTGCTCCTTGATGGAATGACACTTCTTTCAAAAATGCACATGATTGGGAAGTCGATATAATATTGGAGTTTCATGATCTCGTATATTTCACTTGCAAGAGGAGGGAAGTTGATGACAATATTTCCTAGTATCACTCCAAAATAAGGAAGTTCATTGTCCTCTCTCTCTCTCTCTAACCGGTATTAGGAATAGGCAGAAGCTCAAGCACAGAAGTAATACTGTCCGCTCTCTCTATCAAGCCATGCACACACAACCAACCCATTCCCAGCATTTGGAAGACAAGGGCACCCTTAAAGACACTCTTCTTTGTATGGACACAGAAGAAGAAGATGGTCACCCTAGGGGAAGCATACCCCCAAGCCCAAGACCTTTATCACTTGAGCCAACCCCTAAGGGAAGATACTCAAACTAGAAAACCTAAGGTAACGTCGATTCATTGTCATGGAGAGGTGTTATATGCAAAAAAAGAGTGAGTGGGGAGTCAATAGACCATTTAATGCTTCATTGTGAGTTTGTCATGACATTATGAAACGACTTCTTCACTCAGCTGGAACTAACTTGGATGATGTTGCGAAGGGTGATTGTTGGACCAATCTCTCAGCTTCTTGGAGAGGCCTTCATGGTAACTCTCATATTGCAGCAATATGAAGATGGTCCCAATATGCTCACGGTGGTGCATTTGAAGGGAAGTGAATGATAGAAGCTTCGAAGATAAAGAGAGATCAATGGAAGAGCTTAGGAAATTGTTTTCCAATACTTTACTTATTGGTCAAATGTAATTGATTTCAGTGGAATGAGTTTCCATCAATTTCTCATATCATTGAACTAGCATGCTAAGGCAACGCTCATGTATATGTCCCGTGTACCTAGGCTTTTGCCTATTCTTATGATCAATCAAATTTTGTTTACCGATATTTTAAAAAAAAAAACCTATTACCACAGAAAAATCAATCTCAATACACTCAAGCCAAATTCTTCCCAGAATCTTAGAATTGACAACACGACTCTTCTGAACTTTTTCAAATAGGTCAAATGAATCAATGAAGAGATGCTCCCACATTTTACCTTCTGAAGTATGATGCTCACATTTCATTGGCACTTTACTTCATAGAGAAATCTAATGAAGCAATGAGGGAAACAAGTGGCTGCATGAACCAAGCTTTCAGACTTTATTTGATCAGCCTGGTATCAACTTTTCAAGGAGACAGTACTTAATGCTTACCGCATTCAAATTAAGGTCGATACTATCCATACCCTCAAAACTTTTCACAGAGACATTAGTTAGTACTTTTCTACTTCAAAATAAATAAAGATAATCAGCAATCCATATATCCTTGAATTAAGACAGGTACTCATCATGATCCTAAAGGGGGAAAATATATTGTTTTCACACTATCCATTGTTCAAAACTCCTAGATAGGTGCATTTCTTGTATACTTCTAGTATCCTTGAATTGTGCCTTTTAATAAAGTTTTACTACATATCAAAACAATTATCCTTTGTTCACTTAAATCATGCTAAGGCATAGAGTAGAAGAAAGAATAAAAGGTGGGATGGAGAGAGAGAGAACATTTAGAACACAACTGGATGCATGTAACTAGCAACCAGAATGACTAGCCACATGGCTCACCTCCTTCATGACAGCCTGACAGGCTGCCATTTGTGCATCATCTTTACAGCGAGCCAAAGCCCTTTCAACATAACCACGTAGCGACTTGGGGAACACACCTGTCTGCATGCAAGAAAATATTCATTGACAATAGCATGAAATATTATTCATGCATCAAACAATTCTAGTGTCAACTTACAGATCCATCAAATTCCAAAACTTGCAAAATTAACTAAGAATACTTAAGGCAGCATGACATGTAACAGCACGTAAAATGATTAAACTTTCCCAAGAACAATATTGCAAGGATTTTACCTCAAAAGGAACATGAACGAGTTTCAGCCTTACAAAAAGAGGATGGTCATGCAGTTCAGTGTCTTATAACTTTTTTTTTATAGTTAACTTATTTTAGAAATATTAAACAAGTTTCCAGTTTCCATAATACACCATCAGTACTTGCACCCCAATGCAAAATAAATGACCTCTCAGCATTTGAAAGAAAAACAATTATGTTCTTGCAATGCATTATTTTAGTAAGTATATCATGCTGCATTTGCCAAATCATATGTTCCTTATGATTAGAAGATAAGCAATTAAGAAAAGTTAGTTTGATGGATGGCAATAGTCCATCTTACAAGAACTCCTATGGAAGGTATAATTTGAAAAGAAGACCAAATGAGCAAAGCAGGAGTCTCACTTTAAGTATTGAATCTGCAGCATCATTACACGTTACTTTCTGATTTGTTGTTGGGAGTGAAACACTGACATAAGCAGGTTTTGCTGATGCACTGGGGGTAAAGCTATCCTTGTCGGTTTTTGGCAAACTGAAGGCCAAATTCGAAGCAATTCTAGGGTTTGTTGGGATCTGGAGTTTGCTTACTCTTCGTGTATCCAATGGTGGAACAGTTTGTATGGGTAGTTGATAACTCTGAGGCACCTGCTGTGTAGCATGATGATGTACATTAGGTCCCTGTGAATACACAGCTTTCTGTTGATCCTGAAAGCTATCATAAGTTCTTGAATCCAAAGGCTTTTGAGATGGGGTTTGCATGGGACTAGTATGGTGAACTTGAGAGCTTGGAGCTCCATGCTGCCAGTAAACATCATTGGCACCACTAATTCCTGCAGTGGGCTGAGAGAGACAGAGAAACAATTTAACTACCAAGTATCAGTGCAAAAATAATTAATTAACAAAAGAAAAGGACTCTGTTTGATCTCTCATCAAAAAAATACGTCATAAATATCTGATGAAATGCAATCGCATGACTACGAGTTTATTGAAATACTCAACGGAAAATTCTTGTGTGAGAGGGAGTGCTTGCATCATAATATCAAACACAAATGGGAAAAGGGCAAAATAAAGACCTCTAAACCCTGTATAGAAATTTTAAAATTTTTTTTTTTTGATAAGTAAGAAGAGATATTTTATTCCAAGTAAATAGGCATAGCCCAAGTCTGTGTAGAAGGAAATTAAAACCTGCACTGAAGGCAAGACAGATGAACCAGAATCTGGCCTCCAAGATGGGGTGTAAGAAGGTGGTGTTTGGCTATTTGAAGTTTGATATCCACCACTAACACCAGGAAGTAAACAGGCAACATGAGACTTATTAGAGCTAGAGATATTCTCCGTGCCAGGTGCACAGCTCACTTCTGTTTGACTGTAATAATCTGCCCATTGCTTGTACTGCTGTTGATAATGTAAGGAGGGTTCAGGTGCAGTACTTGAGCTATAAGCACTAGCTGATTCTGGAGTGTAGTTTGAATATTGATTGGTAGTATAATTTGTATAATTTCCATCACTCCACAAGGTAGTCTGATTAGTGTAACTGCCACTCGGGTAACCTCCAGCTGTCTGATAATCACCAGGATTGTAGTAAGTGCTTGAATAACTTGCAGGCCCAGCATAAGACCCTGTATTCTGAAATGAGGAAAGAGGCTGATAAGGAACACCTGTATTTTGATATGCTCCTACAGGTTGTGAGTAGGAGTGATTAGATTGCTGCTGCTGATAGCTGGAATGGTTAGATTGCTGCTGCTGATAGCTGGAATGGTTAGACTGCTGCTCCTGATAGCTGGAATGGTTAGACTGCTGCTGCTGCTGCTGATAGCTGGAATGATTAGACTGCTGCTGCTGCTGCTGCTGCTGCTGCTGCTGATAGCTGGAATGGTTAGGCGGCTGCTGCTGCTGCTGTGGATAGCTGGAATGGTTAGACTGCTGCTGCTGTGGATAGCTATTATAGTAACTCGGATATCCTGCACTTCCATAACCGTATGGATCAGTAGAGCTAGGGTATGATGCATATCCATTATAATCTTGTGATACGTTCGATGTTCCCAAACTTGATGAACTAGAAGGCAAGGGTGCTACATTCAGGCCATCTTGAACATTTCTAGTGGGTGGCTCTGTGTGATAATCATATTGGTAAGTGCCGGTGGAGCTAGCAAGGATCCCATTCTGGGTGGAGCTATGATCAGCTTGGGGAATGGTCCAAGATATGGCATCAGGCCCAGTCGTTTGGGGAATATATGAAGAATTCTGTCCTTGGCTTGTGTCAACTACATGCCGATTCTGAGAAAGAAATTAATGCAACGTATGTAATAGCTGTTAACATTTGCCGCAACTGATAAAAACACATAAACATAAGAAATGCACTCAACAAGGAACTTAGACCATATTAAGTGATATGATGACACTGGAAAGAGAACTATGGAATACAACAAAAGAACCTAGAAATACACTAGTAACAAATCAATGCAAAATGTTTCCCCGAGCAGACCATCCAAATCAGTCTCGATAATTCCTTTTCCAAATTGACAACATACAATCTATTGCATGTACACCCAATGCATGGGAATGCAAATTTGAGATTTTTACTGACAATGCTCAAATAGTGCAGCAGGGACTTCTAAAATACATTTCTGTTGACGGAATTATGTTAAATTAGGGAGCAGCGAATTCCTCAGAATAGTTTATTGAAATTGGATAAAGAAGCCCTTATTCTCACTTACTAATATAAACCAGCAGCGGCTCTGATTTTTTTCAATACGTTGAAATTAGATCGTTAGTGTTGATATAATCCATTGAATATTAAACCTCCCAAAACAGTACCACATCAAATACTTACTGACCTCTGACCGGCCATCATACTAGCAGATAAACGTATTCCTCATCAGCCATTTCTAGGCATGTTAAGAAGCCATAAAAGCTCTCAAATGAATTCACTAGCTTTCAGCCACTAATATAGCTCATGGAGAGGAATTTTCATATTAAATTTCATAATAAGTCAATCCACTAAGAAACGAGTCCCAAATGAAGCATTTATTAAAACTCTACTATCAAGCAGAGATTAATAGAAAGAAATAGTGCCTCGAAATTACCTCTAACGAATAGGTCTCCGCGGGAGCTACGGTCTCAGTAGTGCTGCCTTGATTCATCATCTTATCCACATCCTGATTAAGCACAACAGGAATCCAATTAGCCAACGCATATTTTCACCAAAAATTTAATCAGACACAAACCCGCAGAATAAAGTAACTACAAAACCCTAATTGGCTCAAAATTAATCGGAAGAGATCCAGACCTTCAAATAGCTTGAATTACACCCGGAAGTCGAATGCGGACCGATTCGTTGGGGAGATCTTAAGCAAAAGTTGAAGATATGCAGACGAAAATTTCAGGTAAAGTTGGACGACTGGATTAATACGTATAACCCCCAAAAATATAAAAACAAAAAATAAGCACGCACCAAGATGAAGTTTATAAGGCCCGAAACAAAGAAGTCAATGAATAATCAAACTCAGAAACGAAAACGATTAGAGATGAATAGAGTGAGCACACCGATATAGGAGTAAGAAGATTTCGGAGAGAGGTGTTTCAGGCGGGGCCTAGGTTGGGTCGTGTTTGGGGCACAGGTAATGGGACTCGGAAACGTTGTTTGGCGGAAGGGGAAGGGGAAGGGGTTGGTTATTATTTGGGATTGTTGAGGTTTCTGCTTCAATATATCATCCTCAAAACTTATTATGATTGGAGTTTTGTGGTTAGTTCTTACCAAAAATCAATTATATCAACAAGAAAGCACAAGGGGAAACCAACAATCCATAACGTAAATATAATTTTAAAAAGGGAAATGCTTTTTGTCTCAATTTTGGGATGCCCATTTTGGTTTTTTTTTTTTAATGTGATTTTTAAATAAGTATTTTTAAATAATATTATATTTTTAATATTTTTAAAAAATATTAAAAATTATGTAAAAAAATATTATTATTTAAAAATATTTATTTAAAAATCATATAAAAAAATTAAAATACAATAAAAATTCTAAAATGGAGATGCAATAGAAATTTTAAAATCGAGATTCCTAACCTCCCTTTTAAAAAAAATAATTTTGGTGCATTTTTTGTTTTCTACCGTCCACAGCAATTTTTTGTTTTTTTTTTTTTTTGTTTCTTAGAGAACTTTGGTCGAAGATACATTTTCTAAAGTAATTTTAATATTTTATGCCATGAAATTAAGCGCCTTTTTTTTTCCTGTCAATGTAATTCGAAAGGAAAATGCAATCTAGTATTTAGATTATATAATTATAAAAAAATATTAATATATCGTCTCACTTAGACTCTTCATTTTGATCATTTATGTATTTAATTTTTTTAAAAATTTAATAGTTAAAAAAAGTAATTATTAATACATTGATATTTTTTTATATTTTTAAAATTTTTTAAAGATGTTAAAAAAATATTTGAAATAAAAGACAAAAAAAATAGAAAATTGCAAATTAACTAGGAGACACATTAAGAAGATAAATTGAAGAGACATAATGGCACTAGTACTCTTATCCTTTTACATGTATAACCATTCATACAACGGCGGAATTATTAAGGAGTAAGGGGCTGTTCCTTAATTATATATTATACATATTAATTTTGAAAAATATATATTAATTTTTTATGATTTAATAGGATAATATTAATATCATTTTGTATTACCCATTTCTAAACAATATATATCATATAAAATAATATAATATAATGATACACTTTTAATATAAATATAAATTTTAAAAAATATATTAGATGATTTTTAGCCTACAATTCTACTTATAAATGTTCTATTCTCTATTTTCATTTTTTAAAGTACTATAATTATATAAAAATAAAATAAGAAATATTTTATTTGGCCCCCCAAAGATAAAATCCTAGATCTACCACTGCATACATAACGATAAAAAAAAATTTCCAACAAATAATACTTTCAAATACAGTTTAAAATAGACCAATGAGAAGTTGCCACGTAAGAAATTTATGAGGCTTATTTAGGGCACTCAGTAGAGAATCTACCATCTCCCTCTCCCTATTGTATCACTCTCTCTCTCTCACATCGAAAGGAAAATTTCTCTATTTGTTCTCTCAAGCTTGCACCCCCCTTCACTAGAACTATTAATGCAGGCAAAGGTGTGATGCATTTTTTCTTTATATTTGTGAGCTTCTTCTTGGGTGCAATGCGAAAAAGTGTTTTTCATCTCCCTCCCTCCATTTCTGATGCGGTGTAAAATGAATTGCAAAAATCAGTATTTTGAAGACGAATGAATAACAAATGTGAATGAGGTTAAGAATGGATTGTGAAAGTAGAGAAACGATGAACGAAACAATCATCTCCCTCCCTCCATCTTAGCAAGAAACCTCTGTCAATCTCCTATTTTAGAAGATTAATGGGTGACATCAATTCGAGTTATTCTCCTGTATTTGGAAGATTAATTGGTTGGATCTGTTGTTTATAATCTATTTTGAGATTTTTATGCATATTTGTATCAATTTTCGGTGAGATTATTTCTCTCTAATGCTTCTTTTTATTGTCTTTCACAATTTTTTTTTTTAAATGGGATTTTTTCATTTCCTTATTCTAATCTTGATCCGAGGTCATCAAACAAGTTCTTGATGGTCCTTTATCGCAATTCGACTACAAGAAGAAAAAATACTTAAAAAAAGATTAAGTAGTGCTAGGGATCCCCGCCACGGCCACGTAATGTAATTTTTTTTTTTACACTTTTTTTCATTTCAATTTTTTACGAGAAGAAAAAATACTTAAAAAAAGATTAAGTAGTGCTAGGGATCCTCGGGAGTGGATCCCCGCTGCGGCCACGTAATGTAACTTTTTTTTACACTTTTTTTCATTTCAATTTTTTTTTTTACAAAAACAATAAAAATAACGTGTATAGATAAAATATATGTATTTATTTAAATTTTAAATTTTTTTTCTATTTAAAAACTCCCACGGGGCTGCAACGGGATTAAAATACCGAGAATATAAAGTTTTTTTCTAAAAAGATTAGTTAAATTTTGTAAGAACACGGTTGAAACTCAAAATTCAAAAGAAACCTTCACCTTGCAAGATAGGGCATTTCGATTCGAAGGGGAGAGACAAAGAGAGAAGAGGGATTAGGGTTTCCTATTATGTGCATTTTTTAATAATTTGTGAATTTTATTACGTGGCAAGTGACCATTGACTTTCCATAAACACTACTTATAGGTATTCACCTGCCCAAAGAATTTTCCTAACTATAAATCTTGAAATTCAAAGGTGGAAATGAAATAGAAAAACTTGATTTATTTATTTTAAAATCATTTCATATACGAAAGATTAATCTGGTATTTACGAAGTTACGAAACAGATCCTGAGAGTTTCGAGATCCAGTAGTAATAAAAAAAAAATGGAAATCTAGAATAAAAAGGTTTGGGCCTATGATCTGGTTTTTACGATAGGCCCATGAAAAAAGTTGCACAGAGAACTGAAGAAATGGCTACAATGAATGAACAAGAGCATGTAGAAAGATGCTGTTCTCGTTGGTCAAAATAACGTCTCAGTCAAGGGAGATTCAATAATATGATCAGAGTTACGAGAGCTTTAGAAGGTTAGAATCCCATAAAAAAAGGTAATAAATTTAATACGAAAACCACCTCATGGTCCTAGCTACGACCCCTGGGTGGCCAAACTGGACCACCGACTACCATGGGGTCGTCGATATAGCTGTCAACCCATCACACCCCGAAACCATACCACCCGCTAGTAGCCATGGTAACCTGCCAGGGTGGTTATTCTCTCTCTCTCTCTCTCTCTCTTTATTATTTACAAAATGAAAAAATAAATTTTAATTTATTTATTACATGCTCTGTATAATTCCTGACAAAGACTTGGCCATCCTTAACATATATTTTCAATCATATTTTCAATGGGTTCCACCTCTTTTGCGAGATTCTGATAAAAACTTGTCTCAAATAATTTGCACTGGTATTCATGACATTTTCAAGAACTCCCCATCATTCAAACATCCACTAAAACTGCAAAAAGAGTAGCAAACTTCCTGTGTGCTTTGAGCTAGTAAAATGTCCCCGATAAGGCTGTAAATAAATTACCGAGAACAAAATCATAGCAGAATTCAGAATCAAAATCAAAATCTTTTTCTCTTCATTCGGGAAATCTCATCAAACCCATCATCATGCCAAACCTGCCCCCCGCCTCGCCTGTAATTTGCTTCTTGCTCTTCAATGCTTCTTGTTCTTCTAGGTGCATTTCCTGGCCGGTATTTAATTCTCCGATCAAACTCCCTATCCCTTAAATTGCCTCTTTGACGGAACTCTAAATCATCTTCTGGACAGAACCTAAAAGGCCTAGGGCCATCCTCTGAATTAAGATGTAAACCCTCACCATCGGCATCACTAAAAGGAGGCCTAAATGAACGAGCAGGTCCACGTCTCTCACCAAACCTTCTTCTCTCATCACCATTTGTATCACCACCAAGCTCATGCAGTCGACCGGTATTCATGACCCCCCCAAAGTACTCATCACTGTCTGTTCTTTCTCGGGGATCCATAACATCAAATCGCCTGTTTCTAAGTAAAATCCGGCCAGATTGGCTCCTATTGGGAATTACAGATCTTGGATGACCATGGTCGCGTCCAGAATCCAAATCCCTCAAATCATTAGATGATCGTGACAAATAGTGCGGGGAGCCATGCCTTCTGGCCATCAGGTCTGCAGGGAAACAAGGGTGATCTGGGGACCTCTTCTTTTTTCTTTTTTGATAAGGGTGATCTGGAGATCTAGCCCTCTCCATCCGGTATATTGGAGATCTTCGATGAGTCAATTCTGGATGTCCATCGAAACCAACTTGGGATCTTCTCCTAGGAGATGGCCATGGGACAGGAGAACGAGATCTGGATCTTATTGGAGATTTTGAATGAAGTCGGGGAGATGGCCATGGGACGGGAGAACGAGATCTGGATCTTATTGGAGATTTTGAATGAAGTCGGGGAGGACCCCTTCTCTGAACAGAAGAAAAGTTCCTAGCACCTCGGGCAAAATGTCCACCTACTCCCTCATATGCAGGTTGAGATCGTGTGAACATGGGTTCCATAGCATCATCATGAAAAACCCTCATGAGCTTCTCGCTATGCCTCAGTCCAACCACTTCAGAACTATCTTCATCGACACATCTACCTGGGCTCACATTTCTAGGAACTCTGCGAATCATTTGACCACCACCACGTGCAGCAGGGGTATCTCTCCCTCCCGGAGACCGTCTTCTTGAGGGTATATGGCGAAAAATACCTCTCTCCTCGTTAAAACGCTTCCTTCCTCCCCGACCAGTGCAAAAAAATGCACCATCAGGTGGAATATTGTTGTAACTATTATATTCCAGGTCAGCATTGGCGACAGCAGATGCAAATTTATGTCTGGAGACATGAAACTCTGTTGGAACATTATAAAATTCTGGAGTGAAGTCACGGTCTGAGTCCCAATCACCATGTAAAGTGTCTAACCGACTAGGGATCCTCCCTCTGCCGCGCCCAAAATTTAATCTAGAATTTCTGGGTGAGAGATCTTGGTGCCTCTCTCGTGAAAATTTGCCAGAACCATCGATGTATGACTCATCTCTGACCAAAAGTAAAGGCAAGAAATCAGATATCAATACAACTACTTAATTAGTTTTCAAGAAAGAAGCTACATAAACAAGTAAACAAGGGTAAAAGGATGATCACCTCCCTCGGGGATGTAATTTTTCTCCCTCAAGTGCTACATCAGGTAATCTTTCAATCCCAGCTTGTGTTGGCAATGACCTAGCAAAAATAGGTCCTGTTTTGCCAGGGAATGATGCATGAGAAGCTCGAGACAAAGTTATAATGCGGCTCCGATTACCACCACCGTTGGCATCCTTAGCTGCATCATCACCATTTGCATATGCTTCCATATTTGGCAAACGTGTATCAGTATTTTCCAACAAGTCGATTTTTTTAACATCCTCCTCTAACTCCTGACTAACAGTGGCAACTGCTTCTTGGTTTCCCTTATTGGTTTGCTCAGACGATAATTCCATCTCCTGTTCCTTTAAGCAATCTTTACTACCTGATTGATCAAGTAGGTTCCGTTGTATATCCCTAATTGGCCTCCTCAATCCATCTCCATCATGGGATGAAGTGGGGTCACAATCACCACACTGTCCGACAATGTCCATCTTTCTATCATCAGAGTCACAATGGTCAACCGGTTCAATTACTTCTTTCTCACATATGGGCTCCTCTACTGCATTATGCACTAGAGGTTCTCGGACCTCACCATCTTCATAATCATCTTCTTCACAATCTCTTTCTGTATCCAGAGCCCTTGCTAAACGATGGTTACCATCAGACTCATAATCAGAACTATAAGAATCTTCTTCTAAAATATCAGCTGATATGTTGATTTTCTCCTCATCACTTACAGAATCTTCACTTCCACGCATATCAGGGAGGTGGTCATTCATGTGTTTTAATCTGCACTGTTCAGGATCATCAGCATTTCCATCTTCAGCTCTTACATTAGCTATCATCACAGAAGTACTCGATTCTTTATCATTATGACGCACAGATATAGCGACTGTTTCTGAAGCAACCAGCATAGCACTTTCACATGCTTCCTGGGGCAGTACCTCCCCATTAAGATGGCTCCCTTCAGTGAAATCAGAATGTTCTAAATGGTTTGTTGCATCACTGGCTGTAGTCAACCCTGTTGAACAAGAAGGTTCAACCGCAGGGAAAGACATCTGTGCAGGAATTGCCAGATCAAAAGAATTATTACTCAAACCCTGACTGACCTGTTTGCCTACTTGTGATGGGCCTACCTGTGATGTCCCCTTCACTGTATCAAGGGCTTGTTGACTAACCTCACGAACTGGTTCAGTTTTAATGGCAGCAGGACCAGCTACTTTTAGCGTGCTGATATTTGAAGACTTGGTAAGGCTGCCATCAACTAATTCATGCTTTAGTGTTCTACTATTATTTAGCAATCCCATATTTTTGGCTGTCGTTCCCAAGTTATCTAATTTGGTGCTAGCATCAAATGGTTCCGATTTCACAGTCCTATGACTAACCGTGCTCAAATTTCCAGTTGAAGCCATCGATCCTGGCAAGCTCATACTAGGAAACCTGCCAAAAGTTTCTTCAGTAGATAAGCTGGAAGGTTCCTGGCTCACTTGTGACCGAAGGGAGGATGGACTAAGACCTAACTGAAGACAGTCGACTACTTTATTTTGTTGGCCAGGCAGTCCGGATGACAAGGTAAGATTAGCTCTGTTGTCACTCTCTACATGGCTATGCTTTTCTGAAGCAGCAGCAATTCCAATCATCCCGGTTGTGCATATCAACGGTTTTTTATCATGTACATGATCAGTTGCATTGAACCCATCGATAGATGCTTGACCTGATGCTGCATCACTGGCAAATCTTTCCCATGCATCCATTGTAGTATTCAGATCCCAGTTTGCCCTATTAGCACTCTGCTGTACCCCATTATTCAATTCAACATCATTTTTGCTGCACTGGCTACTGCTACTTCCCTTGCTCAAAGATAAATTCAGCGAACCAGGCTCTGAAGTACCCTGATTCTGGCCTCTTCCATCACTGTTTTGAACTGCCCATGCTGGAAAAAAATGTTCCTTTACACCTAATGTCAATTCAGTATTCCCTGCAACTCTAGGAATTTCTGCTTTACACTTCCCTTCAGATTTTTCTTTGCTAAGTACATATTTCCCCATATTAAGTGCAAGAGCTTCATTTGGTGCCAACTGAAAATTCACTTTTTCCACTGTTATTGGACAAGCAGATTTCTCAGCCACCATAAGCTTGTTTTCGCTGCCCATGTTAACTAAAGAATCAGGGTGACTTCTTGTGCTTGCTTTCTCGAGTTCAACTCTAGAGCATTTAGCCTTAGGATTGCTTTGGGCCAAAGCAACATTAAAAACATCAATATTTCCTTCAGATTCCTCAGATAAGGGTTTCTTGTTTGCATCAGATATACCTGAAGAACTTGTTGCAACACTAGCATTTGACATGGCTGACCCCTGAGGTGGGCTAGAGTGATCCTTCTGAAGTAAATCAGATTGTTCCTTCCGTAGTAAATCAGATTGTTCCTTCTGTAGCAAATCAGTATGTTCCTTTGATGGGGAGTCAGACTGTTCCTTCTGTAGCAAATCAGTATGTTCCTTTGATGGGGAGTCGGACTGTTCCTTCTGTAGCAAATCAGAATGGTCCTTTGATGGGGAGTTAGATTGCTCCTCCTGAAGCAAACCAGAATGTTCCTCTGATAGGGAATCAGATTGTTCCTTGTTTAATGGAAGTGCAGGAATCAAAGTAGGTTCAATTGGAGGAGCGGGAGAACAAAACAATGGGAACTTTCTCTTCTTTATGGGAACACCTGCAATGTACTCGGATTGTTCCTTCTGTATGGAATCAGAATGTTCCTCCGATAAGGAATCCGATTGTTCCTTCTTTAATGAAACTGCTGGAATCAAAGTTGGTGCAAGTGGAGGTGAAGGAGAACAGAACAATGGGAACCTCCTCTTCTTCATAGGAACACCTGCAATGTAATCGCTAGACTGCCTGGAAATGGGTTTAAGCCCAGTCTGCAAACAAAAGATTACTTAAATCAAATATTCAAAAGAACCAATAAATTTGTATCGCTCTCCAATCCAAGCAGAAGCTTGATAAAGAAATAAACCTCTTCATTGCCTGATACAGGCATGACTTCCAGATTTGCTGAACTTATAATCCTTCTCTCTATCCTAAATCAATAGCAATTCCTTGATTAAATTTCTAAAGTTGCTCTTGATTCACTGATATTTCTAAACCACATAAGACCTCTCAATTTCAAGCAGTCTCCTGAATCTTAAACTCTGGATGGGATAACATGTAGTAATCACCTGCAAACATAAAAGATAAAGCTACGCCATGATGACTTGGTCCAGAAAGAGGAAAGAAACAGAATTTTAAGAAAACAAAAAAAGTTCAATAATAGTTTCTCGATCAAGTCAACCAAGCAAACAGCCAATTTTGATTCGTAAAACGATAAAACAACTAGATCGCCACAAAAGCAAGATCAGCATAAAAGACGAAAAAAGATTTTTAGGAATACAATTAAATCGTTATGAAATTCAACTTTAAATCTGAGAAAATAAGAAAAAAATGGTCTGAATATGATCTTGCACGCAAAGACAAAACAATTACATGCCAAAGTGATAGGATCACTGATCGAACTACGCATTCAAGTCCTTAGAGGTCACCTTCCCAACGCAAAAACACAGAAACTAAATCCACATCCGCAGGTAATTTTCCTTTCAGGGACACGTCGAGAATACTTGATCCGTAAAAACAATCAACAAGATTCATAAAAAAAAAAAAAAGGACTTCCAGGAAACATCTCTTAGGGAATATGGCATCCAAAAATCATAAATGGAAAGCGAGATTTTCGAATGACGATAAGAAACATTCCCGAAAATGTGTTCGCCACGACCAAACACATCATCCAAAAAATCAATAAATTTTCTCCACCGTCTTTCACAAATCAGGCGCCGAAAATAAAAACAGAATCACATCGAGAGATGGCAAAAGGGGAGGAGGGAATGCCTTAACAACCTAAATCAGGTTGAAATAATCGATATACATAATTAAACGAAAAATTTTAAAAACGAAAAATAATATAAACAAAACCTATAATTTCCAGGAAGTAGCTGAAATCCGAAAATCAACACGCGCATGCCGAAAGGAGAGGGGGAAGAGGGCCAGAACACAATCGGTTATTTAAAAGGAAAAAATTACCTACTGAAGACAGAGAGAAGGGGATCGGATGAGCTTGGTCAAGCTCTGCAAGCAACTTCTACGAATGGATGTGAATGATCAGATCAGCAAAAGAGAAAGGGTAGACAAGGAAAGAGGAAGAGAATCTAAACTAAATTAGCCTTAAATCTCAAGGCTAGGGTTTGTGCTTTGCATCCGCACGCAGCCATCTATTTCCTATCTATGAATATATATTTATATATATACATATATATAATTGCGGTGGGCAACGTGCTGTGGATTATTTCCGTTTTTATATTTATTCTTGTACTAGACTTTAACGTGGGTGAACGCGTAGAGTCTTGGTCGCGCGTACTTTAGCCGGGGAACCTGACCTCAAATAGTTACCTGACACGTGTACCGTCTGTGTCTTTTTCGGAAAATGCCAATATATTTTCCTTTACATAAATCTTTAACG
Organism: Platycarya strobilacea; assembly: GCA_036898215.1. Taxonomy (NCBI): domain Eukaryota; kingdom Viridiplantae; phylum Streptophyta; class Magnoliopsida; order Fagales; family Juglandaceae; genus Platycarya; species Platycarya strobilacea. The sequence continues at coordinate 2,518,393 of CM072556.1, forward strand.
TTATGTTATACCTTTCTTTTTTTTTTCGACTTTTCTCAAAAGCGGACTTCCGCGAAGTTACGGCTTTAAATTGTCAAGGAACAATATACATGCTTTCACACGGCCGAGAAAAAAATATATATATTCCTTTCACACCACACCACTATCTTTTCTGACATATTTGCGATTAAGATCCGGTTTGATTGAAAAATGAGTTGTATTTATTTTAATTTATTTTAATTTTATTATTATATTTTTTTTAAATTTTATATAAAATATAATTTTTAATATAATTTTTTTAAAATTTTAATATAATAATAATATTAAAATATATATATGTTATTTGATTTTAAAAATTCATCTTAATTATCTCATTTTATCTCTTAATTCAAATCAAACAGGCTACGTTTAGATCTCAATAAATTTTGAGAAATTATGAGAATACTTGTGAATAATTTGAGTAAAGAATGAAAAGGTTTTGTGGGTCTCACTGAAAGTGTTTTAAGTTGTTTGGATGTGTAAAATATTTTGAGAGTATTTTGAAATAGAAAAAATCTTCACAATCTCCTACTATTCACACAACCTTCACACACTATACTTTTTTATTTTATTTCTTATTAAATATTTGATATATGGATAATAAATAAATAAAATTAATTTAATTTAAAAATAATACATTCAAAATAAAAAATATTAAAAAAATTAAAAAATAGTAGTGTGTGGAGATTGAGGAGGTTGTGTAAAACTTTTCATTGAAATATATAATATTATAAAAACTGTGAATCCCATTAATAGATGATATTTTAAAATATTAATATTTTATTCTAACAAATTAAAAAAAAAAAAAACAAGTTCGGACGAATCTTGCTGTAAGTCACTGTAGTCGAAATTGTGCAAGTGCGCATGAGAAGTGAGGTCAGCCTTTCCGGAGACGGTATTTTAAAGGGTTGGTCGTCGGCGTGAATGGAGTCCGGTGACTTCGAGAATGTAGTCATTGGTAGCCGGCAATGGGTCGAAGAAACCGATCAATGCCGAAACCCATTTTCGACGTTGGGTCACGCGTGAAAGATGACGACATGGTGGCTGACAGTGGGATCGTCAAAAATGGTTCGCTGGCGCAAGAGGATGCTGATAATACCGACGGTGTCATTATTAGTGACCAATGGTGCCATTATTAGTGACCAACGGTGGGTCAAACTCGAGGTCACTGACGCTTTCGTTGAAGACTACGATAGCATAAACATGAAAAATAATAATAAAATATTATTTGAAATTCTTTTTATTTTAAATAAGAAAAAAAGTGAGAAATATATGAATTTTTTGTGTTTGAAACACTTAAATGTGTCTGGGAGTAAAGTATTTTGGGCCGTATAAAAAATGTTGAGAATTTCTTAGGAGATTTTGACATCCAAACCTGGGCTAAGACCCTGCACTTTGGAATTTTTAACTGACAGCCCATAATGTTTTTTCAAATGACTTTGCCATCCCTTTTAAGACAAGTTTGGAAACAAAGTATTTCTATATTTTTTTAAATATTTTTTATTATTTTATTATTAATTTTTACTTATTTTTATTATTATTTATTTATTATTATTCAATATTTTATTATTATTTTTTACTTATATTTTATTATATTTTATTAGTATTCACAAATACTCTCAACATACAAACGAAATCTTACTCAATTCCCATTCCCTTCCTATTTTTTTTTTTTTCATTCCATCAAACTTTTTTTTCTTTCAATTATCTGTCCACCATCACATCACAAAAGGCGAAAAGACAATTTACATTTCGACACAAATATGCTCACCCCCTCATGTTGCAATTCCATAATTGCATGATATACTCCACTTAGATTCGAAAATAAAAGTAGTTAAAATAAATTTAATTTAATTTTTAATATTATTATTATTTTAAAATTTTAAAAATTTGAATTAAAATTTGAAAAAAAATTTATTAGAATTTAAAAAATACATATAAGAATTTGTGTTTTATATGAGAAAAAATACATATAATAATAAAATAGATATAAGTTGAAATGGATTTTGAATCCAAACCGAATAATTTCAAGTTATTGAACAAGAAATTAGTGGAGTGGGAAAGAGAGATCACGTTATCAGATAATTGTGAGAAGATATTTTCTCTCGAAACCCGTCCTCTTCTCATTTGGTTATAGATTATTTTATGCTTTATAATTTAAGTTTTTTTACCCCTCCATAACAAAAGAGCTGATTTATTATCTACCAAAGCTTTACAGCTAACACACATCCCATCATAAAAGTTTTCAACTGTCAATTTTTCAGTTGACCAAATAAATTTTTCGATTGTAGTGACGTGTGCGTCACACGCACGGTTCTTAGAGCATGTGAGATCAACACGCTGTTACAATGAGGGAGTTTTGCTACCGTCAAGTGCCACACCAGTGGAATTGGCGACCTCGACTCCTTTAAACTTGACAGTTAGATTCTTTCTCAGCGTGGCACGTGTGTCCCACGCGCCACCACAGTCATCCACTATTGTATTATAATGATTCGACAGTTCTTTTATTTACCATTTACCTATGATTACGCTTTCCTAACCAAGGCTCATAAGAAAGAGATATCGAAAGTTTCTATTAATCATTTTCTGATTAATAAAGTGTAATGCAAATTTTTAGACTACAACTTTTAGTCGTAATAGTGTAGTCCATTTATCAAATTATTTTAAATTTGCTTTTGAGTGGTCCGAGACTCAAGTGCCAGGCAAGTTATTGACCATAGAAGTTAAATTTTTTTTTTATGTTGTATTTGTTGGTTTGAATTGTATGTAGCTAACTACTATGTTAACCATTGGATATTAAAAAAATAAAAAAAAAAAGAGTTTGTAGAGTGGAATGTGTAGGGTGCAACATTTGTAACTAAACTCTCCCAATTTTATGTTCATGAAGTCTTAAAAAGTTTGGCTTGATTTATTTCACGACTCATTTCATATTATCACTATAATTTTTATAAAATTTTTAATAATTTATTTTTTTAATAAAAATAATATTATAATACTATTTTACTCAAATTTTAATAAGCATATCGAACTTTTTACAAATTGAAAAATCAAAACAATTTATCACGGTCATGTTAAGCAATCACAAATTTAGTAGTAACAATACTATTAATAGATTAAATTAATAATTATCAGTTAATAACTCACATCACAATATTCTACTTATAAAAGATACTTTATTTTCCATAAAAAAGAAAGATATTTTATTTGAAAGCAAGTCCTCATAAAAATTTATTTATACCGAATTTAAATTAATTGCGTTTGTTGACCTTATCTTCGAATCCAAGCCAGACTTATCCGCACCGTTTTTCGTTCTATAAATACGGAGGGAGAAAATGGGCAACGCTATTTTTTACTCTTCGAAGACAAAATTTAGGGTTTAACTTGGTTCTCTTGAGTTACGCCGCGCGCCTTCCTCCTATCTCTGCTCTGGGGCTGTGTCTGCCTTTGGGGTTTTTATCCCTCTCCATTCTCTTAATTATCCTTATACTGAATTGAGGTATTCGTTCAATTGATTACACAAATCATGATATTTCAAGAGCTGGACTTCCTTCCCCCCCTCCCCCCCCCCCCCAACAAACAAAATCAAAAAATAAAAAGAAAAACAAAGTAGCAATTGAGCGGAAAATATTTCTTTTCCATTTAATCTTTGTAAAAACTTGTTCATTTTCCCCCTCCTAAGCTGTATGCTGTTTCACATTTTGCTGAAAATATGGGGGGTAAATGCAGTTAATCATCGGCGCATTATATATGCGTGTGTGTATATATAATATATGATATATATATATATATGAATATTTCCATGTTTGCATTTGTGCTCGTATGCGTGTGTAGTGTTTGGGCCGGTGCTCTCTGGGTATTTGATGAACTAATAATTCATTTTCTGTGCATAAAAAGATGCCTCGGTACGATGACCGCTATGGTGGAACGCGTCTCTACGTGGGACGCTTGTCGTCGCGGACAAGGTCGCGTGATCTTGACGACCTCTTTAGCAGATACGGAAGGTACCAAAAGAATTGCCTATCGTATGTTGTGGTAGTATGAATTTTTTGCTTTGGCTAGAAGAGATCAAGTTGTTGCCCTATGAAATAATCTAACTTGTCTTTGATAGAGTTAGGCCCCGCTTGGATTCGGAGATGAGATGAGTTGAGATGAGTTTGGTTTATTTTTTAATATTATTATTATTTTGGGATTTGAAAAAGGTGTGTTGGAATTTGAAAAAGGTGTATTGGGATTTGAAAAAGGTGTATAGAAATTTGTGTTTTGTATAAAAAATTATAAAAATATAATGATGAAATGGAAGTGAGTTGAGATGAGCTCAACCCACTTTCGAATACAAGCAGGGCCTTTCGTTCTGATAAGGAATGGAGTCACTTTTTTTTTAATTGTTAGAAGTTGACACGTTGTGAGCTATTAGAAATTGTTCCCAACTAGGTGTTTTCTCTTGAATACATCCAGTGTATTCATAAAAAAAGTTATTAGAAATTGGCGTATGAGGGTACATTTTTCCTTTCTTTTATGCATAAGTCTATGCGTGTGTTATGATATCTGTGTTGTTTTTAGTTCCATTTTTAAGCTTCTTCCAGGTTATTGGTGGTCATGGACTTAGGTTCTTAGACATCTGGTTGGGTGAGAGAAAACGAGGGTTTAGCCAAGCCCTTTTGTGCTAGGCATTTAAATATTCATTTCAATAGCTGTGTGAGAACTTTGTAACCCCCCCCCCCCCCCAAAAAAAAAGTGTCTTGCGTGGTTTAACTGAAATGATCTTCTTGAAGGTTTCTTGGCTTTTGCCTAACCTGGAGGTCTATGGTGAGAGGGTGAACCTTGGTGGATTTGGCGAGTCTTTCTATAATGTTATTGCGTGTTTTTATGGAAATGGCAACAATCTCAAAGTGGTGTTTAGTTCATCTGTGAGGGGCGAAGTGTCCAACCCTTCAATACTTGTGTCTTGATGGCCTTACTGTTTCTGGCACCCGTTTACGCAGAGTACGCGATGTGGATATGAAGCGCGACTTTGCCTTTGTTGTATGTATACCATTCTCTTTTCTATTTTCTCTCACAGTTATTTCTCGTCTATGTGCTCCATTCAAACAATCTCTTTAGCTAGTATGATCTTTTCTTTTTCCTTAAATGGCTGACAATCCCAGGATTTTAGTGACCCTCGAGATGCTGAAGATGCAGTATATGGTCTAAATGGCCGGGAAGTTGATGGAAGCAGAGTCATTGTAGAATTTGCAAAGGGGGTGAGTTAATGGAATTTTATTTTACCAAGCCAAATATTCATAACTAAATTAGGATAGCTTTTCTACCTCGAAAAAATTTTCTTCAATGGTGTGGAAAAAGTAATGCTACATACAGTTATAAGGTGTGTAAGCACCGAGCAATTGTTTAGAAAAAATAGGACTATTAAAAAATAATTTATTTTTTCATGTAGATCCCATATTTTACTCCTTTTTTTTCAAAGCGATTATGCGACACTTGCACACTTCACGACTGCAAATATCATTTCTCATTTAGTTTGGGATGCATTTAGGGGCCACGTGGTCCTGGTGGATCTCGTGAGTATCTTGGGCGAGGTCCCCCTCCTGGATCAGGGCGCTGCTTTAATTGTGGAATTGATGGCCATTGGGCACGAGATTGCAAGGCTGGGGACTGGAAGAATAAGTGTTATCGCTGTGGTGAAAGAGGCCACATAGAACGGAATTGTAAGAACAGTCCTAAGAAAGTTAGGTACTGACTCTCTGTCATGGATGCTTTCATCCTTTTACAAATTTTATGTTCACGAGTTTATTTACCAAGCAATTTTCTGGTATAGACCTGGGCGGAGCCACTCAAGGTCGTTGAGTCCTCAACGTGGTAGAAGTCGTAGTTACAGCAGGGGTCGTAGTTACAGGTATGGACCATCATTCCTATCATGTGGTTTGTACTTTGTACACTGCCTTTTGTTTAAAACAAATAATATGCTTTCCTCATTACAGAATGCCTGTACTTATTTCAATAGACCTTCGGTTTGTAAAATATTGTCTCTCAGTCGATCTAGATCACCTTTAAAGAGAGAACGAAGCCTTGAGCAGGTTGAAAGAAGACCAAGGAGCTCCCGTGAAACCCAGAGCCCTAGGCGGCACAGGAGGTCATCACCATCATCTAAAGGGAGGAAGCATGGTCTCACACCTGACAAGAGCCCACAAGAGAGAGGTAGCCCATCCAAAAGGGATGGAGGACAGGTCAATGGGTCTGATTACAGTGGGAGTCCCAGGGAAAAGAGCAGAAGCCCTATGGAGGATGCTGATGAAGAGGCCCCACAGGAGCGGAGTTATGGAAGCCCTGCCAAAGAAAATGGCCAGAGTCGCAGCCCTAGTCCTCACCGTAGGGATGATAGGAGCCCTGTTGAGGATGATGATAATCATGGTTCTCCAAGAGGCAGTGAGTCAAACTGAAGGCATTGTTAAGTGACGGAATACAACTTAAAAACCTGTTATTGATAAAGGTTCTTTCTGCTTTGTATGCGTAACTTTAGTCTTGAACATTTCCAAACCTGTTAAGAGATTTTCTGAACTTTTACTGGAGTGATATTATTCGTACAGTTCCAGTGATCTTAACTGTACCTTATGTCATTTGACTAGTTTTCTTGTGCAACATTAAAGATACGGCGTCGCTTGTCATCGGGACAGTCTGGTTTACTGGTCGTCCCCATGCTAGTTTTTAGGTTTTCTGGTCGTCCCCATGCTAGTTTTTATTTGTGAACGAATATACTTTAAGAATCGGATTTCTGGATGGAATACGGGCAAGTTCTCTACGTTGTGCGTCGTGACATTCTAGTTGTTGCTTGGCGATCCATGTTCATGTCACCTGGAAATTGGCAGGGCCGCAGGAACCAACTTTATAGCTAGGGGTATTCAATTCGGGCCAACCCCGCCCGAAACCAAAGGATCAAACATGATTTCTACTTGTATTTCTAATAATTTTTAAAAATGGGAAATCCAGTTTTCCAATTAATAATTTTTTTAAATTTTGTTATAATGCTTGTATTTCTCTACTTGGTCCCTTTCAGAAATTTGCCTGTGCCACAAACATGGAATACAGAATCAATTAAATAAATAAATAAAAATTCAAACAATTTAAAAGTGAATTGATTAGTACTTGATGATGTCATTAAACCAAGTATTTATTAAATAAAATAAAAGACTTGCCTAAGCAGTTGTGATGAGTGTAGCCCCAGGATGATCAATCAAATACTCGAAGTCTGCCAAAACTCATACACAAACTTAAAATATAATGAACTCACAAATCATACCAGGGAGGGAGTATCGACGGAGATCGGCACGATTTAATTATGAAATAAGATCACTTAAAATTTGGGCACTGATTTAAAAATCTGATTCTAAAGTTAAAACCTTGATTTGGATCATACTAATTCAGATCATTAATATATCGATCCAGATTTAATTTGATATGAGTTGAAAATCGGAATAAGATATCTAGATATCCAGATTTTAAATCGGACGGAAAAAAAATCAGTTTGATTCAACACTTCTATTTATGGCTCGCCGATTTGCAACATTTGGAATTGGGTGGCATACGGAGTTATTTTTCTTCAAATCAATTTTTTATGAGCTATTATCTAAGATCGTTTTAAGGGGGAAAATGCTATAGTCTTGTTCAAGCACGAATTTATTTCCTGTTTAAGTTCCCAAAAACTTATAAAAATCTTGGCAGTTAGTGACTTCAGGCAACACGGAGATTTAAGGTGGCTCTGGAGTCTGGAGATTTAAGGCAACACTAATGGCATCAGAAGGCACTTACCAATCTACTTGCAAAAGTATTTCCGTACAGGAAATAAATATTGATCTCGGATTCTTGGAATTCAGAAATATATATTAGCATTATTAATAAGATCAAAATAGTAAAAAATAGTAGAAAGAAAGATGCTCCGTTTGGTCCCCAATTGCCATAGGGCCATGATACAACCAACCGAATTGCACTCACATTTATCTAAAATGTTATTAAAAAAAACAGACCTTATCAATCAAATGTGATTGTGACTCCTAGACATTCAAAAACTGTCAAGTTTTCCTTTTTTTTTTTTTTTAGCAAAGGGTAGCCGTTAATGATTTGAGAATTGCAATTCCACACAATTATTTCCAAATGAGCAGTACTGAATTGAACAGTATAAATACTGTTTATACGAGGGACTGTTGTTGTAAACTGTGGCCCAAATTTATTCTTTCCAAATTTGTAAAAGAGTTTTATGTCTGTCAAAACAACAAGTCTTTTCTTCACTGTGGTTGATTTTTGTGAGGAATATTAGAGTATTGGCAATGATTTTAGTTTTTTTTTTTAAGTATAAATTTACATATTTTTAAAAAAAAATTGTCATATTTGATTAATAGTAAAGAAGAAATGGTGAATAAAAGAAAATTTGTCCACTTGTAAATAGTAACTCTCCATTATGAGCATATCTGGAGAGTAGTCAACACTCGACACATTCTCCTCACATAAACAGTGCCATGAACGCATGTCACTGTTCATGTGAAGGGAGTGCGCTGAGTGTTGGCTACTCCCCTCACTTTTTCCTTTATTATTAAACAAATATAACGATTTTTTTTTAAAAAGTGTACAAACTTGAACCTTTTGAAAGTTAGTTTTAGTTAAAATTATTACTAATGCTCTTAAATCACTTTCTAAAAAAAAGAAATTGGCCTGTGGTGCAAAATTGTCAAAAAATAAATGAGACAAATGCTCTCTTATAATAGGAATTGAACACCATCTTATATCATGGTGGATGAATATGAGGTGTTGAAGACACGCGAACTAATCAGATATGAAATCCCTATAATTAATTTATAAAAAATTATATTTGAAAGTTTTAAATTACGTATATTCATCTAATCAACATGTGATTTTATCATTTTTATCTATATATTTTAGCGTTTAAATATGTGTGTTTGAATAAATAGATAAAAATGATATGCCACACAACTGACTATGATTTGTGGCATATCATTTAAACACTATTTAAATATGTATTTTTTTAAAAAATATTATTTAATAATTATATTTAAAATTTTTTTTTAAACATAACATAAAAAATAATTTAACCATTTCAAAATGCAAAATAAAAATTCTATTAAAAATACATATTTTAACCTTAATTTAATTTATAATGTTTTTATTTAACACTTTTTTTTAATCTCATTTTCTAATATTTCATAAAAAATCTTAACGCATTCTATTTCAATATTATTTATAGATTTTTTTTTATCTTATATTACCTGTGTAACAGAAAGAAACCCCAAATTTTCATAAAGTTTTATTTAACAAAAATTGTTCTAAATAGATTTTTCTATTTAGAGGAGAAAGGGAAGACGAGCTAAGGTTGCCCTGGTTTATTACACGTCAAACCCTGGCATTTCTCAAAGTCAAAATCCCAAGTCGTAAATTAGAAACATAATAAGATAATAAAAAGGAGAAAGTTAATTAAAAAAATATATAAAAAGAATTATTAATTCGTGCTGTATAAAGAAAGAAAAATGAATAAAAATAAAAGAGAAACAAGCGCCAATGACAACACCATAACGTAATCTCTCCTTCCCTCCCTCCCCGTCTCTCTCTCCAGATCTACCCCTTCAAACGTTCTGGCAAATCGTTCTCTTTTTTCAGAACGTTCCAATCTCCGATATTGAATATCGGTTAAATCTATTGGATAAATGGGTTATTTCCAGCTAAGGTTATAATTCCGAAACTGTACACTCTCAGGGGTAGAATATCTGTCATAACATAGATTCAAGGTACGCTCAGAGGTTCCTGTATCGTTATTTATGTGCCGTAATTGTTTTATTTCCTCTTGTAATTTATTTTATTTAATTTCATTATATACCCATAAATTTGTACGATCGTTAATCGCTGGTAAATCAGTGGTGCACGTTTCGATCTTGTGTTATGCTCCAATAATTTCAGCTTTCTGTGTTTGATCCCGAATTGATGCCATACTGATGTCAGTTATATTTGGTTTTCTCTTGTAAATTTTTGCTTTACAACTTCTATTCGTACCCATCAATAACATTTTGGGGATATTCTACTGCACGTGCATATATTTGCGATTCCTGCATTGTTTTATTATTATTATTATTGTTCTTTCAGTGTTCACCCCCGTGCAGGCTGGTGGTGTCCGCAATTTGGGTCTCAAAATCGTGTCGTGCATCCATAAAATTCTTGTTATCCTGAATACGAGCGCGGTATGATGTTGTCTACTATTATTGTCTTTTATCTCTTCTTTTTCTGTTTTCACTTTCTGCATATTGAAATATCCATTAACATGTATGGTGTTTTACACGTTTACAGATTAATGGTGTCTGTATTCATCAATGAGTATTGATTTCCGGGACACGTGACTTACCTTTGGTAATTGAGGATAAATTAGTGCAGAAACTAGGGTTTGATCTTGGTATTCATAAACATTTGATGAATAATTTGATTGCCGGGTCATTTGGGTGAGAACATGTAAGGTATGGTATCAGCTGCATTATTGAAGATTGTGTCGCCCTGTTGGAAACCTTCTGTTGAGGGTGAAAATTCTGGGGATCGCAGTGATGTAAGTGGTCGGGTTGATGGCTTGTTGTGGTCCAAGGATTCAGGACAGCATATGAATGGAGAATATTCGATGGCAATAATTCAAGCAAACAATCTGTTGGAAGACCACAGCCAACTCGAATCAGGGTCAATGAGTTTGCTTGAATCAGGTCCTCATGGAACATTTGTTGGAATTTATGATGGGCATGGAGGACCTGAAGCTGCCCAATTTATAAATGATCACCTGTTTAACAATATCAAGAGTAAGTTGTTCTTCCACCAATTTATTTATGAATTCGCTTCGAATTCATTTGTGATTGTGAGATTAGTTAACATATTTGTGTGATGGCTTCTCAAGTGGTTAATTCTTTGTTGAATTGTCGTTTTCACTATTTGCAATTCAAAAATTCCTTTATTTGAGAGTTGACGCGAAGTTATCTTACTATTTAGTGATAATGGAGTGACTACTAGAAATAATATTTCTTGGATGATATCGCCTGGAAAATGATATTTTTTACATGTTAAGATTTGGAAAATAATTTAATTTTGAGATCCCTACTCTCTCTCTCCCTCTCTCTGATTTTTCTATTTATTTATTTATTGGTTTTTACCCCATCTTAAAATCGTTTTAATTAAAGCTAATGCATATTTTACTGACTTGACAGCTATTGGTGCTGCAGAGTTCACGTCAGAGAATCAGGGAATGTCAGCAGATATTATCAGCAAAGCATTTTTGGCAACTGAAGAGGAATTCCTCTCTCTAGTAAAGAATCAGTGGTTGAGCAAGCCACAAATTGCTTCTGTCGGTTCATGTTGTTTGGTAGGCATAATATGTAGCGGATTGCTTTACATTGCCAATGCAGGAGATTCTCGAGTGGTGTTAGGAAGACAGGAGAAGGCTGTTAAAGTGTTTAAAGCTGTTCAATTATCGTGTGAGCACAATGCAAGTATGGAATCTGTGAGGGAGGAATTGCATTCGCTGCATCCCAATGATCCACAGATTGTCGTTTTAAAGCATAAGGTGTGGCGTGTGAAGGGTATTATACAGGTGATTTCTTGAGAGATTTGTTTTTTATAAGTTTTTTCTTTCAGTTTTCCTTCTTTATCTTTTACTAAATTGTCTTTTGTTTTACCTATCAAATAAAAACTAAACGGTGTCATTTTATACCCTTTGTTATGTCATTGCATCAAAGCGCTCTGAATGTACGTGACTCTATTAATCAAGGATATGATGTTGAGTTGAAAGAAGATATGAGTTAGTTATAATGGATAGTCTTGAGATATCTGTGTATATCCTTGGTCAGGGCAAACTTTAACCCGTATGGTTTGGTTTGGGATGCCATGTCTGAAACCTGCCCCTCTAGCCATCATAGTCTCAACTCTATCATTTCCCCTTACTTAACAAATATAAATTTTTACTGAGGGCTGTACCAGTAGATGCTTCCTATTTGTTTCTTGAGTGGCTCTCTATATTAATGGCCTTTCCACATGGATGCATACGGTACACCCATTATCTAATCCTCAATTATTGCTTGCTCCAGGTTTCTATCAGAATCTTCCTTTTGTCTCACCAAGCAAGTCTAGGCATTCAACTTTAAGAATTTATTTTTATTGGTAGTAGTTTGATATACTTCCAAGTTTTTGGGTTCTTAAGAGACATGCACTATTAGCATTCTGCATATCCAAAATCAGAATGCTGAGCATGACTTATGGAAGATTTCTCCTCGGGAAATCAGCATGGTGCTTACACAAGCATGAAATGACTGGATAGACAATCACTCTGTTGACAGATCTTTGGTTCTCTTGCAGGTTTCAAGATCCATAGGTGATGCCTATTTGAAGAAGGCAGAGTTCAATAGAGAGCCTTTATTGTCGAAGTTTAGACTGCCTAAACCCTTCCACGAGCCAATTCTTAAAGCTGAGCCAACGATATTGGTGCAGAAACTCTACCCTGGAGATCAATTTCTTATATTTGCATCGGATGGCCTATGGGAGAACCTAAGCAATCAGGAGGCAGTTGACATTGTTCAGAGCTGTCCACGTAGTGTAGGATTCCTATTTCTAGTTTTGAGTTTCATTCGTATTTATGCTGATATCGTTTATTTTGGGAAAAGGGTGATATCAATGCTACCTTAGCAGTACCTTAATTCATTCATTAACTTAGACTGGAAGCCTGTTGCCTTTTTCCGCTTCGTTTCAATAAGTTGAAGGTAATAAATAGTATAATCTTTATTATGTGGGAAAGGTAGATACTTTCTGTAAAAATCACAAATAACTAGAGATTCTCTTGTAACCTGCAAGAAAATGGTTTGTTCTGTGAAGCAGGTGCTAATATAAGTTCCTTGTAAGTCATTATTCGTTGAATTTGCTGCAAGAGGTATTTCAATATTTCCTTTATTTTGCAGGGCATTGCACGAAAACTTGTCAAAGCTGCGCTTTGTGAAGCAGCGAAAAAAAGAGAAATGAGGTACTCAGACTTGAAAAAGATTGACAGAGGGGTGAGAAGACATTTTCATGATGATATTACAGTTATTGTTTTGTTTCTCGATTCCCATCTGATGAGTCGCAGCTCTTGGCATGGACCCTTACTCTCAATCAGAGGAGGTGGCGGTATTTTTGCCAACACCTAGTTTAAGAGGTTATGAATGTCTAACCTTGAATCTTATTTTGTTCAATTTGTATTGAGAAACATTAATTTTTCTTTCACCCTCAGAGAGAGAAGTTAAAGAAACATCTTTTTTATTTTTAATTTTTTTCTGAATGTGTGGTGCCGATACTTGGAAACATTTTTCCCATATAGCCATGATAGGGTCAAACGGGATTAGTCGGGACTTTGTCTGTGCCAATCAAAAAATAAATAAATGCTAGGATCAAACGGCTAGACAGGGAAATGTAATTTATTTATTTATTTGTTTATTTATTTTTAAAGTTTTGTGAGGGTAGATAGGATTACTCATTACACTGTTTTGCTTACGATAATAGTCAGTTTCACTTTGTCTTGTTGCCTTTATATGGTAGCTGTTAACAGGTTCTCAGTTATATTCGAAGGCAACTCAACAAGGTCAACGTGTTTATTGTTGTTGTGATTCCATTTTATGCCTTTCCAAATTGATTAAGAAGCAATACTATATTTAATATTTATTGTATATGTAAATGAAATATGATTTAACTCTTTTAAGTCCTGACTTGTTCAGAACTCATAGGCTTCCTCCCTCCCTCCCCCATGTCTTAAAGGTGGCAGTCACGATTTTAACTCACTGAGCGCAAAGTTTTAACTCAAATAAACAAACAGGTTCCAAAAATAAATAATAATAAAATTTTGAGATGATATTATTATTTATTTTTTTCACAATATTTTTTTACTTGAATAAAATAAAAACGCATTATGATTATTCTCCATGTACTTTAAATGTTAAAAATGTTGGATAAATGCTATTAGTAGTCATGAGTGAGAGACTGCATTGTTGTCCAATTGATAAATGAGGATAAAATATATATATATATTATTTTATAAAAGATATTATCGTAATTTCAAAACTTTATAAAACTAGACTTGCATTGCAATATTTGGTGCCCAATCTCTGGATCTTATTCTAATAAGAGAATTCAGGAATAAGCTTCAATTTGCTCATGTAAGCACCGTTCGTAATTCCTGTTTTACTGTCGGAAAAAGGACAAACGAACTATTTCAACTTTAAGAAATTAATAACCACAAATTACTTATAAATCCTCCAATCTATCCACCATTTTCCAAGCCAAAACAAGCATAGGCTCCAACCAAAAAATAATGAAGATTCAAGATGGAGAAAAAATTGTTCAAACATCTACATCAAACTATTTCCCTCAGATATGCCAACATGGCAATTTTGTGATTTTTAAGACCTTGGAGATAGCAACAACGTGTACTGACCCTTCAAAACAATTCAACCTAAATTCACTTTAAAAAGCAGGAAGCTTTTATGAAAAATCTTTGCTCTTCTTCATCTACTTGTCTCAAGAACACAGCTTCAATGTGTGAAGATAATCTTCTGAAGGGGTTGTGTGCAAAGAACTTCAAGTACTGTTCCCGCATCTAAACAAACCCTCAGTGAGGAGTATACATATATATATATATATATATATATTAGTATCACCACCGGCAAAGCTGGCAAAGCTAGCAACACTACTTCAGCAATACTTTCCAAATCTTCCTCATATACACAATTAATGACCATACAGAAAGTCCAGCTGAGATGTACAGCAACCCAACTCCAGAAGTTACAAGAACCCCTGCCCCTCCAAGACTACACAATGAGGGGACAAATCAAAAGAGAAAAAATAAAACAAACGGTCAGATACTTCCAAAAATATTCAGCTAGTTTTATTTCAAGGAAACATCTAATCATCCTGAATCCTGATTAACCAAGAACAACAATAACACAATAGGCAAAGAAATAAGAATGAACCTGCTATCTCTGGCAGCCAAAAGGATGGTTAGTGCGGTCATCTGTGTGGCTGTTTTCCACTTCCCCAAGTTATTTACAGCAACAGCCTAAAAAAATCATTCTTACAATGTATTTCTATGAAAAAGTTCCAATGTCTTTGGAAACAAAAGTATAAGTGTAAGAAAGAGAAACACAAACCTCTAAAAGCTTACTGTTTTGGGAAGCAGCCCATTCTCTAATTGCAGACATAGTTATCTAAATAAAAGTTTCAGAATAATGTGTAAGAGATCTGCTATCAACTCAATCTTTTTTATTTTATTTTTATAAATAATCAACTCAAACATAATCCAATATTAGCAAACAAGATATAAGCATAATAATTTTTACTGGGACATGTATAATCGCTTAAGGGAAAGAGGGCAAAACAAATAAGGGGAAAGGAAATGTGAGCAACACATACAATAATAAATATCCTATGGACTAATATGAGTGAAAACATCACGTGGACCTCATTTTGTTAACACCAATATGCACGCACACCATTCACACATCTAGGAGCAAAAGACCCTGCTCAACCAAAGTAACAAGGATTCCATTGAATAATCCTAAAGCTTTGCTACTGGTGGTGATCCAACAAAGTGGTGCACTAGACACTAGGGGCAAAGGCAGGAAGCAAAAATATCGAGGAAGATACAGAAAAAGATGTAAGAAATTCCAAACGCAAGGATAACCAGGTTCACTATGATGGGCTCTAAACCATAACCAACTATGTAGCATCTACATCGAGAATTCAAGTATTGTATACGTCATTAGTCCGATCCTTTGTAGGAACTACCTGTAATAAAGAACTTGCAAAATGAATCTGTTTACCATAAAGAGATTCGTTGTTCCTGACAGTTTCTAGATTCATGGAGATATAGAACAGCATATAAGTTATCATGCTTGCAAGTTCTTTAATGCTGGACCATAAAGCCCTGAAGGTAGAGAGGAGCTGTAAATATAGAAAATATGTCACCTAAAAGAAATCATGTTATGTCCCAATCTTGTAGCCAAAATTAAAATGAATTACTTTTGGGAGCTCAGTTGCAACTTCTTGTGTATAGCATCCAAAGCTTCCATGCCAACAACCCCCACAACCCACCCAATGAGTGTGGGTGCATGTGTATAAATTTAATGGCTAACAAGATTAAAAGAATTAATAATAAAACATATTACCTCCCTACCAATTATGGCAATTGAAGGTACAGCCAATAGCCATGGTACTTGTCCAAACATAGCAACTTCCACTGGTTGGGTACACAACAAGACCAATGTGGCAGCAACCATAAGCTGCATTCGGTAGGCATGACATTAAAAAATAACTCGTCATGTTTCTTGGTATTTTTTTTTATCAGTAAAGAAGAACTTAATTAATGAGAAAAGTTGATGTAGACCAAGTACACGAGAAAACCTACAAGTCTTGATACTTAATTAAAGACATTTATGGTATCAACTAAGTTAAAGCAAAAGGCTGTAAAGTTCCAATCAAAAATCCTTAGGGGTTAGCTCAAGCGGTAAAGACTTTGGTCTTGATGGTAGATGCTCTCTCCCGGTTTCAAATCCTCTTGGGTGCAAATAATTTCTAAGGGCCATTGGATTAGACCTCCCCTTGAATCACCCGAGGAGAACGGGTTCTTGACAATGAGTTTTCCGCAACTGCACCCGCGGGATGAGTCGAGACTTTGTGACACTGGCGCAAATTTAAAAAAAAAAAAAAAATTCCAATCAAAGATGAAAGACTATACCTTGTCAGCTACTGGGTCTAGAAATGCACCAAATGCAGATCCTAGTCTCATCTGAAATTATTCAAAGATTTAGCCCATATAAGATGTCATAAAATTACAAACATTTTCAGAACAATTGTTTTATTTTATTTTGTTTGCTCCTATACAGTTTGAAACACAAGTACTAGAATACCTTCCGAGCAAGATAGCCGTCAAGCCAATCAGTAACTGCAGCAGAGATGAAAATACTTGTCGTAGCAGTTGGTCCCCACCAACTATCTACGTAGAAGGCTGATGAATGATATGATAATGTTAATCTCATGAAATGCAAGGATTTCATACTATGACCACTAAAACATATAACCAACTCAATAGTCATAGGCATTTCCAGACTAAGCAATCTCTACAAGAACACATAAGAAATGACGAAGGCAATCTCCATAGCAGCTCAGAATGCCAGGGCACACCACCATAATAAAAATCAGGAAATCGACCAACCATATATATCATAAAGTTTAAACACATATTTCAATCGACCAAATTTCCTTCATATCTTGCAGGCATGAATTACACACAAAAATCTGAAATTCAAAGGTTTACTGGATTAAAAGATATAACTCATTTCGCAATCTAACCAAAGTCGAGATGAACAAAAATGCAGAAATTTGACGAACAAAAAACCTGAAATCCCTACATCATAGGATCCAAATAGAGATCGAATTCACAAAACAAAACAATATATTATCTAAAGCTCAAGGAATAAACAATCTATATTTTTTTCTCGCTGCCAAACTCAAGCATTACCGAAAGTTCAATCCATAATTGTCAGCGAAAAAAACTCGCATACATTTCAAAAACAGAAATGCATCCGAGTCATCCGAATACAAAACCTTACAAACTTTTCAACCAAATTGTGACTGGATCATCAAAACTAACACGCCCCATTCCTAAACAACGAATTGGTTTCGTAAAAAAAGAATAACAAGGAAAAAAAGAAGCAAAATATGGACATACTGCTTACGAGAAGCGGCACAGAGGCGACGCGGCCGAGCGTTAAGATGGTGGGTAATGTGAGCAATTTCGAAGTATGTTGCTGTTGTTCTTTCTGTTGCTGCTGGTTCTGCATTGACGAGGGCGATTGGAATAAATCATGGCGGTCCTGGCTTTCTGCACCCATATCTGCCACGAGACCTGACTCGGAAGACCCGGACCCAGAGGCGGAAAATCCTCCTTTCTCTTCGGAGCTATTGCTGCGTAAAGAGAGAGCGGGGGAGTGCTTTTGGTGGACGACACGAAACCCTATCGCTTTAGGGGCACGCTTATCGTGCGCCGAGGGTGTGAATGGTGCGCACGGGGCTATCCTCCACCCACGTTTATAAATAGCGGGTATTTGCTCCCTGTTTCTGTTGCAATACATGGCTTCGAAGGGTATGGGTTTGAGCTTTAGTTTGGCGACAGAGTTTGTGACCGTGACCGTGACCTTGGCCGCGGCCGCGGCCGCAGCTTTGGTGCGGACCCATTGGGTGAGGTTGAGGTGGCAGCCGCATGGCTTGAGGGTGTAAAAGGAAGCTGCTGCCGTGGGCAATTTCAGGCATGATGTCATGGGGTTCGCAGTATCAATTTACGATGCGGTAGTTGCACCGACTCTGTTGTGTTCGACTTTTGGTTCAGAAGTCCGTTGATTTTCTCTGATTAGAAAGAGTTAAATATGCGTTTCCTGATTTTTTGCTCAATCTCCAGCTCTACTAACTTTCCGATGGATGCGTTTCCGTTCCCCGTTCTTTCCAGCATTTCGGCAAATCTATCATATCTATGTTTTCGTAAAGAGAAATACTTCAAATATTATATCCAAATAAATCTATAAATTAAAATTATTTAGTGTAATAATATCTCGTAAAATTGTGAGTTTATTTTATTATTAAATTTTTTAAAAATAATGTTATTTATCATTATTTCATCATCTTATAATATGATTAAATACTTAAAAATTATTTATTAATTTATTATTTAATATTATATCATAAAATAATAAGAGAAATTTTTTTAAAAAAATAATGAATAGATTTATTTATTTTTAATTATGTAAATATTAGTTTGGAAATAGTCGCCGTGATGGCATATTTGTTTTTGAAAAATGATATATACACCGTTGGGAGCTCTCATTGGTGTTTTTTTTTTTTTTTTTTTTACTTTTAACTTTGTGATTAAATAAATGGTTATAAATAATGTTATGAATTTTTTAAACTATTTAAAAAGGTTAAAAAAATACGTAAAATAATTTTAATAAAAAAACAAATACTGAATGCAGTAACGAGAGCACCCAACGGGAGCTGTCGGAGTATCAGCTCGCTTTGTTTTTTGTTTCTTGTTTTTGTTTTTGTTTTTTTTTTTTTTCTGTTTTGATTTTATGCTTCTCGACATATTAAGCCGACAATGTAATTCATTATATTCATAGAAGAATGATATCTTTACTACTTTAATATTATTATTATTTATTATTTTTAGTATATTTAATTTTTTTATTATTTTTTTAATGTATTTAAACATTAAGAAGAAATTTAAAAATATACTATTTTACTAATAATCAATTTCTCAATTATTAAATAGAGAGATTTTTTTAAATTAAAAAATGAAGATAAAAATGGTAGAAATATAGTAAACCTATAGAGAAATCATGGGGTCGGTTAGGCCGACCCCCCATAAAAGCAGCCTATTGTCTCCAGTGGTGGTTGGTGACACCGTCTACGCCATCGGAACCAGCGGATTTTAACGAATTCACCTCTACGATGACGACTTTCGGTGTGCCTGCCACAGCCTTCAACCCATTTTGGACTCGAACGATCTTGATGGTATGGGCGGTGTTGCCCACTGTTATTGACAGTGGCTCTGTCTAGACTAAGGCCAAAAGCTCTACTAAATCATATTTATTTTATTTTTTTATTGTATTTTTTATTATATTTTTATTATATTTTTATTGCGTTTTTTTTTATTATAATATTATTATGTTTAATGTAAAACGGCAATCAATTTTGACTGAATTACTCTTAACGCTGGGACAGCCCGACGGCCCCGACCGCCCCTGCGTCTCCCAAAGCTATAATTATTCGCAATTCATTTTCCTTACTTTGTGCGTCCACGTCGCCATTTTTGTAAGGTTGGTTCCAAAATTTTGACGCGTCAAAATGATCTCTCGACGTTGTTGACGTGATAACTAATTACTTTGCGAAATGCACTCGGTGTTACCAAAATAACTAATTGTAAGTCCATACAATGCGCGAAAAAAAAAAAATCATTAATGGAAGTAAATTATTAGTTGAAAATAAATTTCATTAATTTATATTTATATGTAAATAAAATACGAACCTATGATTTTATCCACAATTACAAATGGATGCTATAAGCACATGTAGCAAGAAACATTAATCATTGTTTGATTTTAAAACTTACAAAGTTTTCAGAATTTTCAATTTTGTATGAATGGAGGTTTGCAAGGTACTACCATTTCACAAAAAGATACATACATTCATGACTCTGAGTTGCTCGTGCTCGTCCTAATTTATCTGAATAAAATCGACTCATCGCAATGTCCACCCCAAGACAATCTTGACAAGCTCTTTTAGTTAACAATTTTTATTTTTAACATGTTAATTATAAGTAAATTAATAATTTGGATACAAATTTAAATAATATTAAAAATTAATAATTTGGATACAAATTTAAATAATATTAAAAATTAATAATTTGGATACAAATTAAGATAATATTAATAATTTAGAGTGAGAATTATTTTTATTGATTGGTTGATCAACCGATCGGCAAGAAAAGACAAGCAAAAGATAATTTAAAAGATTTAACGGGCAAAAAGCGAAAAGGAGGAGTCTTTTTTCGACTCCTGCGTTAAGAAATAAGAAATCAGTGGGGTCCAGCACATCTAATTAATAAATAACAAATAATAGTAACGTGACGGGTAATAGCGCACATTCGGCCTGCCTTTTTCACTACTTGGAAGTTTCCACCTCCGCCATTGGGAGAAGCTCTCTCCCTCTCGATATTCAGTTGGAGAAAAAACAAGAAAATCAAGAAAGAACTCCGAGATTTCCCACAAAATTCAACGAAGAACTGAATTACAGACTCTCCAGTCATCACTCAAACCGATCCGGTTATCGTCAATGAAGGCCACCAAACCCCTCAACCCCTCTGTCATCACCTTCGACCACAAGAGGTACGCTTTCTTCTTTCCCCCTTCAGCTCTCCTGTCTCCACATGTCCTTCCCCTCCCTGCCTCCCTGGCATTTAACTCTCACTTCCTTGCGTTTCCCGAGTCTCTCTTTGATCCAATAAGTTCCAGTTTATATAGTTATATACGTCTTTTTTGGTAGTTTCCCCCTGGTTTTTATGGTTATATAGTTCGGGGTAATTGTCGATGTTTCGCGGGAAAATTTATCCGATCGGATTAGATTCAGTTGAGTGAGATTTGCATTTAGTTTTCATACTTTTACATATTCATATGTATTTCAATACCGAGAGTTCTTTATAGATTATTGGTTTATCGGTGATCTTGCTTTCAATTGTGTGAAAAGTTGCATGGATTTAGTTTAAGATTTACTTTGTGTGCGTTCCACGATGCATTGTTAGACGGAGTGTATGAAATGCGTTGTTTTCAAGTTAGTATGGGTTGCGCTGAGGCAATGCCGAGCGCCATGGGAAGTATAATCGAGTTTTCAAGTGGATATGGAGCTCTTTAGTCTGAGCTGATAACTCTTGAGCCCGATTCAACTTTCAAGATAATTTGAGTTGCCGTCGTGCTTCAAAATTTAATTAACCCTACTTGTGACCGATTATACTGCAATGGACTTGGTTTTGGGCCATTTGGCTTTGGTTGTGATCTAGAATTTGCTTGGTGTTTGATAATGGAGTAATGAAAGATTTATTGAATTTGGAAGCTAATAGCATCGGTGTGAACAGGGACGCCTATGGGTTTGCTGTGAGACCTCAACATGTACAAAGATACCGTGAATATGCTAGTATCTACAAGGTTTAATTCTCTTTCAGTTCTTCTTCCTAGTATTAAGTATTCACTTTCTTTGTTCGGTTGCTGAGAAAAATAACGAGCAAAATAAAAAATAATAATAATAATAACAAAATACAGAGAAGAAATATGGCATAGTCAAGTTTTAACTTTTGACTGGTCCAAGTTAATGAAAAACTCGAGATTTTTTTTATTCTTCCTCTCACGTCTTTCAGCAACCAAATGGAGATTGAAAAGAGGCAATAGCAGAGAATGGTGTGCTTTTATTTTATTGAATTAATTGTTTCAGGAGGAAGAGGAAGAAAGATCAGATAGGTGGAGGTCTTTCCTGGAAAGGCAAGCAGAGGTAGTTGAACTACCTGAAAATGGATTACCAACCGAAGAAGATAAAAAAACCAATGATGCTGGAGTTTCAGAACAAGAAGCAGACACCAGCTCAGAGAAGGTAGTTGAAGGAAACGACTTAAGTGGCCAGAAGCTTGGTTCAGATGATTTGGCTGAAAATGGTGTCAGAAAGGAGGCAACTTCAGCTAAGGAGACAAAAATTCACAAGGCCCATATTTGGACTGAGATTAGACCATCTCTTTGTGCCATTGAAGATATGATGAGCATTCGTGTAAAGAAGAAAACCAATTTATTAAAATATGAGCAATGCACTGGAAGTGGAAAGCCACTTGCTTCTCCCATTGAGGAGGCTAGATCCTCTGAAGGAGCATCTGAGGAGGATTCTGAGGATGAGTTTTATGATGCGGAGAGGTCTGATCCTATTCAAGATGTTCCTCAGAGTGATACTGTCAGTGCTCCTGCTACTGTTGCTGCTACTGATGCGGTCCCTCCAGAATTATTGTTTCCTTGGAAGGAGGAATTAGAAGTACTTGTTCGCGGTGGAGTGCCTATGGCTCTCAGGGGGGAGGTACAAAAATTCTATGAGGGTGTTTTTTATACAGTTAAGTATATTTCTTGGTGAACGAGCTTAATAATTGCTTATGCTCAAAATTTCAGCTTTGGCAAGCTTTTGTGGGTGTGAAGTCACGTCATGTCGAGAAGTATTACCAGGATCTTCTAGCTCCAGAAAGTTATTCTGCCAGTAGCATGGAACACAATGGCAAGCAGTTAGACAATAACAGTGAAGGATTAACGACAGATACTGTATGCATTCCAGAGAAATGGAAAGGGCAAATTGAGAAGGTCATTATATCCCATTAGCATTCAACTTTAATGTCCAATAGCTTCATTTTGTGGTGCTAATTCTATTGGGTGTAATTAATGCTAGTTTCTTAACTTGTTGATATTGGTTTTATGTGCAGGATTTGCCTCGAACATTCCCGGGCCATCCTGCTCTTGATGTGAATGGTAGAAATGCATTGAGGCGCTTACTTACAGCATATGCCAGACATAATCCCTCTGTTGGATACTGCCAGGTATTTGTATTTAAAACACTGAGTCCAGCATTCTTACAGTTCTGTACGCAAGGCAGCAACCAACAACTAACATGGTTATGTGACTTTTAGACCCTTGATTATAGAGCTCATGCGACTGCTTCTTGTGTAAAAAGATGTGGTCATGTAAGTTGTGTCTTAATCAAAGAGAAGTACAAGAGCAAAGTGGAAAACCTCCAAAAATAAAGCACCAATAACAGAGAAAAAAACTCAGTTGAGCTGAGATAACATAACTAGTACTACTCTCAAGCTTAAATACAATAAGAAACAAAAAAAGAAGAGGCAAACCTTTTACAAACCATTTCTACTTTTGAAATACAAGAGGGAAGCGTCCAAAACCTCTGTAGCCACAATTTCTGATCAATTCTGGGAAAGTTCCAAATAAGGAACAGAAATACTAAGAAAGTAGATTCATCTCCTAAATATTGAGAAATTCTATCTTCCACTAAACTAGATTTCATGGAAAATTGGAGCTGGGTTTATTGAGCTGGATTTTTCCCAACTTAGCTTCAAAGATTTATAGTGGATTGCTGGGTTACGAGTCTTTTGCATGCTGCTTCTTACAGAAATTCTGTTTTGGTTCTGCTGCTAAATTCATTGTGTTATAGAACTCAAGATAACTATCTTGCTGACTTTTAGTTTATTGGATACAATCTGCATGCAGGCCATGAATTTCTTTGCTGGCTTATTACTTCTTTTGATGCCTGAAGAAAATGCTTTTTGGTAGGTCTGAAATATCTGACACAATCCTTCCCAGAATATATACTCCCTGACTTGCATGGAGGAAGATTTATAGATGCATTCTTTCCTGGAAGAATACATGAATAAATTTATAAATGTTTGTGCAGCATCTTTGTGTTGCATTATTTACTTTTCAACTCAAATGTCCTTATTAATAGAGGTAAAAAAATCAGGACTTTGCTGGCAATAATCGATGACTATTTTGATGGCTATTACTCAGAGGAAATGATAGAGTCTCAGGTATGCTATTCCCCTCCCCCCTTCTTTTGGTTTGTGTTGTTTTGCTCCTAAAACTATCTACAGTATAGCCGTGCAGATTGGTGGTGCTTTTTACTGATAGTCAGTTGTGTCTTTTCAGGTTGACCAACTTGTTTTGGAGGAGTTGGTGCGAGAGAGATTTCCAAAATTGGGTCAGTAATATCATTGGCATATGCTATTATCTTTGCTGTTTGCAATTTGTGCAAAGCTTTTTGGGTAGTTTTTTATGCTACCTTTACATCTGTTGCAGTCAATCATCTAGATTACCAGGGAGTGCAGGTGGCTTGGGTTACTGGACCTTGGTTCCTTTCCATTTTTATGAACATGCTTCCATGGGAAAGTGGTCAGGTTTTATTGATATTATTATTTTTTATTAAAGCTTAACTGTGTCTGAGTGCATCTTAAATTTATTGGCATATTTTCTAACACTTGGGTATCTTAGCGACCTTTGCATTCTCATTCTCAGAATTAGCATTGGATAGATTCTTGTTGCAGCTGACAAATAATCTAATGGATTTCTCCTTACTCCAGTTCTTCGAATCTGGGATGTGCTTCTTTTTGAAGGAAACCGGGTCATGCTATTTAGGACAGCACTTGCTTTGATGGAGTTATATGGTACTGGTTAACAGATTGGGTCTTTTTTTTTCTTTTAGAAAAAAAAAAAATTCTGTGTTACGTTATGAAACTTAATTTAGCTCTGTTTCATGCAGGCCCTGCTTTAGTTACAACTAAGGATGCTGGAGATGCAATTACTTTGCTGCAATCACTGGCTGGCTCAACATTTGATAGCAGTCAACTTGTGCTGACTGCTTGCATGGGTTACCAAAATGTAAATGAAACTCGATTGCAACTCTTGAGAAATAAACATCGACCAGCAGTAATAACTGCACTTGCAGAAAGATCAAAGGGGCTTCAAGTTTGGAGGAATTCTCAGGGTTTGGCATCTAAGTTGTATGGGTTTAAGCATGATCCTAAATCAATGATAATAGAAGCCAATAAAACAGAAAAATCGGCTGATACACAAACAAATGGTAGTTTATCTCGTTTGGAGTCTGGGTTCACTAATGCAGATGAAATCATTATTAGCCTTACTGGGGGTGAAGAGATCAATTCTGCCAAAGACCTTCAAGAGCAGGTTTTTGTGTCTTCTTTTTGCATAATGATTTTGGTAACCTTGAAAAAATGAAGTTAATTGATCATTTTTGTGTCTGGAAATGCTCATGTATGGTTGTTCAGCCAATAGAATAGACTCATGCATGAATGATGGTGTAATCATAATGTTTCTTTATAAAATACACAATTATTGAACGTATTAATTCTTTTATTTCATAGCAGAGACAGTAATTGAAGTGATTTGACTTTTTGAATTGTTAGTAGAGGATACATTAGAGTTATTTTTCTCACAAGTACATGAACTTCATGCAGGTGGGGTTGTTGAAGGTGGAATTGTGTAAGTTGCTGGAGGAGAAAAGATCAGCTGTACTCAGGTTAATATTTTATTTTAAGCATGAAAAGTCAAGATTACCAGGAGTAGAGTCTACAATTGCTTATTTAGTAATTGATTTTAGGCTCTGGTACTGTATATTACCCATTGAGTTCCTAATTGTCATCTCAAATTAAACATGATGGTTTTCATTTTTTTGTGTGGGCTGGGGGTTTTATCATTTTACTACTTCTTGGTCTTGTTCATTTGTTTTTCTCCCATTGTGCTGTAGTCATTTTATAATGGTTTTTTCTTCTTCCTGGACCTTATTCTATCCCCATTCAATCCGTCAGATAGTCTTTGTGTCACTCTGTGGTTACACGAAATCCTCGTTGAGATTGAGTGGGGGATTTCTCCTTGATGTAATATAATTTGCTAGTTCAAGGCCAAAACCCTTTCGGGCTATCTTTTCTTTATATTTTTTCCCTTTATCCACCGAGTTCCACCTGGTGGCAGTCTTATGAAAACGTGGCAAGTTCCTTGATGTAATCTAGTCTGCAAAGTATGATATAGCAGTTACCACAAATTCAGTTGTGTAATACTTTAGTTCTTTGGTGAGCCATATTTTCTGCTTTTCATTAATTCGAAATTGATATTCTGGCTTCTTCCTACTTTTTTCAGAGCTGAGGAATTGGAGACGGCTTTGATGGAAATGGTCAAGCAGGACAATCGGCGGGAATTGAGTGCCAGGGTATACAGGATGCAAAATATTTCTGTTTAGAGAGATGCTTAGTTGTGTAGCTGAGTTTCTATTCATTCTTTGAAAACTCAAGTTAGAAGGGAATTCTGCATTCAATTTGCAGGTTGAGCAGTTAGAGCATGAGGTTTCTGAACTTCGCAGTGCCCTTGCAGATAGGCAGGAACAAGAAAATGCTATGCTTCAGGTTTCATCTCTCCTCCTTGTTCTCTACCTGCCTACTTTAGAAGACCATATATTCTCATAACTTGCTGGCAAATAATCATATAGGTCTTAATGCGGGTAGAGCAAGAGCAAAGGGTAACGGAAGATGCCCGCAGATTTGCTGAGCAAGATTCAGCAGCACAAAGATTTGCTGCTCAAGTGCTTCAGGTTTAACCTCTGATTTTTTTAGCATTTGGTTTGTTCTTGTTTTGTTGTGGTGGGTGGTTATTAAATCACACGCCACCTTTATTGAATTATATTATGAAAATTTTATAAGCATTGAAGCAAGAGGGTTCTATTCAACCATTATAATTTGGAGCAGTATCCTATTGTGTGAAGTTTGATTGCCTGTATATCACTTGACTCTTTACAGCTTGTTAATCGACTATCCTTTTGAAATATTTGTAAAGCTAAGTAACTTTAAAAAAAAATATATATTATAAAGCCAAGAAATACCATAATCTCAATATATGGCCAAGTGACTGTCTTGACCAAGCTAATTATTTAAAACATGCTTTTGCTTCTCCCTTTTCTGTCTTAAAAGTTAAATATCATTTAGGAGAACGTATAAAAAATAAATCATTTAGAAGATGTTGAAATGTTATTACTCTAACTAATGTCTATGCAATTTCATTTCATTTCTGTTATACGTCTTGTAATGCCATGTGACATGTACCATGTCGTACTGATAAAAAATGCCTATAAGGGAAAAGAAGGGATGGGTTGTTCTGATGGGATGGGATGAATTCAAATTGCTCATAACTACGGTTGCTATTATCTAAGATCATTGTATGCTCTCGTTCTGTTCCTTCAACAAATTGATTTTAGTAATCAATCACTCTCTCTTTACTAATTCTTTAGCTTCTTAGGCACCTACATGGATTTGAAGACAGGGATATGAGGTGTGGCAAGCAAATCCATTAGTGTCAGACTACAAGTTGCAAAAAGCACATTAATTTTTTTTTGGTTTTAGCCGCCTTTTATATCTTTCTTCAATTGGCTCTAAACAGTAATAGCCTTGGGCATCACTATTTGGAATCAAGTTTGTGGATATTTGGCACTGCCCAACCTGTCATATTTTTTATTACTTTTTCATTATGTACTAAATTCTTAAAGATGCAGAAGGCAGTGTGGGGTGTATGCCTCTTACAATACAAGAGGAAATGGGAAATAAGAACTGCTATGAATGTGTTAAGCAAATTCTCAACTTTGGACGAATAAATAATATGAAGTCGAAGAATGTGGCAAAATATGGAGGATGGACCTTGGCACATACACAAAGGCATTTAACCAGCCTGGCTGGATCTTCCATTAAAATGAAGATAAGGACTCCATCTGCATTTCTTGAATTAAAAACCAGACAATGCCCCCTCAGACTTGTTCAGTTTATCCATAAACTAAAGTTGTTAGTTTGGTACATCCTGTTGCAATATATTTTCTTCCTGTGTGTTTTTTATCATTGGCTCCATGCATGTGTATATTCATGTGCTAAAGTCTGTATCAGTCAATGATATAATTAGACCCGATGGTTAATGGTTTTGCTAGATTGAATGGCTCTACAATATTCTGGCTTTTCAATATTTCAGAGCTGGATATGATGTCATGCTACTTTTTGATAAAATACCCTTCACTACACAACTATATGTATCCAGGAAAAGTATGAAGAGGCCATTGTTTCACTTTCTGAAATGGAGAAGAGAGTGGTTATGGCAGAGTCAATGCTGGAGGCTACCTTGCAGTACCAATCTGGCCAAGTTAAAGCACAACCCTCTCCACGGTGTGAATCCAATTGTTCACTTTTTTTTTTTTTCCAGTGCGTGCAGATTTTTTTTACAAGTTTTTGTTGGGCAGAATTATTCACCGTTTGATTAGAGTTGATCATTATTCTTTGTACTTATTTTAGCATTTTATATCTATTCTTGGTGTGTGTGTGTGTGTGTGTTTTGTCTAATGTCTCTGTTGCCTCAGTCTCTGTTTTCTTCATTAGCTCTGCTTATTTACAGTCCCATCTTCTCCCCACATCCTCAGCATAGCAATTTTATCTGGATTGCTTGCATTTTAAGCCTCTATGGATGAGATTTATGTCAAATCTAAGTGCAATCTTGCTCTGTAGATCTTCACTCCCACATTCTTCAACAGTACGAAGCAATCAAGAGTCTGCACAAGATCTTCCTGCAAGAAAAACTGGCTTGCTTGCTCGCCCTTTTGGACTTGGCTGGCGAGATCGGAACAAGGTTAATTTCTATCCATATTCTCATAAAGTGAAGGATGATTGGCTATGAGCGCAAACACTTCAAAATCTGCCTAATGTCTTTTATAGTAGCATGCAGAGTAGGCATCATTTTGTTCAATAAGATATGAGTTTACAGTATCACTTTTGCCGTGCTTCAAAAGTTGCAAGATTTCTAATCATATTTTGACTGAATGCAACAGGGGAAACAAACTAACATTGAGGAGCCAATTGATGGTGGAAAATCTGTAAGTGAGGGACAAAGCCCCAGCCCACAATGACAAGATGCTAATGGTGTGGAAGACAAAGAGTAGATAATAACAGGTTTATTAGAATGATACTCAAATAGATGTACTCATTTCAATGCCCCTGTTCCAATATGCTTTTG
Source organism: Platycarya strobilacea (assembly GCA_036898215.1). Classification (NCBI taxonomy): domain Eukaryota; kingdom Viridiplantae; phylum Streptophyta; class Magnoliopsida; order Fagales; family Juglandaceae; genus Platycarya; species Platycarya strobilacea. The sequence goes on from CM072556.1 coordinate 2,547,633, forward strand.
GCTTGGTGGATATCTCATGCATCAATGTCAGTTCAGGTAACAGATAGATTTTAAGTAACCCCCATAGAGCATATAGCCATTCATTATTTGTTTGTCCATTAAATAGTTGTAATAATAGGACAGTGAAGAATAGAATGTAAGAAAAAAACATGAGATCAATAGTTACGTAACTGTATAATCATTGCAGTAGTATCTTATATTGCTTCGAACTAAGCTTGAAGTTTCTAGGAACATGTTTTCCTGCACTCTCTGCATTTTAGTCGGCAACCTTGTAATATTTATATCCAGTGTCTTGTATTGCTTCATCCTTTGTTTAAATATGTAGTTCTCAGAAGAATTCCAGTTAGTTGCTTGCACATCTCTCTCTCTCTCTCTCTCTCCAATGCACACCTGGGCAGTCGTTCGAATAATATATGGTATGGAAAAGTTGGCAGCTTAGAATTTGTTACTTATACAGTACATATTTTCTACAAGAAGGTTAAAAAACAAAATTAAAAGAAAATTTGCAGGGTAAGAAACTGGAATGGTTTGAATCTCCAGAAATGATACCCTTACTACTGTTTTATAATTTTTTTTATATTTATATTTTTTTAATTTTTAATTTTACTTAATGATTAAAAATATAATATTAATAAAATTATATATTTTTATTTTTTTAATAATTACGAATGTTAAAAAAATATTTTAAAAAAATTAATAAAAAAATAAAAAACTCAATTATACTATTAGTTGTAAAAAATTTGTAAAAGGCATTGTACGCCTATTATTACTCTTAATAAAACACCAATCTATCTACAACTTCTAAACAACCACTTGATGAAATAATATTTCTTTTTCAAATTTCTATGTACTTTTTCTTTAATTTGATATCAATAACTATATTTTTAAAAAATATTATTATATTAAGAAATTGTAATTTGTTGTAGATGAGTTGGTGTTCTATCACTTCTCAACACACAAACTAACTGCTAAGGGGATAGATTTCTCTTGTTCCTCATATCTAGTGAACAGTGGATTTGATGCTGCCGAGTAAACATGTTCGCTATAAAGTAGGAAATTCGAAAGGGATGAGAGAGACCGTTCTATGCCGCCCACGCCTTACTTCACAGTCGCAAGGCCCGTTTAGATTAGAAGATAAAATAAATTGAGATGAATTTAATTTATATTTTAATATTATTATTTTAAAATTTGTAAATTTGAATTGAGATTCAAAAAATGTATATTAAAATTTGAAAAAGATGTATTAAATTTTGTATTTTATATATAAAATTTGAAAAATATAATGATAAAATAAAAATGAGTCGAGATGAGTTTAACTCAGTCTTCAATCCAAACGGAGCCGTATTGCGAGCTTGGTTTTGGGGGCTCCTTCGCTCAGACCTCTGTAAATGAGCTGTTTAAAAGTCGTGCCATACCATCATTGACAGATGCCAGCAACTAACGATACACATGCAAATTCACAGATGCACACTCGTAGGGCCGGATCGGTTGAGACTTGAAAGGCGTAAGGTGACTTATTTACCAAAACTTTTGAAAACTCAACGGAGAGATGAGGATCCTAAAGGGGACCTGTTTCTATATAGATACAAAAAACCCCAAACTCAATCTTTCGTAAAAGAATCTTGTAGCGTGAAAGAGAGTGAGGAAAAGGAGAAAAAAGATAAGAAAGAAAGAAAAAAAGGCGAATATACTTGCTGTTACAAGACAGTAGTGGGACTGGCCATCGCACCCGCTATCTCGATTGATGCAAAATTGAGAAACAGGCACACACCATCTGTGCCACCAATAGCAAACAACCAAGCTCCAACCTACTGACCTCTGTATCATAACTACAAACCCAATTCATTACCATCACCATGCAGCACTTCAGCTATCACGAGGCAGCAAAACCCACCTTGGGCTTCTGATGATGGAACTGCTTAGATAGTCTTCAGGCTCGATCAGTCTCTGATCTACTTCATTGCTCCCTTCTGGTTCTAGGAGTGGAAGAACCCATCCGGGGGCCCGGGACTGGCTGGGTTTCGGGATCAAATTTTTGGGAAGCAAGATATGTAAGTGCTGTAACTACATCAGTTATGAGAGGTCGCATATTGGGTTCTTCCTGAACACACATTGCAGCAACAGCAAGGGCTTGATACAAGCCCCTCGCTGGATATTGGCCTTGGAGCATTGGGTCAGCCATCTGTGGAAATGTTTTTCGCTCTTTGAACAAGGGTCGAGCCTGCAGCATTGAGTAAATATATACATTAGAGTGAAACAAAAATAGCCACGTTTGTGTTGTGTACTGGGAACAAAAAACTATGTATTACCATAGATTTACCATTGCAAAATATGCAAAACCTTTTTCCCAATGTGGTCAGTACTTGCTTTTTAACTTGACTATTGAATATGCTTCGGGTCAATTCAAACTAAATCATAAGGGATTTTCTAGAAATGGAATGATCAGAATGGATTGAAAGTTAGATACCGTTGTCAACCAAGATAAGGAACGATAAAATCTAGACTAATTTATGTGATAATATAATAACCCACATCAGAATACCACATGCTTGTTCACGAGGTCTATATTGTAATCACAAATAACAGGAGGTTAACATTTTTCCAACATAGATCATATTGGAGAAGACAATAGTCTCTTACCCATGCAACCAGATTGTGTTCCCCAGCAGCCCTTGAGTTGTCAATTGCTTTTCTGCCAGTGATAATTTCCAAAAGAACAACCCCAAAGCTATAAACATCAGATTTCAATGTAAGCTGACCAGTCATTGCATATTCAGGTGCACAATATCCATAGGTTCCCATCACTCTGGTGGATACATGGGTATTATCCCCAACAGGACCTAATTTAGCCAAGCCAAAATCAGATAGCTTGGGATGAAAGTCTTCACCAAGCAAAATGTTTGAGCACTTCAAATCACGATAAATCACAGGGGGGTTAGCTTTGTCATGTAAGTACTCCAAGCCCTTTGCAGCACCCGCAGCTATTTTCATTCTCGTAATCCAGTCAAGTCTTTTTTTATCAGGTGGGAGGTCTGGCATGCATAAACATGTAAGGTGAATAATTACCAAACAATTTCTATATTTAATCGTTATTTTTTTAGGATAATTAGAAAAAGTTAAAGCTGCATAGGTAAGGTAGATGAGCCAACCGAATAACACTAGTCACAAATAACAAGCACCACAAACTGAGACATTAATGTTTAACAGTGTGACACTAAGAGTTTTACCGCTTGGGATATTTCACTTCATAGATTATGATCATATGATTATGGATAATATTTTTTCAAATAATTCTTGAAGTTTATGAAATATAAGGGAGAAAAGTATCAGTGATGGTAATCTAGTAATACAAATTAATTCCAATAACTTGGTGATTCACTTAACTTCGTAATCTCTTTTCAGTAGCCTCTCACTTCTTATGTCTTGTGATCTTACTAGCATACCAAATTCTCAAGGCAAAAGATCATATAAGATGCCTGGCACTAGAGAAAATTATTTAAATTTTCAATTTGAAGAAATGAATTAGTAATGGTGCTTTATATACCATGTAGATGGTCTTCCAAAGATCCTAATGCCATGTATTCATAAACCAGAAGTCTCTGATCTCCATCAGCACAATAGCCAATTAAGTTAACAAGATTTGGATGGTGAAGTAGGCTTAGCATCAGTACTTCAACGAGGAATTCCCTGTTCCCTTGCAGCCCATTGCGATCAAGTTGCTTGATAGCGACAACCTACACCAAACCAAAAAAAAAAAAAAAAATGTTCCAAGTCTTACAACAAGCCTAATTATAAGTTCAAATCTCAATGTTTGATGAACAATGGTGCTAAAACTACTGATGGAATAATTCCCTGATAAATAAACCAAAGGTCCTTGTTCTAATGGAATTTCTTTCCCATAAACAAGGACTGAAGGATCTCGAAAAATTCTTAACTCAAGTAGCACCTTCTACCCTATAAATGCAAGATGGAAGGTGCTTAGCACCCATCAGGTGTGTGTGTGTTGCTGCTGCTTATGCTTTTCTTTCTCCCGTCATGTCTTAAAGAAGAAAAAATTATGATAACTGCTGTCTCGGCAATTTCATATAAAGGTGAGACGGATGGGATATAGAGGAAGACAGGATTTATTTTTGCATTCAATAAAATTTTTCTGTTTTTGAGCCTTGTTACAAGATAATAGATCCTCTCTTCAAACTACAAGAAATGTCCCAAACGTGCAACCAAATAGGACCACCTAAAATGCCTCTGATAAACAGAGTTTACTTCTTCTTTATTGTTTGGTTTTCTATACAAGGAGTACATAGCTCATCCTGGCCATTGAGGTTAATCACTTCAACAATAGAAAAAAATTTGAAAGTGTAATCAACCATATCAACTCATCACTAACATCTCACAGGATTCTTCTACACAACCAAAGCCCAAAGGAGGATGACCATTTTGTCGTCTCTTTGATTGCAGATGTTTGAACTGAAAGGTCAGCAGCTATGTAATTTGTCCACTTATCCTCGGGTCCTCTGCATGACTATTCTAATCAGGGAAATCTAAGTTAAAATAACTGCTATTTGGTTCTTCTAAGTTTTTTTAAAAAAAAAAAAGAAAAAAAAATGTATTCGAAGCTCCAGATGATGATGGTAAGTATATACAGCAAGTGCTGAAGATGAAATATTATTCCAAAACTTTCAGATTATAACAGTTCGTTCAAGCTGACGAACTCAACAAACCTGACTGCAACTCTCCAACCGCCCTTTATATACACGGCCGAAACCTCCTTCACCCAAAAGACAATCAGCCCTGAAATTCTTTGTTGCAGCAGCCAAATCACGAAATACAAATGTTTGCGCTGAAATGCGATCAGATCCTCCATCATTAGACTTCTCATTTACAACCACCAACGGTGAATTCAACTTTGATTTTTCTGCAGCGACAAGTTTGAAAGAAAATGCAATTAAAAAAAAAAAACACGGTAAACGGCTAGTACAATGCGATCAAAACACGAGGTGGATTTTAATTCAAGTTTTAGGAACAATGATTGGAATCGACATTACTCAACAAACCAAGGGAGAAAAAAGAATCCCAATAACCCAAATTAAAATCCCAATTGTAAGAGCTTATAATGCCCACGCAATCTTAATCTCGTTGGAAACAGGTTATACGAACCCATTTCAGACTCAGGCAAAAAAGCACGAACATTCATCAGCTGAAATCATTTTCTCAGATAACAAGCCCCGCTGAAACCAAAGCAGATCACGAAACTATCAAAGACCCACAATAATGATCCAAATGATGAGGCAAAGGGCGCGTGCCCATCAATCTTAGGCAATTATCTATTGGTCCCTATACATATTAAGATGCAATACAATACGACACTGGCTATCAGAGTGAGAATTAAGCCTAGAGGAAATTTAGTCTGGTTCTTTTCTCACAGAAGTACCTGGGGATGATGAGATCGGATAGTTGGGCTTCTGGTTCTGCTGCTGCTTTGATTTTCTAGGACAGAGGAAACAACCCATGACTATTGTTTCTTAACAACATCAGAGGAAGTGCGCCTGTGTACACGCCTTTTCCTTCAGTGACCTCGTTGCAAATATGTCCTCGTGCCTTCCCAAATTGTACACCAGTTCTCAAAAGTCAGTAGTTTTTTCATTTTTATCATTACAAAAAATTATATAAGAATAAGTTTATAATTTGATAAATTATATTTAGTTTATAAAATTATTTTTATTTAATTCTTTTATAATTAAAGTATTTTTTTTTTCGATTTAAGCACGTTAAAAGTCCATTTACTACTTCAGTGTTGGGAATTTTTTTTATTTTCTAAAGTAGCTATTAACATTTTTAATTATTAAAAAAATTATTAATAATTATTATATTAGTTATTAAGTAAAATGATAATAAAAAAATTAATAATAAATAGATAGTAAGAGTTTAGAAGAAAATAAACTTATCATTATCCTTAAAGAAAGGATAAACTTATTATTTGTTATTTACATATATGAATTAAAATTACTAAAAATACTTTACAATTTGTTCAACGACAACACAAAATATTAAAAATAAAAATACTTTTTTTTTTAAGAAAGAATCTTAAAAAACAAATAGCTAAAATTACAATTTAAAAAGGAAAAACTTCTCCTCTCTCTTTCTCTCTCCCCCTAAACTGAACTTCGGCGACGTTGGTTGTTCCTTCTGGTTCGGCCTCCCCAAAATCCAGTATATAAAAAAAAAAAATGGCAATGAATCAACGAGCTTCGTACTTACTGGACGAAGCCCTAGGGCTCGTGGACGAGGGGGTTAACCCTTGGACGCTAAGCGGCCGAGTGCTTCTGATCGAGGACTGCGTCGAGACTAGCGCCACTTTCCTTCTCCACCACCTTCTTAAGCGCGCTCTCTCTACTCTCTCCACTAACGTCGTCGTCTTCCTCGCTTTTTCTCAGCCCTTCTCTCACTATGATCGCGTCCTCCGGAAACTCGTACTGCTCTCTCTCTCTCTCTCTCAATTTCCTTTTGCCTTGCACGAAGCAAAGTTATCCAGCGCCCATTATTTGGTTTTGGGGGATTTCATGTTGTTATTTTACTGTTGTCGGTTTTTAAAGGGCCATTGAAACTATTTTTTAAAGTACGATTAGTCAGAATGTACTGGATATTTTCTCTCGAAGACCAATTTGCACTTGTGAAATTGAAATCCACCATCATCCTCACTATTGCATATTTTCTCTAGCTTTTCTGGCATTGGTTAGTTTCTAAGATTTTCTGAAGTATCATACCATGTATTATATAAAAATAGGCTGAAATACACTTTTACTTCCCAAAATTTTGCTTAGGTTCTATCCTTGTCTTGGAAACTTTACAACTTGTGATTTCATCAATAATTGGACCGGTAGCAATATTGGCCTCCCATTTATCAGCTATGAGTTGAATTACACACATGGCTGAAGGGCGGTTGGTGCATGGTTGTAATTTGACGGCAAAGTTTCTGTCTTAAAAGTGTATTTCAACCTAAAAGTAATATATGCGCCTTGTTATTTATTTAAGATGGTTACTTGAGATATATGGATGGTGTTGTTTAAACAGGGTTGTAACTTAGCTGCTCAAAAGGAGAATAACAGATTATTGTTCCTCGACATGCTTACGTCAGAATTTCCAGGTGAGAGAATTATGATATAAGTTGTACTTGCTATTTCTTAGCCTACATTATAATTGCATTTTGTTCAATAAAGCTTGTGAATGCAGCCTCTCTAACAAGGATAGAATGGTGTACTGTTTGAAATCGCTATCTAAATCTCATCTCAATATCTGTTCATCAACTGCTATTGTTCATCATGGACTTGCCACTCATTACGAGTGGTCAAGAAATTATTTTCCGTGCAAAATTTTCAATTAAGATGAACTTGTGCAATGAACTTTATGTGTTAAGTGAATTTTTTAAATATGTGAATAGAATTTTGTGTACTCAAGAGAAGTTGTCTACTTTATTCCTTTCCTTTGATTATGTCGGAAGTCCAGTTGTTTGACCTGTTCTTTTATTTGGACGTCAAGTTTATTGCTTAAATGTATCGTGATGAGTGATATTTGAACGATACTTGATAGATTCATCATGACAAGAATTTTCTCTGATTAATTGATGACTAGATGGAGGTGAAAGTGGGCTTGTTGCTTTGTATGGGAAAATTGAAAAAGTGGTCGGTGCCTTAATTGAAGAAAACAAGAATTCTATTACCATCATTATAGATGATCTTTCTCTTTTGGAGGTGGCAGCTAATGGCGCTTCAAATCACGTCTTAGACTTTCTGCATTACTGCCACACATTAACATCAGTATTTGTAAGATGATGAAGCAACTCTTAAGTTTTTTTTTGTTCCTGCTTTATTTACCTTCTCATACTGTTCTTCTATCAGGGCTGTACATTAGTTGCCCTTAACCATGAGGACATCTATTCAAGCATGGACAAGCCTGCCCTTAATTTACATCTGGAGTACCTGGCAGACATTCTGATGAAGACAGAACCATTGGCCACTGGTTTGGCAACAGATGTGCATGGACAGGTAGCATTGTTTTATTTCTAGCTAGTTGTTCTTTTATACTTATATTTTCTTCATAAGAGTAAATTTATGGATACGAATAAAATAGGCATAATCCGTGTACACATGAAGTATAAAATAGGCATGGAAGGAGGGGGGGGGGGTGAAAACTAATTCATCTATTGTCATAGTTATGCTTTTTGTCTCATTACTGGATACAGTGGTTTTACGGGAAAAATCTCATATTGATCCCATTCTTAGTTGATATTGAAATTATTCTTGCTTTTTATGTTTTTATGTTTTATGTAGTCATGGATTCTCTTGTCTTTCCGCTTGCTTGCTGACTACATAATCTTTTTTTTTTTTTATTGACTACATAATATATCTTTCATCGGGCACTTAGCTAGGTTTGGAAACAGAAATACCTCAAAACACTCTCAAACAATTTCTACTACTATTCATTATTTTATTATTATTTTTTACCTACTTTTATTACTATTCATTACTTTTTCATTACTATTCAATATTTTATTTTTACTTTTTACCTATTTTTATTACTATTCACAAACACTTTTAAATATTCTCAAACACTCTCAACATCCAAACGTAATTTAATTTTTAATGTACATTCTGTATCTAGTTGCAAGGAAATGTGTACGCTATGTTGATTCTCCAAATGGTGCATGGTGACCATCTTTGTAAATAATGTCAGACGATGTTGTTGCTGGTTTTTCTCTCTTGCTCATAATATTCATTGAGAAAAATCAACACCAACATGCTTCTGAACCGTGGCTGGTTACCTGCCAGCGTTACCTATAGGTACAGCGGTTATGCTGTCTTCAACTGAATAACATTCAGGAAGAGTGCACGCTACTATCCATGGAGATTTTTCAATAGCGAGCCATACTAGAAATAGAATGTGTCATGTTTGTTTGTTTACTAAATATGTTTCGTTATGATTGGTCATTGAATTTCTGTGGCAGTTGACAGTTTTGAACAAAGAAACGTGGAATGGGCAGGGGAGATCAAGAAACAGGATTTTTAATTTTCACTTCCGAATCAAAGAAAATGGTGTCGAATATTTTTCTCCAGGGAGCAGGGCTTGATGAGACACCATATGATGAAGAAATTTAAATATTTGTTCTACTACTACTCTCTATAACCCTGTCATCTTTCTTCTAAATTTAATTTATTACAATTAGTGAGTAAAAAAAGTTATGATTATATTATTTCATAACGAGCTGTATATTGTTATATGGGTGCAAAACTGGTCTACAATAGACATGGCTGTAAGATGAATAGTTTTCGGTCCCGAAAAGAATGGTGGGTTTGTATTAAGATGGGAACGGGGCATCTTAAGATACATACGTTGAGCATTTGGTCGAGAATCCCATTGAGCATCATGTGAGAAGATGTTACCTCCTACTGGATAGATGATGCAAAGGCACAAGGCTTGTTCAGTAGGGTTGATCAAAATCCTGAACCCCAACACACACACACACACACACACACACACACACATATATATATATTTATCGAAGCCAACCTGAAACGATCAGATTTCATCAGAGTATTCTGAACATAGGTTGAATGATTGATCTTTTGCTTGATCGATAAGTGGTCGGTAACACAACTCAGTTTCCAATAGGGTAACCAAATCGACTGTCAAAAACAAGGTTTAAGGAACCCAACTGATCCCTAGCCTAAATCTGATGGCAGGTGAGAGGTCTCATGCCCTCACCACAAAATCAGCAATCTAGCATCAAGGTTACAGATCCCATATCCGAATGTAATAGACCAAATGCCCTTTCTTTTTTAATTTGTTTACTCCATTACTTGCAAGTTTAGAGACTTCTAAATTGCATTTTAGAAACATACATTTAGCAAATGAGAAAAATATAATAAATTATTATAAATTATATTCAAGGCAAGCTAAACATATGCGTCGACAATGTTATTGTCGCCAATAACATAATTCCTCCTTGCCCTCTAAACGTCTATTAATTGCACATATCTCCAAAACCCCAATCAAAAGCTTCCTAAATGTGTAGGCATGTTTCCAGTTCTTATTGGACATCGTTGTTTTGAAATTGATATCCATGCGCATATCTTCAACATGCAAAGAATGATCTAACTTACGTTCTGGATATTGAAGAGTATTAAAAAAGTTCATGCTGCTGCAGACTTTTTGTCATATAATGTTCAAGATTCAGAGCTTGAAGCAGTTTTGGCCAGGATTCTGGGATTCCTCCTGGTAGATCAAACTCCAACAACTTCCCACGGCTGCGGTAGAACTCTTCCACAGGTTGAGTCTGCAAAAGTGAGTTAACATTGAACAAAAATTGAATACTATCCTGGCTATCGTTTTTTTTTTTTTACATGTACTCTTGTTGTTATTGTTCATTAAGTTAAAACTTAAAACTAAAATTGTAAGGTCAACATATTTTATTAATAGGAGAAACATATTTTTCTATTGAGCATGAGGTCCTGTAGCCCACCCCAAACAGCTAGGGCTGTTAATGTGTCAAATCTAGCAGGCTACTCCCGCCAACATGATGGGGGCATACTCCACTTGGCGCGAACTAAGGCCTCAGTAACTCTCAAATAAAACATTATTTATAAAACCACACACTAGGTGTCAATATAACAGAAAACACCCTTGGTAATTATAAAACCATGAAATCTAATATCCCAATGATGATAATATTGACGATCAACCACAAAAAGAAAATATATATCGATAAGGATTCACAGTACTAGCTAGAAAAAAAATCTATATCTATAAGGAACAGTATTATCTTTATTGGTTCAATATCTCACATTCACATAAAGATGCTCCACAAATTATGTTGACAGACGAGTGCGAAATATGATAAAGGGCAGAGTCAAAACAATGCCCAGAGATCTATAATAAAACTAGATATCATTTTGAGAGTGAAGTGGTGGAGAAACAGTGTCAAGCCTTTTTTCTTAGAAATAATAAAGTATGAGGCACAACATATGTGTTTATTTGGCATATATGCATAAAACTAGAATCATGATATTGCAAACTCATCTTATGAACAATTTCGTAATAAATATAGGTGCACACCTTTTCATTATCACAACAGGTGCCAAACACAAACTTTTCAATTGGAGCTAAGTGTACAGCACATTAATCCTTAACAGTTAACTAGCTTTGGTCCTAAACAAATTTTGAAATATAAAATATTGTAAATTATTTTTTCTAAGTGTATTGAAATTTTTTTGAACAGAAAACACAAATAGGCTATGGAGCAATACCATTTCCTTGTATATTCGAAGCCGTTCCTTAACAACTTCTTCCGTATCATCAGATCGAGTAATAAGTTTTGATGCACAGTGTGGAGGGGGAAGAAGTGGAGCCATGTATATTCCAGGGCTTCCGTTCTCACCCTTTATATCAATACAGGCAATATTGTAGTTTCCTCCGCACTCGCTACATATCCTTCTTCCAAGGCACTTTGCAAGCAATGCATCTTCCCGAAGCTTCAGGTTGATCACCAAATCAATATTCATTACCCCCTCTAGAATTTCCTGGAAAACAGCCAAAACATAATGCAAACTAAAGAAATGAAAATTAGAGCACCGAACACAAAGAACACCAGGAATGATATAAATAGGCAGGGGAAAAGAATAGGACAGAGAATTCCAATTGGATTTTTAAAATCTTCTTACATTGCTAACATCTTCACCTTAGGAATCTAAATGATAGCTGCAAAAAGGTACATATTTGCAACTATTGAACTTTTACATTAAAGTAACTAAACAAGAAGCTAATCTGGCTGGCCCAGTGTACCAGCAAAAAGTAGCTCACAGATCAGATATATGACTAAATCCCGGGCAATACCTCACAACCGTTAGACATTTGCCACTAAAGACGATTAGCACAGCGCTACTCAGGCCGTCTCAGTTGATGGCCTCTTAAACATGATAGGGTACCAAAATCGATAAGAAGAAAAGAATATAAACACACACATATATTGTTCATAGATTTTCAATTTTACTAGCCTCTTCATATTTCTCTAGTTCAGATACAAACGTTACTTTCATCAACAGAGCCATTCATCAGAAGAAAAGCTCACCGCCTGTCTTATGGTTCGAGGGAAACCATCAAGAATGAAGCCAGTTTCACCCTTAGCTTCACCAGCTTCAAGACGCTTGGACAACAAATTTATTATAATTTCATCTGAAACAAGTTTTCCTTGGTTAACTATCTCCGCAAGCTGAAAAATAAATAAAAGAATATGATCAGAATATACACATAAAAACCAAGCAAAAAAAAAAGATCAAACATCAAATTTCTTTCAGACAATGTCTATGGTGGGTTGACCAAAAGTTCCTGCTCACCCACAATCAAGGAAAGATTTTGAATTTTATCTAAAATTTGCAATAACTGAAGGTAAATTGCTCAAATCTGTACTCTTTTTACACTGTTTCTATGTATCTATGCTCAGAAGGAACATCACCATCTGCTATACTACAAACCGTAGCCAGGGCATAAACCAGGTTGGCCGGTTTCTGTTCACAAGGCCAAAGCAGTTGGATCGTGAATACATTTCAGAGACCGCACAATAAATTCTCTTTAGTAAGTTCTCAGCAAAGTAGAACCACCCATATGGAATTATCTATTGTATAGTTAACTACTTACAGAATTGGAACTGCAGCACTAATAGTTGGGTTACGAGCATATTCTAACCATAATAACTTCCAAAGAAATTTCCTTTAGTTGCTATTTGAGGCTGAATACCATACGCTCATTTAGCTGACTTGAGCTGTATTTTACTGAAATTAAAATTAAGGGGACCTGGGAAGCGAGGGGACCGGAGGAGGAGAGCTCTTCGCGGACGAGATCGCCGGTGGCGATGTGAGGGACACTTAGGAGGTTGGATAGTCGAGACGCGTAGGTGCCTTTTCCGACACCAGGGCATCCGAGGAAAACCCACTGAACGGTTTTATCCTGGGGGTCGTGGCGCAGAGGGAGGGGCTTCTGGGCAAGCAGAGACGGTGGTTTGAGGTCATTTCCAAAATTCGCTGTAGAGCACGAAGATAACGCCCGGATTGTAGAGGCCACGGAGGAGATCGTCGTTGAGCCTCTCGCCTTTATCAACCGGCCCAAAACCGCCATGGGAGAAGTCAAACTTTCTGAGAGAGAGAGAGAGAGAGAGATTGGCCTCGAAATTTGGCCTGGACAAGTAGGAAGTATAGAGGTATAACTCCAGTTATGAGGGGTGACTCCTGGAAGCGAGGAGGGTTTTGAGTCTGACGTACGAAAAAAGGCACGACGTGTGCACTTGCAGTGCGATCTGTCGAGGAGGATACGTGTGGAGTTCGACCGTTCGAGCGGGTCTTTTTCTCCTTTTCCACTTTTATTTCACGTGCTTCCACAATATAAAAATAAAATAAAATAAAAAGACATTTTCACCGTATCAGGAGACTGCACTGTATCATATGGCACAACACAACAGTACTGTACTGGCATTATCATGTGTTTGAATTGAATGGTAAATCTTGTATGTATAGGTTCTTTCTTTTGAAATAAGATTATTATTATTTTTTTCAATACAATGAAGGTGGAGAATTTCAAACCTGGATTTGAAAAATCCGGCTGTATGCCATCGGCTCTTGACGAAATAAAATTTTATTAAATGAATACCACTTCCTAGGATACAAGGAATACGAATCTTTCATCAACAGACGGAATTTTTAACCTTTTGAATTGTCGTGTCCAGTTTCTTTTGGAACTGAACTTATTAAGGCGAAAGATACCTCTCGTTCAACGGATAAACTTAGCATCTCAATCAATAACCATACTTTAAAATCCAAAAGAATTCCGTCCTAATTACCCTGTCATTGTTGCGTTGTTTTCACAAAAGGGTCTCACTGTTAGTGCTTCCAAAGACAAGCTAAAGGAGAGAAATGCAATATTCAAAGAGGAGCCACAGTTACAAACATTCTTCCAGACATATGCATGCGAATATAATCCAAACCAATCCATTTCTTCCTTACCACTGTTCTAATACAGTTTTTCTCGGCGAAAACACGCACAAGCCCGTACTTGAGATGCATGTTCTAACCAAAATGAAGGCTTTCTGCCTTCAGGCCAGTTATCACAGAGTCACTAGCTGTTCCCTTTTTGATGATTCCCACCACATCACTTTTTTTTATAGTTAAATTCCCACAACATCACTAACAAGAATTTCACATACCAACAGAAAAATAAAAAGATCAAATACAATAAAGCTCAATCAAAGCACTGAATCAAATCCCGAAACACTTCAGTTTACATGATATCACAACCCTCATTTGATGGTCTTCATTGAAGGTTGAAAAAATAAAAATACATTAACATTCCCTGCAGTCGTACAAAGAATGTCATTCGGCTACATATGGTCAGCCCGGCCATCATCCTCACTGATTCCATCACCAGCATGCCTGCAACCAAATCCATCAAATAAGCTACGAAATAGATACATATTTCTTTTATTCAACCTCATTATTAGGTTTTTGGACTGCAGTAGAAGATGAACATGATAGTGCGGCAGCAGCTCAACCTGGCCAGATGCAAAATTTGCATTTCCATCGTATATGTCATTTGTGCGTTCACTTTTTGGCCAAGTATAGCTAGCTAAAAATTGAATGCCAACCATGTATAGATAAAAGTTTAAAGATTCCATCCTTGTTAGTTCAATTCTAAACTTGAGTCTTAGAGACGAATAACTTTCTTTCAGCAATTCTATGATGATGTTTTTAATGGTAAGTTAAACATACATGCAGTGGGTCTGGACTCTCATAACATCCCTGCAACCATGTTGGATGTTTCTAGAACCCCTATCCTTGAGTTATATTCACTACTAACGAATGGAAAATAGAAGAAAATTTTGTGTTTGATTGGGATATTAAAACAAACCGCCAAGAAGTAGTCAGATTTCGAGCTTTTCTATCCAACTGAAGGTTCTCCAAGGCAGCTGATGCTCGAATTACATCCTCTGGGAGCTCGTCACTGTCATATCTCCAATTATAGTCATCCTTCCTGTATCCAGACATCGAGGACCCTCCTCCTCTACGATCTGAGGGCTAGGAAGTATCAGATAAAGAAACTTATGTAAAGCAGATAGTTGCAGGACGTAGTAAATAGCTTTGTTACTCACCAGATGCCTGGGAAGCAGGAACATGCCTGCATTAACAAGCCAACAAGCTTATATGTCAATTGGAATAAAGAAAAAGAAAGGGAATAGCGAGAAATTAAATAAGTTAGAATAAAAAATGAAACAGTAAGGCAGGTGCAGAACCTTCCCAGTGGGGGTAGGCCCCCAGCAACAGACGATGAGGAAGGTCTCCGAGTGCTCCTGGACTCTGAATTGGATAAGGATTCAGCTTCAGGAGCAGTTAATCTTCTTCCTGTACCCCTTGCTTGGGATAGATTCTACAAAAACAAGATCCAAAAGAAGAATAATTGGTTAATTAAAAAAGTCAACAGCAGTTTCTCTTAAAATATCAAGTTTTTAAATGCATGAATCTAGGTTGTTTCAGATTTCCCTCATAGATATCTAATTCTTAGTCCTTCAAAGTAAGAAATTAATCATTCACACACACAAACACACCCACACCCATATTAATCTTTGTAATCCCTCAATCTAGACACTTCAACTTTACCACTATAATGTCAAACAGAATTCCAAAGAATGTTTTGAATTGACTTAACGATGTCTAACTGAGATATGTAGCAAACCTCAAACTTCAAGAATCCTTCAAGCACATCTAAAAGCAAAGGACCACTATCACCATTTCTGTTGAGATCATATCCATTCTTGCTACTAAATTCTTTCAATTCAGTTTTCCAGGAATCCTTTTGCTGCACAAGAAACCCCTTATAGGTTAGAAGATAGTTGAACTAACTAGTTCAAAATTAATTGCATCAAAATCAGCAATACTTGAAAGCAGAAGAAGAAAAAAATTACTTGATTACCAAATTACACTCTGGCAAATATACTTTTAGTGT
Organism: Platycarya strobilacea; assembly: GCA_036898215.1. Taxonomy (NCBI): domain Eukaryota; kingdom Viridiplantae; phylum Streptophyta; class Magnoliopsida; order Fagales; family Juglandaceae; genus Platycarya; species Platycarya strobilacea. The sequence goes on from CM072556.1 coordinate 2,563,671, forward strand.
ATGATTTAGTTCTGCCCAGTCCAAGTACTCGCATATAAGAGCAGAAAGTAGCCTTCCTGCATTTAAAAGAGTGCAAAGAAGATGAGAAAATTAGAAATACAGCCATATACGACTTCACAGAAAAACTACCGATGCATCATGTTCTGCAGCAAAACTTCATCATCTTGGTGTATTCCTGGGCTAGGAAAGTAGACAAAACCATACAGGTCCATGTGCTCATATTGTAAGACGCCATTTAATATGTAGGATTCAAACTAGGATAAAAAGAAAATTTAGATCCCGTTTGTAACAATTACTTGATTAAATAACTTAGTTGTGGCAGAAAGAATAATCCCATGATTATGGATCCTTGAATCCCTGGCTGGGGTGGAGATTACGATAGACTAGAAATATAGGTTATATGGATTTAAAGGCCCAAGATAGTCTCGAGCACTCTCTCCATCTCTCTTTCTCAAACCAGCATGCAGGTGAAACCCTGGCTGGTTAAAATTGAATTTTTTATTTATTTCTATGATCTAGAGATAAAACAGAGAATGAAACTTTTAAACCTTAAATGCTAGCACGTGACTCAAGCAAGCTATAACAAATCAAATGAAATGCAAAGGACAGACAATGGACGAGTAGAGGCACCTGAGGGAGAAGCATGAAGTTGTTTTGCACGATCGTTGCAGCTACCTAATAAGGCAGGAGGCAAACCTTCTTCCTTTTCAATTACGCGATCCTCCTCTTCAATTGCCTCAAACACACTTGCTCTGAGTTCAGCCTAGCAAAAACCAGCAAGATTAATCAATTAACATGCAACTCAACTAAGCTTAAAGCACGACTTATTGGAGTCCGCTAAACACATTATTTATCACTAAATTTAACAATTCAAAGCCGAAATCTTCAATTCCCAGTTCAATTCGCACCTATATAGAAATACGAAGATAGCAATACGCATAATAGATAGCTAATTAATGGGAAAAAGGACAACATTTATGCTCGCTGATTCTAAACCAGGGTAGTTCCAAATGACAGACTGACATAGGTCCTTAACATAGACCCTCTTCACTTAACCTAATTCCGAACGAGCTTGTGTTCTCTAAAATTCGTCTCCAAAATCACGCCACGAGAAAGTCCGTTAGTTCACAAAAAATTAGGCACATTTGTTTAACCAAGACAACAGGTGATCTTGCGAGAAACTAAAGCCAACCGACATCAACTCAGTGTTAGCATGATCATGCAATTAGCAAGGAAGGATTGGAAATTAGCAACTGGAATAATGGATATAAGTACTGACCATATAAGACGAGAAAGAGCACAAGAAAACTACAGAAAACAAATGAAATTGAAAGCGAAAAACGAAGGAAGGCTGGAAGGGTAATGTGGGGAATTTTACCCGGATCTTGGCGAGGACACCTTTCTTCTCAAGGGTCCGAGTGACGAGGGTCTTGAGGTCCATCATCTCCCTCGTGTAGTCGTCCATTTGAGTTTGAACGGAGTTTTTCGTGTTCTGCTCACTCGCTGTCGCAGGTTTCCGACGCTTTGCTTCGAAGGGGAGAGAGAGAGGGAGGGAGGGTGAGTAAACGAGCAGGGAAGGTGCGTATGATGATGGGTTTATACATGCGGGCTCTACCAGAGGTGGGTACAAAGGGCGTTTCTGCTCAGAGTAATGAGCCCATAATATAAAGGGCCCTACCTTGGTGGTCCCCACCCCAAGGACTCATTCAAGAGAGCCCACAATTAATAGTTCTTGCTATTCGGCCCAATATACCTCCGATTGATGCGGCTGGTGCCCCGTCTCCATTTGTAGTCACGAATCATATGATTTCACTGTCATACAACTTTTAAATTCCATGCTTCACGACATCAATGTAATGTAATATATTTGAGTTTCATCTCAAGCGAAATGCATATAATCCACGTAGGACTGTACAAAATGGCCGTTAATATTACCCGATCCGTTATTCCGAATTCAGCCGACCCGTTAACCCGAACCGTTCGGTTAAAATCGGAAGCGGGTATTACCCGCTACCGATTTTAACCTACTTTTAATTTCTTGGAAAGCTTTAGGAACATACCTATTACGTCTTCGTCAAACGAGTTGGACCTATGCACGATGAGGGGCAGCTTTTGCTGAGAAGCAATGTCGGAGATAACAGATCCGACGAGATTGCAGAATTGTCCGTCGATGAGGTTGAACTCGCCCATCAAATTGTGGCTTGGAAGCAGATGGCGAGCTCGACGGAGAGCCTCGTTTTTCCAGCTCCCATTGACACTCGAACGCGGAACGCCTCTTCGATCAGCCTTTAAAAAAATATAAAAAGGGAAATGAAAACAAGAAAGGCGTTTAGGTCCAAAATCCAAATGTGCAGAATAAGGAAATGGAAATGGTGTTGCCAAATGCGAAGGGATCATTTGTTTAATTGTTGTTCGACTTTTTCATTATTTCCCAAAATCAAAAGCAAAAACAAGAACAACAGTGTTTTCTACAAGTAAGTTTTTGTCTGTCTGGTTCAAGTTCCACAACTACAGCAGTTCTCTTTGTTTACGTTCCAAACAGAAGTAAAAACAAAACAGAGGCAGAAACAGATAAAGGAAACACTTTTCTAAACCACTTTTGTTAGAGAAAGAGAGAGAGGAGAGGGGGGAGGGGAGAGGGGAGAGGGGGCAAGGGGAAGCAAATGATGGGTGGAGTAGTAAAATTGTTAAATTGTCAGTTTTATTTGAAGTTGATGGATTTTTCGAACTTCAAATTGGTACGGAAGACAGTCACATGAGATATGAGATGAGAAAGGAAAGACCCAGTTTGCTCCTTCTTGCGCTGTCGACGAGCGGTGGCGATCTTCATATTACTGATGATAGAGTCCATAATAGGCCAACAAGGTCTAAGAGGTTTTGAAGTCGAAAAAAAAAAAAAAAAAGAGGAACCCCTTTGTATCCAAGAAACTCTCGATTTCAAGATGTTTTTCGCAACAAAATCATAAATTCCTTAAAACTTAACTTCAAATCCCTGGAGAACTTTGTGCGATTAAAAAGCTCAAATCTCAGTCTCGAATCCCGGAGAACCCTGTGCGATGGAGAAATAGCTAAATACTTGTGCCTTCCAAATCGAATCGGTTTATCGGTTTATCAAGTAATCGACTAAACGGTATAGATAAATATCGGGTCGGGTCGGAAACATCTTTATCGGATCGGAACGGTTCGGGTGAACAGCCCTAAATCCACGTAATATTTTAATCATCGTATTTTTAAAAATAATTAGGTTAAGAAATAAAATAATTAAAATACAACTCATATTTTATGTCAAATGAATATTATTCAATTTGAAATGGACATTACACCATTCTTTCTCCAATATCTTGTAGAAGTTTATGGGTTTAACTCATTTCATAAAATCGATTCTACAAGAGAAATTTGTACATTACTTATAAATATGTCCAAGACTTTATCTATAGGTAATGTGAGATTTATTCCTCAACACCCTCCATCACATGCAGACTAGTAATTTTTCTGATTCTTGTCATGAGATAAGTAGTGTGGATTCACATTCGTTCTATAGTAGGCTCTAATACTTTGTAGAAGTTTATGAGTTTAATTCATTTTATAAAACCGGTTCTATAAGAGAGGTTTGCACATTACTTATAAATATGTTCAAGACTTTATATATAGGTAATGTGAAATTTATTTCTCAACACACCTTTAGAGTAGTACGAACTACTGTACTTCTTTCCTTCTTGTAAGGTAGAGTGAATTTTGCTTCTTGGCTCAAAGGTTATTCTATTTGATTATTTGATAAACTAAGCGAGCAATTCAGCTGAAGAAAAAGAGAAATGACTTGAGATTCTCTATTTTTTACTTATATTTCTTATTTCCTCATGATCCTAGGAATACCTAGCTAGTTTGGGTACTGTGAGTATTTTAGAATATTTTATTATTATTTATTATTTTATTATTACGTTTAACCTATTTTTTACTATTATTCCCTAATCACTACTATTTAATATTTTATCATTAATTTTTATTAATTTTTTACTATTATTCACATAATATCTAAGATCACCTCACTATTTAAAAATCTTCTTCACAAAAGTAACAGCTGTCAAAGATGCATGAGAGCAATGAATTTCCACAATTCCATCTGTCATAAGAGGATGGTTCAACTGAGTGTTGTACAATGCCATAGGGACAAGATATTGGCAAATTCATAATTTTTATCTGGTGGAGCTTGATATCAAGTGTCATGCTGTGAAAAGCATTTTCAGTCCAACATTCCATTTCGATTCATTCAGGTCATCATATGTGAGGATGTTTATGAGCTGTAGTACTCAATTCCCGAAAAGAGGTTTGGATGATGTTATCCGCTCCAGTATTTCAGTTCATAGAAGGAGACTTTGCAGAAGTTTTAGATGCTTCCGTTGTGGTTCAGCACGAGAATGTTCAATGAATTGCCTAAATGGTTGTATGGAAGAATAATTATTCTTGCAGTCTCATAACTGTGGATTACATTGCAGGACTAATTATAACACTCTCATTTCATAGATAAATGAAACAAGTTTTCAAAATTTTTGGAATTTTTGAATTATAAATAAGGATATTTTAGTCAATTATATTCTAAAATAAGGATTTTTTTAAATCTATTCATTGCTTAGATTGTAAATGAGTCCAATTTTATGAACTACATGTAACATTGCCCTGTATGAAAATGACCAGCAAGTTTGATGAATTGCCTAACTGGTAGATTAATCATGAGCTTGGATAGACTTTAGCTTGTCTAGGATGTCTACTGGTAAAAATGCATCCAGTCAGTCTTGCATTTTCTTGTTCTTTTATATTTATTTCGATTCCTGAAATTTCCTCAGATCAAATATAAGAGCTAACTTCCTTCCTGAAACAGTTCCTATAGAGGTGGTAATAACTCCAAACAGGTGATTTGCCCAGGGTATCCACCTTTTCACTAATGTCTGTTGAGATGATATGAAGTTCCAAAGCAGGTAAAAAATACAGAAACGGTACAGAACCATACAGGGATCCATATCAAGCATTAGTTTAAAAAAGCATCTCCTTGCTGGTGTATGAGCATTCCATTGCCATTTTCTTCAGAACAACTTTAGCCGCTTCTTCTTCTTATTCTTCTTCTTCACAAAACAGAGCCAAGGGCACGAGCCTCCAGCTTAGGAGTTAACACTCGTCAGTTAAGCTACTAAGGGCATCAAGATCAACTACTTTTTTTAATTGGCACAGGATGTTTGGGATAACGTCCCGACTAATTTCGGGATTGCACAGGTTTTTGATAAGGAATTTCACGCAGGTGTCCCTAAATTAATTTAAGAAGAAAATCATCAATTTCAATGACCCCTAAAGGTTGTTTGTATTCAAGGAGATTGGAACCATAGACCTTGGTAGAGGATAACTCCAAGATCAAGGTCTTTACCACTTAACCAACCCCTATGAGTTAAGATCAACTACTACATTGATTCACCATCATCAGACGTCACAAAATGGTGGTGTCGCCCGAGAAAAAAGGAGTCTCGCATGCTTGTATTTAGTAACAGTTTTTAAAAATTGGCCTTTTCAACGCTAACATTACCAGGTGGGAGTAACGCCAACACCTCCCTCCCTCCCTCCCTTCCCCGCACACACACCCCCCGCGCGCGCACACAGAGCAGAACTCGTGAGAGTACGCTCCTTTATGCCCCCCTTAAGAACCAGCAGTCTTCCCGCTCACCCATCTTTTTCCATTCAAGACATACCTTATAGTCTTCTCCTAGTAGTCGACTATTCTCACGGATGAGATGCAACTAAACACCTGATCTGAAGGCTGAACATCACTCTGCATGATTTTGTCGAGACCACAACGACCTAATGTCAGCGGTTTACAATCCCCTTGTAATACTATCACTAATAAAACTAAGCTCCACTCCAACACAACTTTACAATTTCCATTTCATTCAGTTCGCTTTTCGTTTTACGGAATCCTCAAATTCCCCTGTAACTAATGCCACAAACAACTCCGATAACAAGATTGCCACAAGAAGTAAATGAACAAAAAAGGGGTTCGTTCCAATGACACTTACAATTACAAGAATAGTTCAATCTCAAATGGTAGTTTATCCTCGGCTACTATTTCCCACCACCTTCCTCTTCCAACTTCTTGACATAGGCCTTCAAAACCATCAACAACTCCCTTGCCGGCGCCTGTATCGTGCCGACAACGCTCGATGCGGGACCCTTCAAAGACCCAAGAAGCTGGGCATAAATCTCAGCTCTCGTGGGCATATTCTCGAGCGCCTTAAAGTCACCGGGCCCATAAAACTTTCCCTCGAAAACGGCGCCGGTGAAGTCGTTGTCCTCGAGCTTCTTCTCCTTCTGGAAGCTCCTGTACGGCTTGATGGCGGCGGGGATCTCCTCGCTGTGGACGAAGAGCCAGGCGTTCATGCCCTTCATGCAAGGCTTGAGGGCCTCCCAGGGGGTGCCCTCAATGGCCTTGTAAACAAGGGTATTTTTGGCAACGAGCAGTTTAGTGGACTCCGGTAAGGATCTCCGGAGATCCTGGAACTGTTTGACAGTGAGGCCCTTGTACTTTATGGCGGCGACGAGGTGACAATTGTCGAGCTGGGTTTTGACGGTTTCGACGGTTTCTTCTTTCTTGTTGCGGGAAATGGCAGAGCGGATCGAGAGATTGGGTTTGGGTTTTAGGGAGACGAATGGCGGGTTTGAAAGGAAACGATGGGTCTGGGTTTGGGTTCTGGTAAGGTTGAGAGAATGGGAAGAAGGGGTTTTGGAGGAGGGGAAGCTGAGGAGTGCGACTTCCATTGATAGATGCTGGTGGTGAGGTCGAGGGGAAGAAAGAGTGGGAAAGCGCGCTAAGTGGCTTATCTTATCAGGTTTTGAGGATAGGAGTTTGAGCATCTGTCACGCAATGAACGACATCGTCGAATCAACGACTGCTCTCTCTCTCTCTCTCTCTAGAATAAAACACGGCTTTAACGGCATGGCTATTTATGTCGTTTCCTGAGAAAACACCTCTTTTTTATACAAACAAAATAAAATCATCCTAACCCTCGTTCTCAACCAGTCCTCCACAGCCGATTGCTGAAAACTCCGAGAAAATCCGGTTTAAAACCATAAGCGCTCTCTTGTTCAAACAAATCTACCTCCAAATATTTTCTGTCCCTTTTGTTTTCTTTTCCGTTTTCTTTTTTTCTTGAAAAAGGAATTCCAGGTTTTCTTTTTATATAAAAGTTTAAGCATGCCGCCGAAGCAGCAATCGAAGACCGACTTGGCGAAGAAGCAGAAGGTCGTGGAGGACAAGACCTTCGGGCTTAAGAATAAGAACAAGAGCAAGAATGTCCAGAAGTATGTCCAAAACCTCCAGCAATCGGTCCCCAAACCCGACCAGACCAAAGCCGCCGCGAAGGTGCTTGTTTCTTTCATCTCCCCCCCGATTTTTCTATTGTAATTATAAGTTATTTTCTGTTGGTTGCTGCTGCTTGTTTAGAGAGCATTGGAATTTGTTCGTTTAGAGAAACCGATCACTAGTGCAAGCTGTGCAGATTGCGCTAGACATAATGAAACCAGGGGGAGTTTATTAAGTAAGAATCTTTTGGCTTTCTGTATGTTTGGCCTAGAAATGCCATCGAGGAACCTTCTTTTTTGTCTCTATAAATGATCACTCTTAATCGGTTTGCACACAACAAGATATTGTGATCTATATTATCAGTATAAAAAAACATTACCATATCTTTTAATAAAAGAAGATATTGCAATACTGCTTAGGAAATACATGTTTCCCCCAAAAATAATTATTTCCTGTAAGATAATCTGGCTAAACGAGTGGAGGCTGAGTGAATTGCTCTGCTAAGCAGAAAAAGAAGGAGGAAGAGAAAGCAAAAGAGAAAGAGCTGAATGATCTGTTCAAGATTGCGGTCAGCCAGCCAAAAGTTCCAGTCGGTATGTGTCTTCTTACGATTTTTCAATTAACTGTTTTCATTTTCTATTGTTGTTAGTTGTTATTTTTTCGCATGGAATGTTATGTGTGTGATATGAATGGGGTAATTTGAATAGGTGTTGATCCAAAGTCTATATTATGCGAATTTTTCAAGGTGGGACAGTGTACCAAGGGTTTCAAATGCAAGTTCTCACATGATCTCAATGTCCAGAGGAAGGGTGAGAAGATTGATATTTACAGTGATAAGCGTGATCAAGGTGATTGAATGGACCTTCAGTTGTTTTACAAATTCACATCTTATTGTCTTGCTGAATCATTCCCCCCCCCCCCCCCTCTCTTTTAAAAATATATATATGTTGACTGTTTTTTTTTTACTGTTTTTGCTTATTTGTTGATTTATGTATATTAAGAAACAATGGAGGATTGGGATCAAGAGATGCTGGAGAAGGTGGTGGAGTCAAAGAAGACCGAGTATAACCAGAATAAACCAACTGATATTGTAAGTTCATTTAACTCTTGAATTCTTTATACCAATACAATGTTGGCAGCAGATACATCTCTTACAAACATGTATAAGTTATGTGTGAATGTGGGGGACTGTAGACTAATCTAGCAGTTATATTTCTAGATGTTTCTGTGACAAGTTCCCTAGTTTTGGGTGGGATATTAATTCTTTATGTTACACTAGTTAGCTAACTGCAGGTAGGATTATGAAGTGGGAATATTCCAAACTCAATTAGTTGTTTAATAATTTTGGAGTAATGTGATTCCTCGAAGTCTGTGTAATAAACGGCAAGGATTGTGAAAAATAGAGAGATAACTAACTTTCTTGTATTTCTATGACTTTCTCCTGCACTACAATGTAAAGGAAAATTAGGCAATACATTGGCTCTTGTAGACGAGCTTGACCTCTATGTGCTCCTCAAGAGTTGAAAAGATGAAGCTTTGGGGTGAGAAATCGCCCCTGTATGTAGATTTGATGGCTGCAGTTTAGGTAATGCAAGTCAGCATGAGATTCTACTCATCATTCTTGGTTGAGCCACTGTTGTCTGGATTCTACATATACTATTTTAATTTTTTATATATGTTTGCATTTTAATAGAAGTATGAAGAAGAATTGTTGGATCTAAAATGTGATCCTCATCATGGGGATTTACTTGTTTTTTCTTTCAAAGTTTTTATGCACTGGATCTTTCTGTGCAAAAAATGAACCATCTTGTATGATTTTTAATAAATCCACTTACAGGTTTGTAAGTACTTTTTGGAAGCAGTGGAAAAGAAACAGTACGGCTGGTTTTGGGCTTGCCCAAATGGTGGCAAATGTCACTACAGACATGCTCTACCTCCTGGATATGTTTTAAAATCTCAAATGAAGGCACTTCTAGAGGAAGAGAGTGAAAAAATTACAATTGAAGAAGATATTGAAAATCAGGTGATAATTGTAATTCCATTCATTGACTTGTTTTTATTTTTATTTTTCCTTTCTTCTTATTGCAGTGGGAATATTTTTGTTCTTATTTGCCTTCTTTTATTTCAATCCAGATTATTTCATTGTTTCCTTTGCCCTATTTTATGCTCTCAGTTCTCATAATTATTTGTCTGCTCTTTTTTCTCAGCGTGCTAAAGTAGCCACCACTACTCCAATGACTACTGAGCTGTTCTTTCAATGGAAGAAGAAAAAGATAGAAGAAAGAGATGCTGGCTTGGCTGAACAGCAAGCAGATAGGGCTAAGAATGACCGCATGAGGTATTATTTTCTTATGCTGCATGAAGTTAAATGATATTTGATATCATGCTATTAAGTTAAATTTCTGCGTGTTTTAGTGGTCGGGAGTTGTTCCTTTCGGATGCTAGCTTGTTTGTGGATGATGCTGAGGCATATGATAAGTACCAAAGAGAAGAAGAACCAGAGGCTGTTGAACAGAAGGTAATCCTGCTTCTATTTAATTTTATAAGACAAATAGTGATCTTAAACATATGGCACCAGAAAGTCAGGGTCAATGAATTCTTCACCGTCTCCCCATTTCTCTCTGTTCATGGTGCATGGTACATTCAACAGCTTATTTCAAATCCTTGATTCCATATTGGATGTTCTTTTGGCAGTGGCATATATTCATAATGAACATGGAAGATGCCCATTGGTTGTTCCCTATTATTTCAAGTTCTTCTAGCAGCTTTCACTGCTATTTTTTGGAGTCTTCATTCTCTATTTGGGAGCATGTGTTTTTTAATTAAGGCTAAAGAATATTATTGGTTTAAAAAAATTCTGGAATGCAAATATCTTGCATACAACGTGTGTACTAGGTTACGTTTGGGTGTTGAGAAGTGTTGTGAATAGTAGTAAAAAGTAGGTGAAAAAGTAATAATAGAATATAGAATATTAGTGAACAGTAATAATAAAATAATGAATAATAGTGAAATATTATGAGAATACTTGAAATATTCCCGAATCCAAACGTAGCCACTGCTACCTTTTCCTTTTGTAAGTTATTAAAACTGAAATATTAGGAAGCAAATGTCTTATATTTCTTATTTCAGAACTTAGTGAGATATGTTCAAAATTTTATCATGCACTATCTTCCAAGCAGCAGTGCAAGAAATGAAATAATCTTAGCAATTGGCACTTTTGGCATTGCGAACAAGTACTTGCAGAGAAATGTTTAGGACCTCCATCATTCAAGGCAGGCATAAACGTAATGTTGTATTTAAATTAGTTCGATAAATAAGGTTGGATGGTAAAGACCATATAGTTAGCTGGGTTTCTAATTCCATATTCAAGAATACTAGAAATAGTAAAACTTCAATGGTTTTTGTTTATGGGTAAGATAAAAATTCTAATAATGATGCAATAGTGCAAAAGGGTGTTACCCCAGCATATAGAAAGTATACAAGAGGTCTCCTAACAAGCAAAAGGACAGAGCAAAAGGTGTTAAGTAAAACTTTAATATTATAGATAAGGCCATGTTTGTTTACCAAATTTTTTTTTGAAATATTTGAGAATTTTGGGAATTTGTTTGAGATTAGGTTTTGGGAAAGGAGAGAGAAAACTTTGAGTAAAAATATCTTTTTAAAATACGAGTTGTATTGGAGTTTGTGAAAGTGGATAGATAAAGTTGAAAAGATGTTTGAATATAATTTTTTTAAGATTATTTTTTGTTTTTGAGTCTGTAAAGTTAATTGAATTTTGTGTTTGAGTAATGATTAGATAATGGTTAGATAAAAAGTTGAAATTCTGTGCTTAAATAATGTTTGGGAATGAAATCATGAGAAAGTTGAGAAATGTTAAAAAATTCTGAAATATACATGGTTGCAAACTTGCAAAATAAGGCCACATCATATCAACAGTGCAAGAGATGGAGTTGGTTTGTATTATGACGTTATAATCACAGGAAGATTGAAAAGAAAGGTTGCCGTTTATTACATTTAAAATTTCTTTGGTGTCTGTCACTCTGTCTGCCAAATTGTCCTAACAGAAGAAATGGGTTCATTCATATCTGGTTAGTTTTGAATGCAGAATATACCATCTTGAATATGAACATTTGTTGCCAGAGTTACAGCATAGGGGAAAGCAAATTGATTTTATTATTATGATGTCATAGAATGAGATCATTAAGTTGTTCCATTAGGTGGACAGTCACAGTACTTACCAAAAGTAATAATGTCAGACACACCATGAAATATCGCTTCAGTCTGTGTATAACAAAGGCTTGAAAAAAAGCTGCATTAGCTACTTGTTTGATCTGTATTATTTATTAGCTGATGTTTGCTAAACTGAATTTAGAACTTTTCATATCGTGATTACTAGTACCCTTCTCTGCAATGTTTTCTTGAGCTTCTCATGTAACTTCTCAAGAAAGTCACTTTTTGAACTTTGTTGTTTCTTGATTATATTAAGTTTCAATAAGTTAATCTGTGAGATATTGACCTGGACATTTGCATTTGTTTCGGTATGGAAAAGCACTAATTATGTAGAAATGTGCGTGCTAAAACTGTGTTGTACATAGAGCATTTTCATTAGTTAAATGTTCGATTTCAGGTTAAAGATCACTCAGCAGCAGGGGAACCAAGCACCTCAACCAACACTGTTGCTGACCCTGAAGAGGACGGTACTCTTGATGATGATGATGATGATGAGCTGGACATGGATGAGTTGAATGAACTTGAAGCAAGTTTGTCAAGAACATCTATTCAAATTCGTTAGTCAGGTATTGACACATAATCTAGAGATAGAGTGTGTGCGCGCGGGGCCGTGTTGGCAGGTGGCGACCTGCCGTAGCTTTCAATGAGAGATTTTCTACTTTGTGAGTCTTATTTAACCGTGATCTGAGGAAATAAGCTATTTTTATAAGCAGCTAGCAGGGATAATGCATGTTATGCCAACTTTTATTGCTTGATATGTCAGTGGTATTGAGTGGAATTCAAATTTAAAAATGATTGGGAATATTCACACTCATTATACTCGTCCTTATATGAACAATAACATAGTTACTGTTTATATGAGAGTACGTGTGATAGTTACTGTTCATATGAGGATTTTATACTCGTCCTTATATGAACAATAACATAGTTACTGTTTATATGAGAGTACGTGTGATAGTTACTGTTTATATGAGGATTAGTGTGATGAGTACAGATGTTTCTCGTTCAAATTTTGGATAGCTTATGCCTCTTGATCAAAACTGGGGTCTACAAATCTCCTAATTCTGAAAAGAGAAATAATATTTCAAGTTTCAAATAGATATTACTTATAAACTTTTGTAAAAAGTATAGTTCACCTAAAAAAAATATATAAAAACATTATTTTTTTACTAGTAAGATTTACTTTTTCACAAAATAAAAAATGTATAGGACTGTCTATTTGTGATTTATTCCAAGTATTTCTTTAAAAACACGCTACACCAGTTCAAAGGCATAAGTATTTGTGAAACTGTTTAGGCCCATTTGGATTCAATCTCTATAATTTTTATATAAAATATAATTTTTTTTAAAATCTTAATATAATTTTTTTAAATTTTTTAAATTTTAAATAATAATAATATTTTATTTAATTTTTAAAATTTATTTCAAACTCTATCTCAATTTCAATTTTAAATCCAGACATGACCTAAAAAGTTGGTCTTGCATCTCTGCGGTTCTGCCCAGTCTTTTCAAACAGATGTGATGCTGTTAAGAAAAATAATAATACTAGTTAGAGCACTCATTGTAGACTTAATAAAATTTATATTTAATTAAAAAATAGTTTACCGGGCATGCAACACCCTCAATAAATGAATGATAAAAATAGATTTTAATTGTTTAGCTCAATAAATATATTTAATTTAAAAATAATGATATATATACATCTCATTTATTAATAATTTACTTTTTTTTTTTAATTTTTAAAAATTTTTTTCTCTTTGACTTAATAATTAAAAAAGTGCTTATTATTAAAATTATGTTTTTTTAACATTTTTTTTTGTAATGATTAAGAATATTAAAAAAATAATTATAAGAAAATAATAAAAAATAAATACACTTTAAATAGTAAACTAGTGGTAAATAGAATGTAAGTGTATCACTACTCGTTTAAACCATACTGAAAAATCAACAACAGATACAAGGATCTCCACATTCAGCAATTGCTCTATCGCTACCTCTAGATTGCCTTCGCCTTCTTGAGAATTTGCAAAAATCATATGAAAAATAGAAGCTTCAGAATCAACCGAAAGAGTTTAAGTAAGATTGAATTCAGACCTTGGCAAAAGAGATTACCATTGAGATTGTTCCGAAATTCTGGTCGAAGCCTTAGCTGAGAGAAAGAGTAAAGAAGGAGAGAGGCCGAGAGAATAAAAGAAATGGTTTGAAGAGCACGAAAGGTTTTTTGCTCTTGTATCCCTGATTTTCAATATATTTGTGTTGTCAGCCAATATATTTTTTAAATGTTAATTGTTTTTTTTTTTTGAGTTAATTGTTAATTGTTAAATTTTTTTATTTTTTACAACTATCAACCATCAATTATTTCAAATTAGAAAATTAATGTATATTTTTTAATAACAAATAAATATTTAAATTACGGTTAAAATTAAAATAAATGAGAATTTAAAAATTAGAAAGCTTCTAATAGCCTATTTGGTTATAAGGGAAGGTCAGCTCTCCTATAAGAATGCAACACATCAGCATTTGAGAAATGCACACCATAGACCTGAATGCAGGAGAGAACAACAAAGAAAAGGTCTAAACTTGGTCTAAAATGCTACAACGCCTGAAATACCAAGAAACTATCAGCTTTGTGTATGTGTATGTGAGGGTGTCCCTTTCAAAAACTTTGGGTTTATTGTATTTTGCATATGAAATATTCCTGGGGGCTGGGAGGGGGACGACACTCTTTCTTTCATATGCGAGATTTCTTCAGCTAGGTTTGATTTTAGTTTTCCAAGTGACGTGAGGAAAAATACCTTTTTTTTCTCTTTTTGACGGCAGTGCTGTTCGGATGTAGACTGTAGTTGAGTGCATGGTAATAAAAGTAAGAAGTTGACGTGTTGCGTTCTTTCGGGAGGGCCAATCTTTCCTTATAATCAAATAGGCTGATCATAAAGTATTCTCTATTCAATATCTCAAAATCAAATTGTTTAACAGTTTATTAAAGAAACAATCTCAGTACAATTATCTAATGTGAAGACGATGAAAATAACCAATCTTCAAATTTGTTACTCGCTGTGAACTTGTGATTGGTTCTCACATTCGTGTGCTAAACATTATGTATTCATGTTCACAGAATCACAGCTGGATTAGAATCAAAGCTTGATTAGAATTAGAGGTGTTCATCCGGATTTTGGATTCTCAAATTCGAAATCTGGATTCAAAATTTCCTTAAATATTTTTAAAAAAAAATTTAAAAGTGTTGAAAAATAAATAAAATTTTAAACTGGGCCGGGTACAACCCAGTCCAGATGAACAGGCCTAATTAGAACCCTCTGACAGCTAGTATTTTTATTTATGAATTTGTAAAATAAATTTTATTAAAATAAAATATGAATATTTTAAAAGATATAAAGAGATAAAAAGATGTTGATAGATGGTATATTGTAAAAGTGAATAGCTAAAAAAGAAAAAATGAATTTTTAATAATTAAATTTTAAAAAAATTTTAAAATGTCCATTGAAAATGCTCTAAAAGTAGTTTAATAAGAGATATGTAGTAAAAAATATTATTTATTGCGGCCATTATGCCAAGTTATGCACCCATCAGTGTTGGTGGATTAATTTTTTGGGTAGACCATATTTTGAAAGACTTTAGCAACGAGGAGATGTCTGAGAGTGTTGTATATGGACCAATTAGAGCACTTTCAATGAATATTGCTCTATAATATATATATATATATATATATTAAATATAAATAAATGCTCTTAAAGTTGCCTTTCATTGAATCTTCTAGTTTAAAGAGATTTTACATGTTGCTACAGAGAAGCCTCTGCATCTAGAGAAAACTATTCATGCTTGTAAATATTTTTAATTAATTTCTCACATATCTTGAAAAATTTAGAGGCGAGTGTTGGTATATTGTAATGAATAAAAAAGATTAAAAAATATAATATTTAAATAATATATAAAAATAAATAAATTAATGTATGGTATATTATAAAGTCAATATGTAAAATAAAAAAAATTAATTTTAATGATGTTATATTGTAAATAATAAAATAAAGGATTCATTGAAAGTGCTCTTAGGAGATGAGGAGGGATTGGTTATGGCACTCATTATCACTTGACTATCTCCTTCAATAATAATGATGTCGGATGGTTGCCTGAGAAATGCCTCTTCAATAGCTAAATTTAGCTACAATGGCTTTCTCCAAAAACTGGATTGATCGAGTCTATTTTTCTGGAGGCTGCAACAGCCTGCAAGGATAATTTTTTCAGAGGAAGTCACATTCTTATTTAGTCTCTACTAATTATTATAGAGAATAAAGGTTACTTCAGTTTTTGAAACTTCTGTTATAATTTTTCTCTTAAGAATAATATTAAGGACAAGTTTCAAATTGATAAATCTCATATAATTAAGCTTTTTATAAAAAGTAAATCTTATTAATAAAGAAAAAAAATTATATATTTTTAAGTGTAATCTATATTTTATAAAAAAAAAACTTATTTATTTAAGATTTGTACAAATTATTTTAATAACGTGAAGTAGATTTGCTCTCTTGGTTGCTGGATTATTAAGGAAAAAGAAGTCATGAAGCTGATAAAACAGGACTAATAATGCAAAGCCAGCTCGTGCGTACATGGTCTCATATATAGTCCACTACTCAATACCAAGTACCCCATAAAAAAGGACAAAGTGCATACGTACGCACTTGTCCACCTTGTCTTGATTTATTTCTTTCATTTCTCGTGATATGGTACGGCCAATATATATATATATATATATATAATAAAGAAAAATAGGAACTTACACAGCTTAAGAAAAAGATCTAGTACTAGGTACATCTTTTTCAGTACTATGAAATTTCACACACTAAAGTAGTTTAATAAGATCAGGTGGGTAATGGGGTCATTTTTTGTCTCCAAAAGCATCAATGAGACAAATCTCTCTCTCTCTCTCTTCCTGAAACATATCTTTTTTTTTTTTTTTTAATTTGAAAGGATTCTTGAGACATATCTAAGAAGACATCAGATCATGTTTATACTCAAATCTCTCTATATGTCTCTCAGACACATGATCTTTAAAATAATGCGTTGAAAATGGACGAAGAAAGAACACTACAACATTTTTCATTTTTTACTAAGGATGTTTGTTGGGTCTAAAAGTCTACGATTTGTGTGCATAAATATTTAGCCATAAAAAATATTCGTGGGACGCTCGTGGTATAAAATTTGCGACTAATAGTAGTTTTGCCACGAGTAAAAAATTTCATAAAAAAAAAGCATTAATTGATACGATGAGATCTGTGGCAAAAAACTATTGGAAATACACTGGTTGTTGTGGTAAATACTTTATCACTACAATGTCTGCTTGTGATAATCAACATTTTCACTCTATCCATATCATGGCTATAATCTTGAAATTGTGAGAGTGGTTGTGGCTAGTACTTTATCCCCACATAATTTTCTCGTGGCAAATAAATTTTATACTCTACACATGTCATGACTTATAGTTTTTTAATTGCATATGGTATTAGTGCTAGTATTTTATCCCCACAAGATGTATTCGTAGCAAAAACATTTTTCACTCTATCAATATTGTGGTGTAATGAACTAGAGTTTGTGGCAAATGAAATTTTCCCACAAACAAATCAAATAAATGTTGCCACATATAAAAATTGACCACTTGAAAATTACGTTTTGTACTAAACAGAAGTTAACATTGAATTGGATGAAACCCATATATATTACCAAATTCATCATTGTGCACAAGATGTAAAATAATATTGTAATTCATCATTGAATGTGCACAGGATATATAATATCTTATGCAACAATTGTAATTCATCACTTTTTGTATATAATGATTATTACATTCTCATCAAATTAAACATATGGGAACTAGAAATAAGCTGGACAGGTGACATGAATTAGTTGTCTCAGGGGTGCTAAAGCAAAAAAGTCCCCCTGCAAAGCAAAAACTAATGTAGATCAGTGGCTTCCAACCTGACCAATAAAAAATGCACCTGGAAATTGAAAAGCATGTGATGTAGCTGACCAATAAAAAATGCTCTTGTTTTTCATATGCTAAGTGTGAAAAAAAATGCTAGTGAAGGTTAAAGGGGCTGTCCTATGAGGTCTTAGCTCAGGAAAAAAATCAATCAAAATCTCCTGAAATGCATAAAGCTAAAATGCATATGAATATAATATTGTATAATCTGAAATTCCTTGGCTATAATATAAACTGAAAGTGGCTAACTAAGTATATCAATGTTCACTTAGGTTTGCCTAATATATTACAAAATAAATTAGTACAAAGTATGATGCATTAAAAAAAAATTAGAAGCCTGTTTTTCTTATGCTAAGTGTGAAAAAGACATGCTAGTGGAGGTTAAAGGGGCTGTCCTATGAGTTCTTAGCTCGGGGAAAAAACAACCAAATACAACTATGTACAGTGGCTCCAAACAAGCATGTA
Organism: Platycarya strobilacea; assembly: GCA_036898215.1. Lineage (NCBI taxonomy): Eukaryota > Viridiplantae > Streptophyta > Magnoliopsida > Fagales > Juglandaceae > Platycarya > Platycarya strobilacea. The sequence goes on from CM072556.1 coordinate 2,581,697, forward strand.
TATTGTAGCATGCCAACATGGACATACTTAGATACATAAACAACAACGGGCATTTCACATTGAAAAAACCAAAAGTATAGAACAATATCAATGGCATTACAAGCTTTCAGTAAGCCAAGATTGAGTATTCTGATGGGGTCAAATTCTAGTTATAGATATAATATATATTCCTGATCAAAGGCTAACAGCAACATTTTAGCTAAAATAAATAAATAAATAAATAACATCATAGGCATAGATTTGAAACTTTATACACAAGAGGGCCATGAAGTATTCAATGTATCAACAAGCTCGCTAGGAGGTCGTTTTTTATTTTTTCTCCTTGTACGAGATAAACATTTTGCAAATAATGTTATTCATGTATAAAGGGGCAATATATGGCATGATATTCTGTGCTGTTGATTTATTTTTAATCTTGAAATAATTTATCCCTTCAAACAAAGAACAATATAATAACTTTAAGCTTTACTAGCTTGTTATCCATTAGATTGCAATTTATAAATGGAGACTTAGAAAAAACAAGTGCATGATGCACATAATCACTTCCTCAACTATTACTAAAATATATATTTTACAACAATACAATTTTACAGTCTCTGTTTGATGTATGTGGGGATGTTTTCATCTTGTTTAAGCTTCTTATATTTAAACTAAAAGATAATAAGATCTTGATACCAGATAATTAAAAGATAATAAGATCTTGATATCAAATAATTAAATCTTGATATCAATAAGGTCATATGAACATAGGATAATCACTAATGGACAATCATTTTACCCAAAATTTATGAGCATGATTATGAGCATATTCAGTTAGGATAACTACTCAATTATCCTATGTTAAATCTGCAGAGCATGCCATAAACTAATATATTAGATCTGTGCAATCTGCACTAATATATTAGTTTACATAATATTGAATATGTAAACCAATTTGCATAATATAAATGATGTAAACCATATAATAAGTTTTAGGAATTGTTATAGTTTCCAGAACCTGATCGTTTTAAAGTATTGCAATCGCTTAACAGGTAGCATAAAACTTGGTCATTTTTCATAAATGTATCGATCCTTTACAAGTGCCAGTAGTTCAGGCACCTCATACAACAGAAGTAGTCAAAGACCTTAATTGTTGACAACAATTCATAAAGTCGATCCTAATTAATTGGGATGTTTAAGGTTTAGTCTCGTTGACTTGAGTTGAAAGAACCTTCTCCATTAATATTATAATTTTCAAAATTATTAGATCATGTTATTCATGTATATATTTTGTGCAGTTGCCTTTATTTTTAATCTTGAAATTATTTATCCCTTCAAAAGAAGAACAATATTATAACTTTAAGCTCTACTAGCTTCAACACAAAATTTTAAGGTATTCAAATCCTACAATTTAGAAGTTAACAATGCTTTGTACTTGTTATCCATTATATTGCAATTTATAAATGGAGACTCAGGAAAAACAAGTGCATGATGCGTATAAGAAATCAGTCTTGTACTCCTAAGTCCTAAGTGTCGGAGGAAGAATGCAACTTGAGATATTGAATCTCACCAACATTTGATATCGATGCATATGTAATGGATAAATGTAAATACTAAATAATTGATAGTTTAATGCATTCAATGACAAATAAAAGTTTACATTTTGCTTACTAATAACAAATTATTAACTTTTTCAAAACAAGTAAAAATACTATTAACTCAATCTGGGCAGATTCGAGGCTCAATCCTAACGTGGATATGTATTGTAGCAGGGGAAGCCCAAAAATAAAAGTTAGAATAAAGTATTTTTACCAAAGTTACAAACTTGGCAAATACATACACACTGTTAATGCGTGTACCAACACACATCAAAACCAAAAACAAAATTTGGATAAAAAGAAACACAAATCGAAATTGAAATCACAAAAATGGGCATGCATCCCAAATCGCAATAGACGTAAATATAAGCAAAATATTATGGAGGGAAGTTATGGAGACTCACTCTCGCGTTAGATTTCCTTGGCCCAAAGGAATTCACAAATTTCCAGAATCTTGCCAGCGTTTGTATCGATCTTGACCGTCGGAGAAGAATAGCTGCACCGGAGTCAAAACTCAGGAACTAGGGATTTACGTTGGCGGGGTTGGTTCTCGAATAGGGATAATTTGTTGAAGAAAGCGGATTTCAGAGATATTCTACGTTTCACATAAATCTTGTGCGTCCAAGACTACATAAAACAATCGTAATATGTCGCGTTTCAAAAACAAATCTTTTTCCCGTGGTCTAAACTCGTCGCAAATGATTTTTTTACCACGGGATATAATGGACCTAGAAAAAATTTGTGGTAAACACAATTTTTTATTTGTCAGAGGTTGTTCATGTTATATGTACTTATTAACCACAATATCAATATATGTACCTATTTTGATCTTAAAAACTCCATTATGTTGTAGTGGAATGGGGGTTGGCAACGGAGTCTTTTACTTTTTTAATCCATAACAAAAAGTTAGGTTGACAGATTTAACATGATCTATTCTATTAAATTAATCATTAAATTACTAACCAATAAATGATCTATTCCATTGACAGATTTAGCATGCTCTTGGAATAGACTGCAACCTACCTCGCAAGTTACAGATAAGCATGTTGGAAAAAATATGCCGATCTGCAACTCTCTCTCTCTCTCCTGCTGGCCCTATTTTGTAAGAAAAAACAAAAAGAAAGAAAGCGCTATTTTCTATATGTTTATCTTAATATATGGCAAAAATAGAGATTTTATTTAAAAGGTCCCTATGATTTTCAGCCGTCAAGTTTACAACTTTAGGCCCTTCTGCTGACATAGTGCTATTGCCATACTATATGAAATGCTAAAAGTGATCAGCCTTTTGCACACCGCGTACGTATGAACATATTTAATATTAGTACGTATGAATATATATAGATAATTTAACACTCGTACGTACGTAACGTACAGTTACATTATAATATCGATCGAGTAGGTTTTGTACTTCAGAACCTGTTTCTTCCGTCAAACTATAAATGCATTTCATTAACGTATAAAAGTATAATATTGGTCATGAATTTGGATTTAAACCACTAAGGATATTGTATTTTAAATTGTGACTTCTCTTCTCGCTAGCCAGTCCAAAAGACCATGAATCCATGCATTGTCGTGGGATCTCCAATGCCAGAAAGAAAAATAACACAATTATATGATCAGGAGTATTCAAATCACAATAATTGTTCCTCGTTCCGAGGAAAAATCGAATCTTACAAGAATCTGCAAGCTGCTGAGCTGAGCCCGAACAGGCATCCCGCGCGCGTCTCCCACTCCAGAAACAGCCAACAATTCTCACTAGCCTAATAGGCTAAAAGTGCAAAGAGCCTCTCTCTCTCTCTCTCTCTCTCTCTCTCTCTCTCTCTCTCTCTCTCTCTCTCTCTGTGATAAAGCACTACAGAAACAGTTCGTCAATGATTTAGTGCCGCATGATGAAAAGGATGTTTTTATAAATCGCTGTCTCCCATTATAAAAGAAAAAAACAGTTCCAGATGGGGATGAGAAAGAGAAGGGGTCATGTCTCGCTGAAATTTATGTCCAGTAACGATGCTTTCATTACCCCTCACTTACAAAATATGCAATTTGCATTTACCGAGAATTCTTAGCTTCCTTCGTGCGTACCCACGATCATGAAAATGTTTAACTTTTCACTCAGCATCATCAACGTCACCCAGCTGGCCCAGAATAAAAGGATGAAACTGGAAACGAATTTTGAGCCGGAAAAATAAAATCCAACGAGAATTCTTAGCTTCCTTCGTACGTACCCACGATCATGAAAATTAAGGACTGTAATGAGGAATGACTTTTAAATTTTTAATGTTATATATATATATATTCGAAGCTTAAAACTTCAGGAAATGAAGAAATGACGCTGCAATATATTTTGTTTTCCGGAAAAAAGCAACAGCTAGACCTACAATACAAACCAGAATATACAGAATACATATTTATCATAACTGACAGTGACAGGCATACGTAAAAGTAGTACCTCTCTTCTCATAGTTAAACTGCGTCAACCTCCAAACCCATTTTTATAAAAAAAAAAAAAAACCGAACGATGCTAAACTGCAAACTCTGCTCTAGACTCGTACCTGGGGGGCAAAACAAGGGGAACGTGGCGAAACTTCTAACTGATGGATATATATATATATATATATATATATATATAAGAACATGGTGCAAATTATTAAGGACACGAGTGGATGATGTCACTGCCATCTGATTCAGGTATCTGTGATGATCAATGCCCCTCTGAGCTGTCGGAGCTTGGCTGTGGGGCAGTTGGAGCCGAGTTTTCGATGCAGCCTACTTTCTTTGCAGCCACAGTTGCTGCAGTTTTGATACCCTTTGCCAAGGTTTTGCCTATCTGGGCCATAACGTCACCTCTCCTTGGAGAGTTTTTTGCTTCGGGATTTTCTCTTTCCATTGCGCGTCGAATTGTATAGAGAGGTAAAATAAGCTCAGACTCTGCTTCTGATACAAGGAGTGAAGAAAATAAGAAAATTTCAAAGAGTTCAGAAAGGACTTGGTGGGGGAAGAGTTTGTGGTGGGGTGCATTTATATAAGAAAAATGATAAATATACAACATATCTTATTACATTTTACACAAAAATATTGTAAAAGGAAAGGTATTTTTATAACTATCTTATAAAATTAACATAACTTTATATTAACATAAATTTATAGAAATATTCATAATTTACAATATGTGTTGGGTAAAGTGGCGTGAAAATGAGAAAAACGGGTCAGAGGTTCCAGGCTCACTTGCTCATGACATCGACATGGCATGGTTCAAATGTGCCTGTATGTTTTTGGATTGGTGATGTCACTCCTGCCAAACAAAGTTTTGGTCAAATATTCACCACCATGCATGGAATGCAGACTGCAGTCAAGCTCCGCGATAATTATATCAAATACTTTACCTGGCCAAAGGGGCCACATTCTACGTACCTCTTGATCATGGGAATCTTTTCATTGCCAAAAAAAATTAAGAAAAAGTACAGAGAAAATTAGCTTTGGTAACTTGAGGATATTGATGATTAAACCAAGAGCCTTTCTTTCTATATATCTACTAAATTAAGATCACACATGTTCATCTATGCACACATGATCTATATTCAGTATTCACGAAACGTTGAATTATAATTAGAAAGGGAGAGAACTTGAACCCTCCACCAAGAACCCCAAATACAAAAAAAATTGGGGCATTTTATCTAAGGCCCGATTCGATACATAAACAATTTCATTTTATTTCATTTCATCGTTATAAAATTTTTAAATTTATATACAAAATATAATAATTAAGCAACTCAATTTTTTCAAAATTTAAAATAATAATAATATTAAAAAATAAAATTCTAATAAATTTTTAATCAATTTTTAATTTTTATATAAAATCATCTCATCTCATATTAATATTAGGAATGTCATGTATCGATTGGGGAAGCCGTAGGGAGCATCTTTATATAACAGGTATATATCCATGCAACAGAAGAACAAATTTTTAACACATTTTTGAGTGGAGATCACCCTGATAAGGACGTGGAGCTAACCTTTTTTTTTGTTTTTATCAAAAGTGTGATGGATAGATGATCAGTACCCTGCAAATCACATCAAATTATATCTAGAAGGATATATAGTAAGGTGAACCACTTTTCTTGTTTGAGTGAAGGGCTGTATATAGCCGAAAGAGAGAGAGTGAAATCCTTTCCTTGGACTATCGGATTAATCATTCAGGATTAGAACTTGGCGGCCAGTTTTCTTCAGCACGTACTCTCAATTAGATAAGAAGGTGAAAGCTGCAGAAGCGTTGCTCTTTAACAAAAGGTGATAAAAAGATCATCAGCCTCATGTTTTTTCCATCTATATATATATATATATATATATATGATGGTCAATGACATTGATGAATGCATGTTTGACTTTGAAATTAAAAACCCACCTTCAAATAGGAGGAGGAAAAAGAAAAACATTGACCAAACCATACCAGTGTGGGCCCAGATATCACTCTCAATAGGAGGACTAATACTTTGTCTTTTCATTTTTCACATTAAGGAATAATAATGATAGCCTATTTTACTCGCTCAAATGGATGCTGGAAAGTCAATGATGAATATGATATTTTTTAATATTTACAGCATCCACAATCACTTGATTAAAGCCATCTTCAAAATTTGATTCAAAGTCAACACTTCTATATCTATATATAATCTCATATTAGATTTATTATTAAATTTATTAAAATAATAATATAATAATATATTTTTAATAAGAATGTTTTTTAAATTTTTTTTTATTTTGTAATTACACTAGTCCATATGTAATTAATAATTTAATTTGAAACTTAAATTTGTGTTGCCTTTTTTTAGTCGATCGCACTCTACAATTAATAATTTTCTGCCAATCATCAATATTATCCTAAAAAACAAAAAACAAAAAACAAAATAGGAAGTACTATACATGATCATGATGAGATCATATAATATGGGGATTTCAGTGGGGTACTAGTCTAGGAGCAAATTCTATACACATGAGCAAAATAATTATAAACCGGACGAAGGAAAAAACGCAAAAAAGGAGAGAACGAAAAGAGAGAAAATAAAAACTATTATTTAATAGGTTTGAATTATAAATAGTGCAACTTCAAAAATGAAAGAAGATAAGTGATCACTGTTACTCAAAGTTTCCCATGATTTTATTTGATGATACAAGATTATTTTAAGTAAATACATCAAACTTATATTTATATTGACTTTTGATGGAGCAATTGCCAATATTCAATACAATTAGAAGATTGTTGGATATCAAGACATACCTAGGCTAGTCTTATAATGTTGGAAGAATCATGGTAGAATTAGGCTGTTTTGGCTATGTTTTTAACTAATGATCTCAAGAACTAAGAATAAATCATACAGGCTTTTGGATATCGGATTCTTTTGTCAACAGATTAAACTTTAAAGTCATTTTGTTTTTGGAACATCAAAGGAATCAAATTAATATGGAGACCAAAATTCTTTAGGGTAAAGCCGAAAAAGCTCTTGCTACATAGGTTCAATTCCACGGAACGTGTTCAGTCCAGTCCGATTCCCGAACTTATTCCCTCTTTTGGGCTAAGAAAACGGGCCTCATATAACAACCCCAAAACTGATTAACCCGTTCTCAAGCCCTATACATTTGAATTCGACTCAGTTTTTCTTTTGGGTTTTGCGATTGCATTTAGCCACAAGCCCACAATTCACTCCCGATGGCCAATTGCCTTCGGCTCCCTCCCCGCCCTCCACACACAACATAAAAAAAAAAAAAAAAAAATCCGCTTCTTCTTCTTTACTGTGCACAGATTGCGCTAGACATGATGAAACCAGGGGAGAGTTTATTAAGTAAGAATCTTTCGGCTTTCTGTATCTTTGGCCTACAAATGCCATCGAGGAACTTTCTTTTTTGTCTCTATAAATAATCACTCTTAATCGGTGTAGTTTCCACACAACAAGATATTGTTCTACATTATCAGTAAAAAAAAAACATTACCATATCTTTTAATAAAAAGAAGATATTGCAATACTGCTTAGGAAATGCATGTTTCCCCCAAAAATCATTTTTTCCGGTAAGATAATCTGGCAAAACGAGTGGAGGCTGAGTGAACTGCTCTGCTAAGCGGAGAAAGAAGGAGGAAGAGAAAGCAAAAGAGAAAGAGCTGAATGATCTGTTCAAGATTGCGATCAGCCAGCCAAAAGTTCCAGTCTGTATGTGTCTTCTTACGATTTTTCAATATTAACTGTTTTTGTTTTCTATTGTTGTTAGTTGTTATTTTTTCGCATGGAATTTTATGTGTGTGATATGAATGGGTAATTTGAATAGGTGTTGATCCAAAGTCTATATTATGCGAGTTTTTCAAGGTGGGACAGTGTACCAAGGGTTGATCTCAATGTCCAGCAGTGGAAGGGTGAGAAGATTGATATTTACAGTGATAAGCGTGATCAAGGTGATTGAATAGACCTTTGGTTGTTGTGTTACAAAGTCACATCTTATTGTCTTGCTCACTCAACCCCCCCCCCCCTTAAAAAAATTGTCTGTTTTTGCTTATTTGTTGATTTGTGTATATTAAGAAACAATGGAGGATTGGGATCAAGAGATGCTGGAGAGGTGGTGGAGTCAAAGAAGACCGAGTTTAACCAGAATAAGCCAACTGATATTGTAGGTTCATTTAACTCTTGAATTCTTTATTCTCATACAAACATGACTTATCCCAAAAAAAAAAACTTCTCATACAAACATGTCCAAGTGTGTGTGAACGTAGGGGACTGTAGACTAATCTAGTAGTTATATTTCTAGATGCATCTGTGACAAGTTCCCTAGTTTTGGGTGGGATATTAATTCTTTATGTTATGCTAGTTAGTCAACTGCAGGTAGGATTGTGAAGTGGGAATATTCCAAACTCTGTTAGTTGTTTAATAATTTTGGAGTGATGTGATTCCTCGAAGTCTGAGTAGTAAATGGCAAGGACTGTGAAAAATAGAGAGATAACTAACTTTCTTGTATTTCTATGACCTTCTCCTGCGCTACACTGTAAAGGCAATACTTTGGCTCTTGTAGAGGAGCTTGACCTCTATGTGCTCCTCAAGAGTTGAAAAGATGAAGCTTTGGGGTGACGAATCGCCCCTGTATGTAGATTTGATGGCTGCAGTTTAGGTTATGCAAGTCAGCATGAGATTGTACTCATTATTCTTGGTCGACCCACTGTTGTCTGGATTCTACATATACCATGTTAATTTTTTATATAAGTTTGCATTTTAATAGAAGTATGAAGAAAAATGGTTTGATCTAGATGTGTTCCTCATCATGGGAATTTACTTTTTTCTCTTTCAAAGTTTTTATGCACTGGATCTTTCTGTGCAAAACATGAACCATCTTGTTTGATTTGTAATAAATCCACTTACAGGTTTGTAAGTACTTTTTGGAAGCGGTGGAAAAGAAACAATATGGTTGGTTTTGGGCTTGCCCAAATGGTGGCAAATGTCACGACAGACATGCTCTTCCTCCTGGATATGTTTTAAAATCTCAAATGAAGGCACTTATAGAAGAAGAGTCTGTAAAAATTACAATTGAAAAAGATATTGAAAATCAGGTGATAATTGTATTTCTATTCATTGACTTGTTTTTATTTTTATTTTTCCATTCTTCTTATTGCAATGGGAATATTTATGTTCTTATCTGCCTTCTTACTGATAAAAAAATATTTCAATCCAGATTATTTCATTGTTTCCTTTGCCCTATTTTATGCTCTCAGTTCTCATAATTATTTGTCTGCTCTTTTTCTCATCATGCTAAAGTAGCCACCGGTCCACCACTACTCCAATGACTGCTGAGCTGTTCTTTCAATGGAAGAAGAAAAAGATAGAAGAAAGAGATGCTGGCTTGGCTGAACAGCATGCATATAGGGCTAAGAATGACCACATGAAGTATTGTTTTCTTATGCTGCATGAAGCTAAATGATATTTGATATCATGCTACTAAATTAAATTTCCGCATGTTTTAGTGGTCGGGAGTTGTTCCTTTCGGATGCTAGCTTGTTTGTGGATGATGCTGAGGCATATGGTAAGTATCAAAGAGAAGGAGAACCAAAGGCTGTTGAACAGAAGGTAATCCTGCTTCTATTTAATTTTATAAGACAAATAATGATCTTAAACATATGGCACCAGAAAGTCAGGGTCAACGAACTCTTCACCGTCTCCCCAATTCTCTCTCTTCATGGTGCATGGTACATTCAACAGCTGATTTCAAATCCTTGATTCCATATCAGATGTTCTTTTGGCAGTGGCATACATTTTATGAACATGAAAGATACACACTGGTTGTTCCCTATTATTTCAAGTTCTTCTAGCAGCTTTTACTGCTATTTTTTGGAGTCTTCATTCTTTATTGGGAAGCATGTGTTTTTTAATTAAGGCTGAAGAATATTATTGGTTTAAAAAAATTCTGGAATGCAAATATCTTGCATACAGCGTGTGTATTAAAGCTGCTACCTTTTCCTTATTATTAGTAATAAAAACTAAAATATTAGGAAGCAAATGTCTTATATTTCTTATTTCACAACCTAGTGAGATAGGTTCAAAATTTTATCGTGCACCATCTTCCAAGCAGCAGTGCAAGAAAAAAAAATCTTAGCAATTAGCACTTTTGGTATTGAGAACAAGTACTTGCAGAGATATGTTTCGGACCTCCATCATTCAAGGCAGGCATAAACATAACGTTGTATTTGATTTAGTTTGACATATAAGGTTGGATGGTAAAGGCCCTGTGGTTAGCTGGGTTTCTAATACCATCTTCAAGAATACTAGAAATAGTAAAACTTAAATGGTTTTTGTTTATGGGTAAGATAGATTTTAATAATGATGCAATAGTGCAAATGGGTGTTACCCCAGCATATAGGAAGTACACAACAGGTCTCCTAACAAGCAAAAGGACAGAAAAATGTGTTAAACTTTAATAATATAGATAAGGCCATGTTTGTTTACCAAAGTTTTTTGGAAATATTTGAGAACTTTGGGAACTTGTTTGATATTAGGTTTGGGGAAAGGAGAGAGAAAATTTTGAGTAAAAATATATTTGTAAAATATGTATTGTATTGGAGTTTGTGAGAGTGAATAGATAAAGTTGAAAAAGTGTTTGAATATAATTTTCTTAAGATTATTTTTTGTTTTTGAGTTTGTAAAAGTTGATTGATTTTTGTGTTTGAACAATGATTAGGTAATGATTAGATGAAAAGTTGAAATTTTGTGCTTAAATAATGTTTGGGAATGAAGTCATGAGAAAGTTGAGAAACGTTAAAACATTCTGAAAAATACATGGTTTATATTATGACGATATAATCACAGGAAGATTGAAAAGAAAGGTTGTCGTTTATTAAGTTTAAAATATCTTTGGTGTCTGCCTGGTTGTCCTAACAGAAGAAATGGGTTCATTCATATCTGGTTAGGTTGTGAATGCAGAATATACCATCTTGAATATGAACATTTGTTGCCAGAGTTACAGCATAGGGAAAAGCAAATTGATTTTATTATTATGATGTCATAGAATGAGATCATTTAAGTTATTCCATTAGGTGGATCAAAATTTTTATTTATCAAAAAAGGTGGATCAAAATCTGTCATTTTAGAATTTGCCACATCCACGATAATTTTGCACTTGGATTCTTGGTAAAATGAGAGGAACAATTTATAACTTTCATGACACATCCGCCATTGATAAAATGCTATTTCCTAATATTCTGTCTTAACTCCCAGCATTCGTTTTTTTTTATTATTATTGGGTTAGTTATCCGATTCAAATAGCAACAGTCACAGTGCTTACCAAAAATAATAATGTCAGACACACCATGGAATATCTCTTCATTCTGTCCACAACAAAGTCTCAGTAGATGTGGATTTGTTAGTTATCCGATTCAAATAGTGAAAGTCAAAATACTTGCCAAAAATAATAGTGTCAGACACACCATGGAATCTCTTCATTCTGTCCACAACAAAGTCTGAAACATGGATGAAAAAAAAGCTGCATCAGCTACTTGTTTGATTTGTATTATTTATTAGCTGATGTTTGCTAAACTGAAGTTAGAACTTTTCATGTCGTGATACTAGTACCCTTCTCTGCAATTTTTCTTGAGCTTCTCATGTAACTTCTCAAGAAAGTCACTTTTTGAAATTTGTTGCTTCTTTATTATATGAACTTTCAATAAGTTAATCTGTGAGATATTGACCTGGACATTTCTTTCGGTATGTAAAAATGTGCGTGTTAAAGTGTGTTGTTCATAGAGCATTGTCATTAATTAAATGTTCGATTTCAGGTTAAAGATCACTCAGCAGCAGGGGAACCAAGCACCTCAACCAACCCTGTTGATGATGATGATGATGATGATGATGATGATGATGATGATGATGATGAACTGGACATGGATGAGTTGAATGAACTTGAAGCAAGTTTTTCAAGAACATCTATTCAAATTCGTTAGTCAGGTATTGACACATAATCTAGAGATAAGAGTGTGTGCGTGCGGCCGTGTTGGCAGGTGGAGACCTGCCATAGCTTTTAATGAGAGATTTTGTACTGTGTGTGTCTTATTTAACCGTGATCTGAGAAAATAAGCTATTTTTATAAGCAGCTAGCAGGGATAATGTATGTTAATGCAACTTTTATTGCTTAGTATGTCAGTGGTATTGAGTGGAATTCAACATTTGAGGCATAGCTTAATGCCTCTTTAGATCAAAACTAAGGTCTACAAATCCCCTAATTCTAAAAAGAGAAATGATATGTACAAATTTTGAATAGACAAATCACGTATAAACTTTATATTTCTCGAAAAAAAAGTATAAAAAATATTATTTTTATTTCTATTTCAGATTTATAATTAGTATTACTCTTGAAAAACAGTACACTGCACCAGCTCAAAGACACAATTAGTACTTATGAAACTCTTCAAAATTTGGTTTTGCATTCCTGCTGTCCTCCCAAGTCCTTTTCAAACAGATGTGATGCTGTTAAGAAAAATAATAATACTTAGTTACAAGTTTAGAACGTGTAAATCAATTTTACATGTTTTTGTCCTTTAATATATCAAAACGAAATTGTTTAACACAATTTATTAAAGAAACAATCTCAGTACTATATATTGTGAAGACGATGAAAATAACCAATCTTCAAATTTGTTACTCGCTGTGAAATTGTCACTGGTTCTCACATTTGCGTGCTAAAAAATATGTATTCATGTTCATAGAATTACCAGAATGAAACTTTATATATATGTATATATGCATGGTCAATTAATAGCCAAGGAATTAAGAGGACCCACTTGCTAGCTCTCGTATGGGACCTTACCTTTTGCTGGGGATATTTTGATCAAAATGATATATATATATATATACACACACACACACACACACACACATACATATATGTCCTAGCTAGCTAGTAGCATTCAACCTTTTGACTTTGATCTGTCGACTGTCACTGAACTAGTTCTGAACATTCAAAAAGGTACGTTGCATTCAAAGCCCCACTATGTGTTGAGTCCGATCAGATAATGAAATACCATTGACAATGATTACTTTAGGTTTAAGAAAATGATCATTAATAATTTAATATGGCTGGGGTGGAGACTTTCATTTTACAAATCTTAAAAATAACAAATCCTCTGGAGAAACATCTAAAACTAAAGTGACCTGGAAAGGAAGTCACACTCTTATTATTTTTTTTAAGTATATATATAAAAAATAAAGAAAAAAAGGTACTTTATATAGAGCTTAAGAAAAAGATCTAGTACTTATGCAGCCAAACACCAGCTTGTTTATTGCTGCCCATTACATTAAGTTATGCACCCATCGGTTATGATGTACTCGATGAATTTTCTAATTAAGTAGATCACCATATTTTGAAAGACTTTAGCAACGAGGAGATATCTGATCAGAGAATGTTGTATATATATGAACCAATCAGGAGATGAGGAGGGATTAATGGTTATGGCACTCGTCACCACTTGACTATCTCCTTTAATAATGATGTCGGATAGTTGACTGAGATCAGATGCTTCTTCAATAGCTAATAATATGCCTCTTCAAAAGGTACTGGATTGATGAAGTTTATTTTTCTGGAGACTGCAAAGATGATTTAATCCACAGACAAAGTCACACTCTTGTACTTTAGTCTCTACTAATTATTATAAATTTCAATTTTTTTTTAAGAAAAGGTTATTTTAATTTTTCAAGCTTCTGTTATAGGTTTTATCCTTTTATACAAGAATAATATTAAGTAAAAGTATCGAATAAATAAATCTCATACAAGCACTTTGTAAAAAAGTAAGCCCACTATTAAAAGATAAAAACTTTTGTACTTTTTTTTTAAAAGTGTAATCAAATTCTCTTTATGTAAATAATGTGTAAATAAAGGGCATGTATATGCTATCTAAGTAGCTCGATTATAAGGAAAAGATAAATAATAGATGCAGTTATGGAGTTGCAAGCGGCGTGCAATCGCTTTGAAAAAAAGTAAATAAATATGAGACCCACGTGAACTAAGGAAAAAAGAAGTAAAGTAATGAAACTGATAAACAGGACAGCTGATAAAGCAAATCCAGCTCGTACGACGTACGTGGTCTCAGATATAGTCCACTACTCTATTCCAATGATTGTATATAGCAATGTTTTAAATATTACATCGGCATTGATATCGTTTAAGTTATTGAAATAGAATATTTTGATATTAATACGATTTTGTGTATCATTTTAAAATAATTTATACATAAATAAATTATATGTATAAATATAATTATAAATTATATTTTAAAATAATAATCAATATATAAATAAATTATATAGATAAATATATATAATTAATTTAGTCTAAATTAAAGTTAAAACATAATAAAAAATTTTTAAAAAAAAATTGGAAAGTCAAAATTCGGCACGGCCTGTATCGATTGTACCAATCATTTTTTGATCCATTTTGACTGTATCAATTTGTACCGTCAAAAAATCAACCAAAACAAAATTTTATTTTATCTATATGGATCGATCGGCTGGTACGAAAAATATCAACCCTAACAACCAACACGGTATGATATTTAAAATTCTGATATATGGTCCAACATGTCATAGCATAGAACGAAGATGCATGACTGCGCTTTAATTGAGTAAAATTTTTCTCCAACGAATATTTTTATAGTCGTATATATAATTAATGTATGCGATCATTAATACCAAGCATGCATGCACCCCGTGTCCACGTTTAATTGGATTGTTTTTTCCTTAAAAACAGATACAGTCAGCGAATGACACGTACGATCTTGATGAGCGACATAAATCCCTGATGATGATGACGTAAGCTATCAAAGTCAACTAAGATCTTGATAAGCGAGCCCCACTAGCTAGATTCGTCTTCCAGAACTCTAGGCAATGGGTTTGAATTCAGTCAACGGTCAACCCCAGTTAAAGGATCCAAATTATATAAAAATAAAACGCATTTGTAGGGCCTAATCTACTACTGAGTTCCCCATGGAAAGGGGAAAAACCATCAAACAGAACAATTCAACCGTTTTGGGTACTTTATCAGATCTGGAGTTCTGAAAAACAATCATTAACTGCAGAAATTAGCTTTTTCCTGTTTCATGTTAATTTGTCTCCCACTGGTCTAATAACCAGCAGATACAGTTTTCTTGCTTTTATTATTAATAAAAAAAAAATTAGTATTTATGATAAATTATTTATAATAAAAATATAATTATTTTAACAAAAAAAAATTAATAATCATTTTGACGGTTAAAAATAACTAATCATAAATAAATAATTTTTTTATAATATCAATTAAATTAGTTAAGTTTAAATTCAGGTGAGTATCGATGAAAAAAACAAAAATAGAGCTAGCGATATTGATAGCACGTCTACTCATGTTTGTCTGCCGTTTTGCATTAAACATATAGAGGCATAGATACAATCTATTGAGTTAATTTGCATAATTTTCGTAAATCATTAGGATTTTATTATTATTTATTCTCCTATTTTGCAAACCGTTGTCTTTTAAATGTTTTAATCTTGATTTCATTTGATTCGTTAATTCATTTATTGTAATTATCTCAATTCATTCAACAATGCCAATTTCATGACCTTTTTTTATTCCTTTCTTTTTATGATATGGTACCAATATGCATTCTGATCTTTCTCTCTGTGGCATATTATTGAAACATAATGATGACAGGCCCAAAAAATCCACCAAACTACTTAATTCTTACCATGTTATCATTGTTGAATTGCAAGGACCCCACGAATTAAAAATAGACCGATATCACATAAATGTTGTTATTGTTCAGCAATCACAATAAATATATGAAATAATCAAAAAATAATATTAATAATAATAACATAAGGATTTAACGTGATTCGATAGTGTATTTACACCTATAAAAGCAAGTGAAAAATAGTTAATTATATAAAAAATAAGTTTATATCATATGTATTTATATTAATCATTGCTCGTTACATTATACTCTATTTTTTCTGACATTTACTTATTTATTATTATATACATATTAAATATGAGTTGCATATTTTTTTTTAAAAAACTTAAAAAGAGAACAAAATCACTTGAAATCAGTGGTAAGAGCTTGTGCCAGTACTATTCGGTTCACTTTTAATTTTCCCATAATTGGCTTAACTATCAGCTTTATTATCAACGGTTTGTGATTTGTGGGGAAGAGCTAGGGAGTCGCCTTTACTCCAGTAAAGAACAAAAACACTTGAGATCAATGGGGAGTAGGAGAGATGAGTCAATTTTGTTCGCAAAATTAGATGCTTTGCGTGAACGCGAAGTTTACTAATATATAAATGGATATAGGGTACGATGTGGGGCCATTTTCTGTCTCCGAAGGCATCAATGAGACAAAACGGATCGAGAATACAGCAAAGATGTTTTAGAGCATTTCATATATGGTCTCTAACCATTTTTTTCTAAATTTTAATCAAAAGTTTCATTTTTTATAATTTTTTTTATAATTTTAATTATCTTTAAAAAAATTCTTGCGTCTCATTCTTTATATTTTTATTATCCATTAATATCATATAATTCTATTATTTTTTTATTATTTTATTTTATATTATAATACTATTTTTAATAAAATATAATAAATAAATAGATAAATAATATTTTAAAGAGAAATAATGATCTTTCAAATACGAGAGATCACTACTATTTACAATATCAAATACTTTTTTATTATAAGAGATCATATATAAGACTCAAATGAGATTAAATCCTATTTAAAATTTTAAATAATAGTGATATTTTTATTATAAAAGACCAGATATAAATGCTCTTATTGAACTCTCTCTCCTCTTGAGACAAATCTGAGAAGGCATCAGAGTCGATATTGTTTGTACTCAAACCTCTCTGAATGTCTCTCAGACACATCTTTGAATGCGTCGAAGATGGACAAAGAATGGGGTTGGCAATGGAGTCTTCTGCTTTTTTCCTCGACAAAAAGCTGGGTTGACAGATTTAACATGATCTTTTCCGTTAAATTAGTCATTAAACTAACCAATAAAAGCATGCTCTTGGAACAGACTGCAACCTGCCAGCTTGCAAGTTGCAGATCAGCATGTTGGGAAAATATAACCCATGCAAGTGGCAACATATACTAGCTATTTGTGTAGGCCCTATTCTGTAGGAAGAAACAACGAGAAAGAAAGCCGCTATTTCAATATGTTTACCTTAATAGCAAAAAAATACAATATTTTAATTGAACAACAATAGTATTACTCGGGGGTAATGCTACATACAGTCGTGGAGTTGCAAACGACGTACTGTTGCTTTAGAAAAAAAATTAACTTTTTTACGTGAGTCCCATATACATTCACTTTTTTTCAAAACGACTGTACGCCGCTTGCAATTCCATAACTGCATCTATCATTTCTCTTACTCGGGAGCTACTCAATATATTTTGTAGTCTTAGGCGAGTTTCAAGTATATAATACTTTAATTTAAAAATAAGACTAATATTTAGATATTAAATAATAAAATTCTATTGAAAATTTTGAGATGCAAAATACATTAAAATTTTGCTACATTAAAATACACATTATTTTGTTATTTTATTCTAGTTTTACAATTATTTGAAAATTTTTTACATTTTAAATAAAATCTTTTTGAGTAAAACTTTTATATTTACTTATTTTTTATTCAAATTTTATCATTTAATATTGATTTTATTTTCAATAAAATGTTTCCTATTTTTTATACTAGGTAATATTTTTTATGATTTTTTTTTTCTTTATGGAATGAGACCTATTTGAATTTGAGGCCTTAGGCGGTGGCCTTATTAATGCCTACCCTTTTGAGCCGGCCATGGTTTCTTTTCATTTATTATCCTTTTATTTATTTTATTTTATTTTATTTTTTATTTTTATATATCACCCTTCAATTATTTATTTTTTATTTAATATTTAAGAAAATAATTACTAATAAAATTTTATATATTTTTAAAAAAATTAATGAATAAAGATGTTAAAAAAATATTTTAAAAAATAATAAAAAAATACACTAATAATAATAAACAAGTGGGAGAAAAATGATATTAAGAAAATCATCACCTATTTTAATTTATAAAAGGTCCCTTAGTCCCTAGCTAGCTATGTTTTTCAGCCGTAACCGTCAAGTTGACAACTTTGGGCCCTTCGATCTGCTTACATAGGACTAGTGCGCTACCCATACCATGTAGCATACTGCATGGTAGTAGTGCGCTACCCAAACTATGTAGTGCTAAAAGTCAGCCTGTTGCACACGTATGAACATATATAATATTAGTAGGCACTAGGCCGTATCGTGTAGTCGTACTCGTGATCCTAAATTCATGTCTGCTAATAGCTACATTCGTACGCAAAGTTGCATTATAATTTCGACGAGTAGGTTGGTTTTGTACTTCAGATTCTCAAAACCTGGTTCTTCCGTCAAACTATAGATGCATTTTATTAACTTATAAAAGTTTAATATCAGCCATGAATTTGAGTTTAAAGTTTAAACTACTAAGGACATTCATGTATTTTTAATTGCGACTTGTATTCTCGCTAGCTAGACCAAAAGACCATGAATCCATACATTGTCGTGGAATCTTCAATGCCGGGAAGAAAAATAACAAAATATAGGATCAGGAGTGTTCAAATCACAATAATCATTCCACGTAACGAGGAAAACGAATCTTACTAGGATCTGCAAGCTGCTCATGAGCCACCTTGAACAGGCATTCCACGTCTCCCACTCCCGAAACTGCCATCAATTATCACTAGCCTAAAAGTGCAAAGAGCCTCTCTCTCTCTCTCTCTCTCTCTCTCTCTCTCTCTCTCTCTCTCTCTCTCTGTGATAAAGCACTATAGAAACATGAGTTCGTCAATGATATATTAGTCCAGTATCGTGATGAAAAGGGGATTTCTGTACATCGCTGTCTCATTTTTAGATCAAGAAAACATGAGCGGTTGCTGACCGGTTTGAGAAAGAGAAGGGGGTCATGTCTCGCAGAAATTTATGTCCAGTACTGCCGATGCTTTCATTGACACTGATCACTTTATACAAAGTATTGAGTAGATCAAGAAGTATTAAAAGGTTCATCGTTGCCTTTTTTTAACTTTTCACTTAGCATCATCAAAGTCACCCAGCTGACCCAGAATTAAAGGATGAAACGGGAAACGAATTTTGAACCGGAAAAATAAAATCCAACGAGAATTCTTAGCTTCCTTCGTACGTACCCACGACCTAGAAAATTAAGGACTGTAATGAGGGGTGGCTTTTAAATTTTTAATGTTATATTATAACGATCGAGTTGCAGCTATATTTATATATGTTTGTAATTCCAAGGAAAAGAGCTTACGCACGATCTTAAACTTCAGGAAATGAAGAAATGATGCTGCAATATATTTTGTTTTCCAGAGAAAAGCAACAGGGCTACAATGCAACCCAGAATATACAGAATACATATTTATCATAACCGACAGTGACAGACACATACGTAAAACTAGTACCTCTCTTCTCATCATCCCTACTCGCGGTGTAGAGAAAGACATAACTGATAGTTAAACTGCTTCAACTTCCAAACCCATTTTTATAAAAACAACCGAACGATACTAAACGGCAAACTCTGCTCTAGACTCGTACCCAGGGGGGGGGGGGGGGGGGGGGGAGGAGGAAACGAGGGGAACATGGCGAAACTTCTATTTGATGGATATATAAGAACATGGTGCAAATTACTAAGGACACGAGTGGATCTGCATGTCACTGCCATCTGATTCAGGTATCTGATCAATGCCCCTCTGAGTTGTCGGAGCTTGGCTGTGGGGCAGTTGGAGCCGAGTTTTCGATGCAGCCTATTTTCTTTGCAGCCACAGTTGCTGCAGTTTTGACACCCTTTGCCAAGGTTTTGCCTATCTGGGCCATAACGTCACCTCTCCTTGGAGAGTTTCTTGCTTCGGGATTTTCTCTTTCCATTGGGTCGAATTGTATAAAGAGGTAAAATAAGCTCAGAAAGTTCTGTTTGGAAGCAGAGAAAACAGAAGAGTGCAGACTCTGCTTCTGATACAAGGAGAGAAGAAAATAAGAAAATTTCAAAGAGTTCAGAAAGGACTTGGTGGGGGAAGAGTTTATGGTGGGGTGCATTTATATAAGAAAAATGATAAACGTACATTTAACATACCACATATTTTACAACATTTTACATAATAATATTGTAAAAGAAAATGTATTTTTATAAACTATCTTATCTTATAAAATTGACATAATTTTATAGAAATATTCATAATTTACAATATGTGTTGGGTAAAGTGGTGTGAAAATGAGAAAAAGGGGTCAGAGGGTTTCACATGACATTGTTCGGCAATTGATGAGTCATACGGCTAGCCAAATTGTGTGAACACTTAGACACAGTCAAAAATGAAGTTTGAATTCAAAAAATGTAAAAGAAAACTGTAATGTGGAGTGGAGTGAGTATTATCGAAAAATCCATCATACAGCTATTTTTTTTTTCTTCTTTTAATTAAGGTTCCAGGCTCACTTGCTGTCCTGCTGACATCGACATGGTTTTGGATTGGTAACGTCACTCCCGCCAAACAAAGTTTGGTCAAATATTCACCACCATGAATGGAATGCAGACTGCAGTCAAGGTTCCGCGATAATTATATCAAATACTTTAGCTGGCCAATGAGGCCACATTCTACCCCTTGATGGGAATCTTTTCATTGCCAAAAAAAAATTAAAAAATTAAGAAAAAGTACAGAGAAAATTAGCTTTGGTAACTTGAGGATATTGATGAAACCAAGAGCCTTTCTTTCTATCTACTACATTAAGATCACACGTGTTCATCTATGCACACAGGATCTATATTCACTATTCATGAAACGTTGAATTATAATTAGAAAGGGAGAGAATTTGAACCCTCCTCCCAGTACCCCAAATACAAAAATAGTTAGGGCATTTTATCAAAGGCCCATTTCGATACATAAACAACTTCATTTTATCTTATTTTATCATTATAAATTTTTCAAATTTACATACAAAATATAATAAGAAACTCAATTTTTTTAAATTTTAAAATAATAATATTAAAAAATAAAATTCTAATAATATTTTAATCTATTTTAATTTTTATCTAACATTATCTCATCTCATATATATCAGTATCTAAATGGGACCTAAATTTAATATTGAGAATGTCATGTATCGATTGGGGAAGCTTTAGGGAGCATCTTTATATGACAGGTATATATCCATGCAACAGAAGAACAAATTTTTTAACACATTTTTGAGTGGAGATCACCCTGATCAGGATCTGGGGCTAACCTTTTTTTTTTTTTATCAAAAGCGTGATGCGTAGATATATCAGTACCCTGCAAAGCACATAAAGAACAGGAATGTTCCGTAAAATTGTATCTAGAAGGATATATAGTAAGGTGAACCACTTTTCTTGTTTCAGTGAAGCACAATAGCCGAAAGAGAAAAAGTCAAAAAGAGAATCCCTTTCCTTGGACTATCGGATTAATCATTCAGGATTAGAACTTGGTGGCCAGTCTTCTTCAGCTCGTACTCTCAATTAGATAAGAAGGTGAAAGCTGCAGAAGCGTTGCTCTTTAACAAAAGGTGATAAAAAGATCATCAGCCTCATGTTTTTACCATCTATATATATATATATGATGGGTCAATGACATTGATGCATGCATCGTTGATTTTGAAATTAAAAACCCACCTTCAAATAGGAGGAAAAAGAAAAACATTGACCAAACCACACCAGTGTGGGCCCAGATATCACTCTCAATATTGTGACTAGATTGCTCTATAGAACATGCAAATTCAATGTCATGGCAATTATATTGTAGCCTAAATAAAATATTCGATCTTGAAATACCATATGCACTTAGATTTTCTTGCTTCAAACGTCCCATATATATGAACGGTTAAAATTCATCATATATCAGATGAACATGAGAAAGGCTAACGTCACATAGAATCCAGACTGGGGATTTAGATAGTGGTTTTTATTTAACAGTTAAAGAAGTTCTTTTTGTATTAATGTTATAATTTTTTTTTTAAACCTGAAAAAGGCAAAAAAAAAAATGCACTGTTGGATCGGCTGGAGAGCCGCTCATCATATGAAACATTAGATAGTTACTGACATGACGTCAATGCATGCAGCCTTGTGAACCTTGTGATGAAAAGCAACCGATTTCATGGCTAGTCGATTTCAATGCAGCCTTGTGAAACATTAGCTATATGGAACTTGTGCATGCACTTCCTCACATGAGTCACAATTTAAAGAGACTTAAAATACACTGGGTTTGTCTCAAACTTCAAACCCTACATAAATACCGGCAATGATATTCCAACCTGCAAAATCTGTCCGGTGAACCTGATCAGATCAGATCATGATCAACATCCAATCCAAAAGCTTGTCCAGAATATTCCCATCCCATATATATTTTGATTTTTAAGAAAATCATATATACAAACCTCGAATATATAAGTTTTGTATAAATTTTTTACAGAAAAATAGATTCCATCATGAAAAAAATATGAAAACCATACTTTTTCTTGATAGATTCCATATCATTACAAAAGATTTGTACAAAATTGTATATTTAAGGCATGTTTCTAACATATTTAAAACTTATATCCACCATTACTCATATTTTCAATGGTCTACTTATTTTCTTTTTCCACATTAAGGAGCAATACCGATAGCCTATTTTACTCGCTTAAGTGGATGTTGGAAAGTCAATGATGAATATGATGTTTTTGGATATTTAGAGCATTCACAATGACTTCATTAAAATCATCTTCAAAATTTGATGAAAAGTCAACACTTCTATATCTATAATCCCACATTAGATTCATCATTGAATTCATTAAAATGATAATATAATATTTTTTTTAATAAGAATATTTTTTTTTCATATTTTGTAATTACACTAACCCATATGTAATTAATAATTTAATTTGATACTTAAATTTGTAGTCTTTTTTTATTGCATGAAATTTGTGGAGCCTCATGACAAGAATATAAATTTGTGTGGTCTTTTTTTAGTCGATCGCACTCTACAATTAATAGTTTTCTTCCAATCATCAATATTATCCTAAAAAAAACAAAATAGGAAGTACTATAGATGATGATCATGATGAGATCATATAATATGGGGATTTCAGTGGGGTACTAGTCTAGGAGCAAATTATCCATACGCATGAGCAAATTAATTATATACAGGATGAAGGAAAAAAAAAAAGCAAAAAAGGAGGGAACGAAAAGTGAGAAAATAAAAATTATTATTTAATAGGTTTAAATTGTAAGCAGTGCACCTTCAAATATAAAGGAAGATTAGTGATTACTGCAGTTCAAAGATTTTCATAATTTCATTTGATGGATCCCATACTAAATACATTAAACTTACATTTATATTGACTTTTGATGGAGCCATTCCAATATTCAATACAATTTGGAGATTGTTGGATATCAACATATACTCAGACTGGTCTTATAATGTTAGAAGAATCATGGTAGAATTAGGCTGTTTTGGCTATGTTTTTAACTAATGATCTCAAGAACTAAGAATAAATCATACAGGCTTTTGGATATCGGATTCTTTTGTCAACAGATTAAACTTTGAAGTCATTTTGTTTTTGGAACATCAAAGGAATCAAATTAATATGGAGACCAAAATTCTTTACGGTAAAGTGGAAAAAGCTCTTTGCTACATAGGTTCAATTCCACGGAACGTGTTCAGTCCAGTCCGATTCCCGAACTTATTCCCTCCTCTTTCGGTCTAAGAAAACGGGCCTTATATAGCAACCCTAAAACTGATTAACCCGTTCTCAAGCCCTATACATTTGAATTCGACTCAGTTTTCCTTTTGGGTTTTGCGATTGCATTTAGCCACAGCCCACAACTCACTCCCAATTGCCTTCGGCTCCCTCCCCGCCCTCCACAAAAAAAAAAAAAAAAAAAAAAAATCTGCTTCTTCTTCTTTACTGTGCACAGATTGCGCCAGACATGATGAAACCAGGGGAGAGTTTATTAAGTAAGAATCTTTTGGCTTTCTGTATGTTTGGCCTAGAAATGCCATCGAGGAACCTTCTTTTTTCTCTATAAATGATCGCTTTTAATTGGCGTAGTTTCCACACAACGGATATTGTGATCTATATTATCAGTATAGGAAAAACATTACCGTATCTTTTAATGAAAAAAGATATTGCAATACATTTTAGGAAATAAGCTATTAATGAGAGATTTTGTACTGTGTGTGTCTTATTTAACCGTGATCTGAGGAAATAAGCTATTTTTATAAGCAGCTAGCAGGGATAATGTACGTTATGCCAACTTTTATTGCTTAGTACGTATGTCAGTGGTATTGAGTGGAATTCAACATTTGGGGTATAGCTTAATGCCTCTTTTGATCAAAACTAAGGTCTACAAATCCCCTAATTCTAAAAGGAGAAATGATATGTACAAATTTTGAATCGACAAAGCACGTATAAACTTTATATTTCTCGTAAAAAAAAGTATAAAAAATATTATTTTTATTTCTATTTCAGATTTATAACTAGTATTACTCTTGAAAAACAGTACACTGCACCAGCTCAAAGACACAATTCGTACTTATGAAACTGTTCAAAATTTGGTTTTGCATTCCTGCTGTCCTCCCAAGTCTTTTTAAACGGATGTGATGCTGTTAAGAAAAATAATAATACTTAGTTACAAGTTTAGAACGTGTAAATTTTACATGTTTTTGTCTTTAATATATCAAAACGAAATTGTTTAACACAATTTATTAAAGAAACAATCTCAGTACTATATATTGTGAAGACGATGAAAATAACCAATCTTCAAATTTGTTACTCGCTGTGAAATTGTCACTGGTTCTCACATTTGCGTGCTAAAAAATATGTATTCATGTTCATAGAATTACCAGAATGAAACCTTATATATATATATATATATATATATATGAATATATGCATGGTCAATTAATAGCCAAGGAATTAAGAGGATCCAGTGGCTAGCTCTCGTGTGGGACCTTTCCTTTTGCTGGGGATATTTTGACCAAAATGATATGTATATATATATACACACACATACACATACATATATATATATATATATCCTAGCTAGTAGCATTCAACCTTTTGACTTTGATCTGTCGACTGTCACTGAACTAGTTCTGAACATTCAAAAAGGTACGTTACATTCAAAGCCCCACTAAGTGTTGACTCCGATCAGATAATGAAATACGATTGAGAATGATTACTTTAGGTTTAAGAAAATGATCATTAATAATTTAATATGGCCGGGGTGGAGACGTTCATTTTATAAATCTTAATTAAATAACAAATCCTCTGGAGAAACATCTAAAACTAAATTGACCTGGAAAGGAAGTCACAATTTTATTTTATTTTTTAAGTATATATATAAAAAATAAAGAAAAAGAGGTACTTTATATACAGCTTAAGAAAAAGAGTACATTAGCAACGAGGAGATATCTGATCAGCGAATGTTGTATATATATGAACCAATCAGGAGATGAGGAGGGATTAATGGTTATGGCACTCGTCACCACTTGACTATCTCCTTTAATAATGATGTCGGATAGTTGACTGAGATCAGATGCTTCTTCAATAGCTAATTTTGCTACTATGGCTTCTCCAAAAACTGGATTGATCGAGTTTGTTTTTCTGGAGGCTGCAAAGATGATTTTCACAGAGAAAGTCACACTCTTGTACTTTAGTCTCTACTAATTATTATAAATCTCATTTTTTTTTTAAGAATTTTTTTTTTCAATTTTTTAAACTTATGTTGTAAGTTTTATCCTTTACGCAAGTGCAAGTGTAATGTTATATATAAGTATCGAATAAATAAATTTCATGCAAGCACTTTGTAAAAAAGTAGATCTACTAATAAAAAATAATTTTTTTATACTTTTTTAAAGAGTAATCTACTTTTTTATAAGAACTTGTTTATTTGAAATTTATACAAATCAAATTCTATTTTCGTAAGTAATTAAAGTATAAATTGGCATGTATATGCCATCTAGGTAGCTGGATTACAAGGAAAAATAAGTAATGAAATTGATAAATAAGATTAAGAGTATTAACATTGGCTACATCAAGATTTCTTTTAAATTTTGATAGAAAGTACAAGTTTGATAGAAAGTCAATATTTCTATATCTATAATTTCATATTAAATTTATTAAAATGATAATATAATATATAATTTATGAAACTGATAAATACATCTATAATTTATTTATTTAACAAACTTATTAAAAGAAAATAAAAAAAATTGATGTGTAAATAATAATTTTTTAAACATGAAAAATAGTATTTAAGTACTGTAGTTCAAAATTTGAATAAATAAATTTTTATAAATTTAATATAAAATTATTTTCAATAAAATTATTAAAGTTATATTTGATAAATTTTATAATGGTTCAATGCCAAAGCTTAAGATAAAGCCAGTTCATCGATGTACGTGGTCCCATATACAGTCCACTACTCTATTCCAATGGTCATATATAGTCCAACAATGTAATATGCCACGTCATATCATAGAACGAAGATGCATGGCTGCGCTTTAATTGAGTAGAATTTTTTTCCAATGAATATTTTTATAGTCATATATATAAGTAAAGAGTAATAATGCACTAATCATTAGTTTATCATTTATTTACTAATTTTAATGTATTCATTTTTTATTAGTTTTTTAAAATATATTTTTAATATATTTAATCATTAAAAAATTTTAAAAAATTATAATTTTACTAATAATTATTTTCTTAATTATCAAATTAAATTTTAAAAATATTCAAAAAGTAAATAATAAAAATAATAAAAAAGTGATAAATAAATAATAAATATATCATTAATCATAAATAAATGTATGCGACCATTAATACCAAGCATGCATGCACTCCGTGTCCACGTTTAATTGGATTGTTTTCTCTTTAAAAACAGACACAATCAGCGAATGACACGTACGACGTTAGTGACATAAATGATAAATCCATGATGACGATGTAATCCCCCGAAGTCAACTAAGATATTAATGAGCGAGCCCCACTAGCTAGATTCGTCTTCCAGAACTCTCGAGTCTCGTGCAATGGGCTTGAAGAGAACCAAATTATATTCCAAAAACAAAACGCATTTGTAGGGCCTAATCTACTACTGAGTTCCCCATGATAAGAGAAAGAGAAAAACCATCAAACAGAACAATTTAACTGTTTTGGGTACTTTATCATATTGATTATTTGGAGTTCTGAAAAAGTAAAAACAATCATTTAACTGCAGAAATTAGTTTCTGGGCAGTGGTATTGGGATTGATGTTTTGAATACGGTGAATGTATCAATCGAGAGACTGAAATGAACATTTTGATATCTATATTGTTTTATGTAATATTTCGAAATAATTTATATATATAAAAATATATATAAATTATATTTCAAAATAATAGTTAATATATGAATCAATTATATATATTAATATATATGTAAATAATCTAGTCTAAATTAAAATAAAAAATAGGAAGAAATGAAAAAAAATTCTCAAATCTGGTACTGACTGGTACAAGCCGGTACACATGACCGGTACGGCCGAAATCTGAGCCGATACGAAACAGACCTCATTTCTGTACCGGTCACTGCTCCAATACGATATGTACCGATCGGTACGGTACGAAATTTAAAACATTAATTAGGGCCGAAGTCCCAACCCATAAATGACCGATGTAGTTCATTTAGTTTTTTTCTAATTATTTTTAAATACATTTTTTATTATAAAATATATATTAAACAATATTCTCTTTCTTAATCACTAAATTAAAAAAAAACTATCGGTCAAATATTGGTATACTATCAGTTCATTCAGCATTTCCCTTAATTTTTTCCTGTCGATTTGTTAATTTGTCTCCCACTTATCCAATAACAAGCAGAAACAGTTTTCCTGCACTTTAATTACTTGTTTGTTTATGAGGATGTGATCAAAAATTTAAATATATTTTAAAATTATTATAATATATTTTAAAATTTTTATATAAGATATAATAAAAAAATTAATTTTTTTCAAATTCTCATATCATTTTTTTTTTTATCTAATTTCATCTCATCTCTACAAATAAACAAGACTTGATTCAGACGATCAGTACGTATTCATGAAAAAACCAAAAATAGAGCTAGCGATAATGATCGTGTCTACTCATATTTGTTTGCCGTTTTGTATTAAATATATAGAGGTATAGATACAGTCTATTGAGTTAATTCGCATAATTTTCGTAAATCAATAGGATTTTATTATTATTTATCCTCCTATTTTGCAAACCGTAGTCTTCTTGTTTTTATTTGATTCGTTAATTCATAATTTATTGTAAGAGGACTTCTACACAATTCTCTAACTTCTATATATTATTATTTTTTATTTTTTTTATTTTTTTAATATTTTTATTTTGAATTTTTTTTTAACTAATTTTTTTTTATTTTTTATTTATATATTAAATATTTGATTAAAATTAAAATAAAATATAGTACGTAAAAATTATATAAATAATAAAAAGTTATATCATTTTTTACATAGTGATGTGCATAGCTCTGAGTCGCATATTATTGAAACATTATGATGCCAGGCCCAAAAATTCCACCAAACTTCTTACCACGTTGTCATTGTTGAATTGTAAGTGTGAAATTATCATTTGTTTTAAAATTTTAAATTAATAAAAAAATATTTTATTATATCTTAATATTTTTCTTTATTTATAAGTCAGACTTTCTTTCAATTAATAGATATAATAATTAAAGATTTAATTAAATGAGATGTAGAGTATAGAGTTTGAGTTTGAATTTAAAATCTTTACTCTGATATTATATATAAATTATCACTTATTTTAAAAATATAAATTGATAAAAGAAGATAAATTTTATTATATCTTAATATCAAAACCTGCGAATTAAAAATAGACCGAACTCACATATATGATAATCATCATCCTGATTTGTAGCTTTAAAGAAAAAAATAGGAAGTAAAGAACAAAAACACTTTAGACCTGCCACCATTCGGTTCCCTCTAATTTTTCCCGTAATAATTGGCTTAGCTATCGGCTTTATTATCCAAGTTGAAGTGGTTGAGATCAATGGGGAGTAGGGCTGTTCAAATTAGCCGCATATTGTTACCGACCTATTTTTCGATCCGACCCGATGTGAAATGTCTGACTTGATTAGCATATAAATTAGAAGCGGTTAATCGAACGATAAGTTGATAAGCCGTTTTGTCCTCTCACTCTCTCCCTCACATCTCTCTCTCGATCTCATCTCAACGAATACTCATCCCAAACCCTAGTCTTGAGTAGGGATTGTAACAATGTCGAGTCATAGCCACGCAAAATCTCCCTCGCATCCCTCTCTCTCAATCTCATCTCAACACAGACACATCCCTAGTAAAACAGAATCGCATGGAATTTCAGAGCAACGAATAATCGCAAAATCTCCCTCGCATCTCTCTCTCTCAATCTCAGTTCATTGTTCGACAACGAAGTTCCACACAGACACTCTAGTTTGTTGTGGATTAAAGACTCTCTTTCGTTCGTTCGCTCTTCATTTTTCTTTTGAAGCCAGCTCAAACCTCCGCCTGCTTGTTCTTCGGTTGAGTTTATGAAGAGACCCTTCCAAATTCGAAGGTGCAAGTTGTGGTGAAGAGAGTCGCACGATTCCAAACAGGTTGGCGCATCTCACATGTAGGGGTGGCAATTTCTCATACGACCCATTAACCCAACATGAACACGACACGATAATAGCGGGTTAGGGTTTAGTCTTAACGGGTTTCGGATCAAAACGGGTTGACCCGTTATGACACGATTGCTTAACAGGTTGATAACGAGTCAACCTGTTTTAACCCGTTATGACATGTTAAGAAAGTTAAAATTACAATTATATTCTTATACTTAAATATAAATTTGTTAGAATTTTAATTTTGATATTTTATTGTTTAGATTGTAATTTAGCCTTATAATTAATGTTATTAGTTTTATAGATATTATGATTTTAATATTTATATAAAATTATGTTAAATTTAATTAAGTCAAACAGGTTGATTTTGGACATATTCAACTCATTTATATAAATAGGTTGAAACGAATCATATTATGTCGTGTTAATATATTTCCTAATATTTACTAATGGGTTATAACGGGTTGACACGATACGACACGTTATGTTAACAGGTTGGATTAGGGTTTGAGATTTTGACACGATAAGCTTAACGGGTCAGGTTAGGGTTAACCTATATAGTATAATATACATGTCTTGACACGACACGAATACGATCCGTTAACAAGATTTGACACCTCTACTTGCATATAGATCTGTAAATTTGGTTTTATAGAAGGTGTTTGTTAGAAAAGAAAAGAAAATAAAAAGAACAATGGAGGAAAATAGTCAAACGTGAAGTGTAGATCAAATCGAGTCGAAACCCAAATAGGTAAGTGAGTATTTGGCCGATCGAAAGTGACTACTATTGAGTTAAGTCGGGAGCAACCACTAAATAATTAGATCGAGTCGGTTGAACAGCCCTAATGGAGAGTAGGAGACATGAGCCAATTTTGTTCGCAACGTTCGATGCTTTGCGTGAACACGAAGTTTGCGAATATTTAAATGATATAGGGTACAATCACGATGGGCCCATTTTCTGTCTCCCAAAGGCATATGAGATAAATCGGATGATGTTTGATTCAACTCTCTCTCTCTCTCTCTCTTCGTGAGACAAATATGAGAAGGCAATATTAGAGAGAAGAGAAATGATACACATATTATTATTTTATAATTATTTTATATTTAATTTTATTTAATAATTAAGAAAGTGAATATTAATAAAATTATATTTTTATTTATTCTTAATAACTAAGAATGTTAAAAAAGATAAAAAATTATAAAAATTCAAATACACTAGTGAATTATAAAATTATTATAAATTAGTAATATATGTATTATTGATCTAGAGAGAAAGTGATATACATATAATATTTTTTATAATATTTATACAATACAAATTATAAAATAAAAGTATTTTTATAAAAATAACATTATTTTATAAAAATATTTTTATTTTATAATACATGTTATGTAATATATTATATAAATTATTATGAGTTTATCATTTCTATATTAATGTTTGTAGTCAAACCTCTCTGTATGTCTCTCAGACACGTTATCTTTGAATTAATGCGTCGAAAATGGACAAAGAAAGAATGGGGGTTGGCAATGGAGTCTTTTGCTTTTTTTAATCCTCGACAAAAAGCTGGGTTGACAGATTTAACATGATCTATTCCATTAAATTAATCATTAAATTACTAACCAATAAAATTAAAGCATGCTCTTGGAATAGACTGCAACCGACCTCGCAAGTTACAGATAAGCATGTTGGAAAAAATAAGCCATGCAAGTGGGTTTACTTTTTCATTTATCACTCTTTTATTATTTTTCTTATTTTTTATTTATTTTTTCTTAGTTTTTTTATTTAATATTTTAAAAAGAGATTATTAATCAAATTTGATATTTTAATTTTTTTTAATGATTAAAGATGTTAAAAGAATATTTAAAAAAGAATAATTATAAAATATATATACTAATTATAATAAACAAGTGATAAAAAAAATAATAATAAGTATATTATCACCAATTTAAGTTTATAAAAGGTCCCTATGATTTTCAGCCGTAACCGTCAAGTTTACAACTTTAGGCCCTTCGATCTGCTTACATAGTAACTAGCTAAAAGTCAGCCTTTTGCACACGCATGAACATATTTAATATTGGTAGGCCGTCTGTAGTAGTGCACGTGATCCTAAATTCATGTAGGTTAAAGAGCATTCATAACTTACTAATTAAAGAATATTTTTAATTAAAATTTAGTTAAAAAATATTAAAAATTTGTTTTAATATATTTTTCAAAACTAAAATAAATTTAGTTTTTTCTTTTTTTGCTTTTCAAATATAACTAGACGAAAGAAAAAATTAAATTACTTTTAAGACTAAATTAATTTAGTTTTCTTTTTTCTTATTTTCTTGATAGTTTCAAAATTATTTTTAAAAATTAATATTTTAATAAAATAATTATTAATTTGTTGAGCCTATTATTTGATGTAGTAAAAAGTGGTTAGTTAAAATTTATAAAAATAAAATTTTAAGCTAAAATTCGACTAAATTTTAATTAATATTTTGAATATTCTAAGAACTACATTCTTACGTAAAGTTACGTTATATATAAGAGAGCCCCTTCTATACGGATGGGTTGGTTTTGACGAGTAGGTTGGTTTTGTACTTCAGATTCTCAAAACCTGTTTCTTCCGTCAAACTATAAATGCATTTTATTAACTTATAAAAGTCTAATATTAGTCATGAATTTGGGTTTAAAGTTTAAACTACTAGGGATATTCATGTATTTTTAATTGTGACTTGTATTCACGCCAGCTAGACCAAAAGACCATGAATCGATGCATTGTCGTGGAATCTCCAATTCCGGGAGCAAAAATAACAAATATATATGATCAGGAGTATATTCAAATCACAATTATTGTTCCTCGGAACGAGGAAAATTCGAATCTTACTTGTATCTGCAAGCTGCTGATCAGCTGAGCCACCTTGAACAGGCAACCGTACTCTCCCACTCCAGAAACAGCCATGCATCAATTCTCACTGCCTAAAAGTGCAAAGATCTCTCTCTCTCTCTCTCTCTGCCCAATTCAGAATTGCATAAACCTTTTCTCTTTTATAAATCGCTGTCTCTGATTATAATCAAAACGGCAGTTCCTGATGGGGAGGAGAGAGAAGGGGTCGTGTCTCGCAGAAATTTATGTGGAGTAACGATGCTTTCATTTCCACTCACTTTATACAAAAGAATATGCCATTTGTATTTACCTGTAAGTACGTGCTAACTGCTAAATTACTAGATCAAGCATGAAAAGTTTCATCGGTGCCTTTGTTTAACTTTTCACTCAGCATCATCAACGTCTGCACCCAGCTGACTCAGAATTTAAGGATATTGAAACTGGAAATTTCGAATTTTGAACCGGAAAGATAAAATCCAACGAGAATTGATCTTAGCTTCCTTCGTGCGTACCCACGACCAAGAAAATTTATAAGGACTGTATAAATGTGGGATGGCTTTTAAATTTTTAATGTTATATTATAACGATCGAGACGTTGCAGTTATATATATATATATGTGTGTGTGTGTGTGTGTGTTTGCAATTCCAAGGAAAAGTGCTTACCCACGTTCTAAAACTTCAGAAAAATGAAGAAATGACGCTGCAATATATTTTGTTTTCCAGAGAAAAGCAACAGGCCTACAATACAAATTACAACCCAGAATATACAGAATACATTATATTAATTTATCATACATAACTCATAGTGACATGACATATAAGGAAAACTAGTACCTCTCTTCTCATCACCCATATTCGCCTATGTAGAGAAAGACATAACCCATTTTTATAAAAAAACAACCGAACGATGCTAAACGGCAAACTCTGCTCTAGACTCGTACCGGGGGGAACATGGCGAAACTTCTATCTGATGGATATATAAGAACATAGAACGTGGTGCATATTACTAAGGACATGAGTGGATCTGCATGTCACTGCCATCTGATTCAGGTATCTGATCAATGCCCCTCTGAGTTGTCGGAGCTTGGCTGTGGGGCAGTTGGAGCCGAGTTTTCGATGCAGCCAACTTTCTTTGCAGCCACAGTTGCTGCAGTTTTGACACCCTTTGCCAAGGTTTTGCCTATCTGGGCCTTAACGTCACCTCTCCTTGGAGAGTTTTTTGCTTCGGGATTTTCTCTTTCCATTGCGCGTCGAATTGTATAGAGAGGTAAAATAAGCTCAAAAAGTTCTGTTTGGAAGCAGAGAAAGAACAGAAGAGTGCAGACTCTGCTTCTGATACAAGGAGTGAAGAAAATAAGAAAATTTCAAAGGGTTCAGAAAGGACTTGGTGGGGGAAGAGTTTGTGGTGGGGTGCAATTATATAAGAAAAATGATAAACATTAATATATTTTACTACATTTTACACAATAATATTATAAAAGAAAATGTATTTTTGTAAACTACCTTATAAAACTAACATAATTTTACAAAAATACTCATAATTTACAATATGTGTTGCGTAAAGTGGTGTGAAAATGAGCAAGATGGTCAGAGGGTTTCACATGACTTTGTTGATCAGGGATTTGATGAGTCATACGGGTAGCCACATTTTGTGAACACAGGACAGTCAAAAAATGAAGTTTGAATTTTTTTTTAAAAAAAAACAAAAGAAAAAGAAAACTGTAATGTGGAGTGGAGTGAGTACTATCGAAAGCATTGCATCATACAGCTATTTATTTATTTTCTTTTAATTAAGGTTCCGGGCTCATTTGTGCTGACATCGACAATATGGTG
Organism: Platycarya strobilacea; assembly: GCA_036898215.1. Classification (NCBI taxonomy): domain Eukaryota; kingdom Viridiplantae; phylum Streptophyta; class Magnoliopsida; order Fagales; family Juglandaceae; genus Platycarya; species Platycarya strobilacea. The sequence continues at coordinate 2,616,205 of CM072556.1, forward strand.
CAAAATGTGCCTGTATCGTTTTGGATTCTTTTGGTAATGTCACTCCTGCCAACAAAGTTTTGGTCAAATATTCAACACCATGAATGGAATGCAGTCCAGGTTCGAAGATTATATCAAATACTTTAGCTGGCCAAAGGGACCACATTATATCCCTTGATTGGAATCTTTTCATTTCCAAAAAAAAAAAATTAATTAATTATGAAAAAGTACAGAGAAAATTAACTTTGGTAACTTGAGGATATTGATGAAACCAAGAGCCTTCTTTCTATCTACTACATTAAGATTACACATGTTCATCTATGCACACATGATCTATATTCACTATTCATGAAACGTTGAATAATTAGAAAGGGAGAGAATTTGAACCCTCCTCCCACCCCAAGTACCAAAAAAAAAAAAAAAATACTCAGGCATTTTATGTAATTTCCATTTTGATATATAAATACTAGTTTTATTTCATCTCATTTCAACATTATAAATTTTTTTAATTTATATATAAAATATAATAAATAACTCAACTTTTTTAATTTATAAAATAATAATATTATTAAAAAAATTATATTTTAATATATTTTATTTAATTTTTAATTTTAATCTAAAATATTCATCTCATATCAATATCGAAAGGGAACTAAATTTAATATGGGGAATGTCGTTTATCGGTTGGGGAAGCTACAGGGAGCATCTTTATATGACAGGTATCTTTTCACACATTTTTCAGTGGAGATCATCACCTGGTCGGGACCTGGGGCTCACCTTTTCTTTTCTATTTTTCATCAAAAGCGAGATTGCATAACTTCTTTTGGATTCGAAAAAATGATGATATAAATTAAGAGAAGTTTAATTTATATTTTAATATTATTATTATTTTAAGATTTGAAAAATATATATTAAAATTTTAAAAAGATATATTAGAATTTAAAAATTTTGTATAGAAATTTGTATTTTGTATAAAAAATTATAAAAATATAATATTAAAATAAAAATAAATAAAAATAAATTTTAAATACAAACTAGCCCAAATCAGTACCCTGCTAACCACATAAAGAGGAATGTTTGTAAAATTGTATCTAGGAGGATATATGGTAAGGTGAACCACTTTTCTTGTTTCAGTGAAGCACAAATATATAAACCGAAAGAGAGAGAGTCAAAAAGAGAATCCCTTTTCTTGGACTATGGGATTAATCATTCATGCATATTATATATATATAACCAGAAGCAATGAATTATTTGCCTCAAAGTTCAACAACTCCAATTGAAGACCCACGGAGCTTTTAAGCAATAAATGAATGTGATTATCATGTGAAAGACGTGCGTGGGACGAGTCCTCTGACTATTATGTGTAGAACTGTAGAAGTGCATGCACCAGTAACATCTACTTCACTCACAGTCAATTTAGGGCGATGGTCCGTTTGAATTTAAAAAAGAGTTGAGACGTGGAAATTAAATAAAATATTATGATAATATTATTTTTTTATATTATTATTATTTTAAAATAAAAAAAATTAAATTGAAATTTGAAGAATTGAATTATTTATTATATTTTATATAAAAATTTTAAAAAGTATATAATAATAAATTTAAGATTAAATGAGATAAAATAAATTATAAATACAAAGGAGGTCTTAAAATACACTGGGCTTGTCTTCAAAGTTCAAACCCTATATAAATACCGACAATGATATTCCAACCTGTAAAATCTATCCAGTCAACCCCCATCAACAATCCAAAAGCTTGTGCAAATATTCCCATCCCATATATATATATATATATATATATATATATATATCTTGATTTTTGAGAAAATAATATACAAGTCTTGAATATACAAATCTTATTTTTTCTTGATAGATCCTACATCATTATAAAAAGCTTGTATATTTAATATTTGTATCCAGCATTATTCGTATTTTCAATTGTCTACTTGTTTTTTCTTTTTCCACAATATTAAGGAGTAATAATGATAACCTAGTTTACTCGCTCAAATATATGTTGGAAAGTCAATGATGAATATGATATTTTTGGATATTTAGAACATCCATACTTACTTCATTAAAGTTATCTTTAAAATTTGATGACAAAAATATAAGTTCGATCAAAAGTCAATACTTCTATATTTATAATTCTACATTATATTCATAGTTAGATTTATTAAAATAATAATATAATAATTTTTTTAATAAAAATATTTTTTAATTATTTTCATATTTTATAATTACACTAACTATATATACATTAATAATTTAATTTGATATTTAAAATTTTAATTTGTTTTATTGCATGAAATTTGGCCGGGAGCCTCATGATAAGAATATAAATTTGTGTGGTCTTTTTTTAGTCGATCGCACTCTACAATTAATAGTTTTCTTCCGATCATCAATATTATCCTAAAAAAAAAACAAAATAGGAAGTAATATAGATGATGATCATGATGAGATCATATAATATGGGATTTCAGTGGGGTATTAGTCCAGGAGCAAATTATCTATACACAGGAGCAAATTTATAACCATACACAAGATCAGCAAATTAGAAGGAAAAATAAGCAAAAAAGGAGGAAACAAAAAGCGAGAGAATAAAAATTAGGAAGATGCTACTCGTCCCAGTGGAATGCATCCCGCTGCTATCCCGTTTTCACTTTTTTTTTATAAGATTTTTTATTCTTTTTATATGATTTTTTTAACATCTTAAAATATTTTTTAAAAATAAAAAAATACAATATTATTTAAGAATATTTACTTAAAAATTATATTTAAAAAACTACAAAGGTTCGATTCCACCGAACGTGTTCAGTCCAGTCCGATTCACCGCAACTTCCCATTGTGGGCCGAAATTATTCCCTCCTCTTTTGGGCTAAGAAAACGGGCCTCAAATAGCAACCCAAAAACTGATTTAACCCGTTCTCAAGCCCTATACATTTGAATTCGACTCAGTTTTTCTTTTGGGTTTTGCGATTGCATTTAGCCACAAGCCCACAACCCTAAACCCTCCCCGCCCTACACACAAAAAAATAAAAAAATCTGCTTCTTCTTCTTTACTGTGTTCCTTACTTCGCCGGCGATTATCTGGTGAAATATCATATCAGGTGACCCTCACTCTACCTTCTTCACGCAATTGGACACTATGCAAAGCAGCTGACAAGACATCAAGAGGCTGGTTTCGGAGTATATAATGATTAATGATACAGAAGAAAGAAAGAAACAGAGGTTTCATGGTGGTAGGGCAAGTGGTGACGTCATCGTCATCATAATTTCTTGGGCAGTGGAGTATATTACGGCTGAAAAAGTTAATTATTTTTTAGTCATAATGGCATGAACTTGTAAGAATTCTGCAAATGTGGTCCATCAATCACAAATATGAATTAATGCTCCCAACCAATGGTGAAGAACTATGCATGCACTTTTGCACTATCCGTTGCCTCGATTCTCGACTTATGAATCAGACTTTTTACCAGAAGGCAGTAGTTACAGCGACTGAACTGAGTGGGCGAAAAATCTTTAATGGGATAGACATACCAACGTATGGTTATCAGGTATGATTGTGAAGTGGACATCTGATAATAAATACACTTGGAATTGTTGTGTAATTTGTTAAGCGCAAAGATCACTTTTCTTTTGGTTCGAACGTCGAACCCAAAAGCCTTTATTAGGTCAGTTTGGATTATGAAATGAAATAAATCGAAAGAAATTTAATTTATTTTTTAATATTATTATTATTATTTTAAAAAATTAAATTTATTTTTTTTATTTCTATTAAAATTTATATTTTATATAAAAATTTAAAAAATAGAATAATAAATTTGAAATAAATTAAAATGAATTTGTGATGTTTACAAACCCTAAAACACTAAAAAAATGTTTACAAACCCTAGTATTTTTACTCGAATACGTAAAGAGTAAGAAAAAGAAAGAAATATAATAAGGAAATAAGTGTAATACTATAAATTATATTCTAATTCCATTCTTATTGTATTATGTAAAATGTTGTAAATTTTTTGTCCTTATTATTTAAAAAGTCAAAATTGTGTGCCATATATGGAATACGTGGATCAGCATTTCTAATATTTATGGTAGAAAATTATTATAAGAAAAATAAAAGAGTAATGTTAAAAAACATCTACATTCATCATACTCATTCTCACATAAATAGTATACATATATTATTTATATAAGAGTGAGTGTGATGAGCGTGAATGCTTTCAATTATTTTTATTAAAGTAATTTTCGACGTGTTTTTTTTAAGTGCCTTGATTTTATCATTTTGGTCTTTCTTCTTTTTTTTTTTTTTTTTTTTATTATTTTTGCCTGCAAAATTCAGGCCCGTTCTTTTCTCTCACCTTCCAGGGGTTTCTCTTGGTAATTGAGCTTCAGCTTTCAGATTTCACTCGGAGACTTCCAAAAGGCAAGAGATTTTAATTAGGCGCATGGTCATGTCATCCAACCACCCGCTTCGTCATAGTTAATAAGTTAACCCAAAAACGCAAAAGTTCAAAACCAAACCCGTTGAGTCGTTGACTTTAAAGCAGTTTTTTTTTTTTTTTTTTGACAAAAAAAATAAAAAGCTTGGTGTTGACAGTTTGGTAAATTTATAAGTCATATATATTTTCTCTCTCTGTGGGAAAAACTAGGTACTGAATGAAAGGAGAGGAAGAGGCCACGTCAGTGCATGAAGTTTAAAAACCTTTGTGTTCTGCCGACAACTACACAAACAAACATAAAAAAATCTCTCATCCTTGCTTTCCCACTAATTTTGTAAGATTTCCTTACAAGTACAAAAGCCTGTAGTGGGTCAAACATCTAATCAAATTCGGCCAACACATTAAAAAAAAAAAAAAGAGAAAGGAAATTAGTAGTTTATTACTAAAACGCAAATTACGAAGTATTTTAAGTACAGATTTAAAATAAGAGAGGCTATGATCAGTGTCAAAATTAGTCTAATTATTATTTAAAAACAATTTAATTATTTTAAGTACAGACTATTTTTTGATAAAAAATATAATAAAATATAAAAAATATAATAAAAAAATAAAATAAAGAAAATATAATAAAAAATAAAAAATAAAATAGATATAAATTTTAAAAACATTCGACCTTGGACTGCAGCTCACCAGAGATTGTCAGAGCTCACCGTCGAAAGAATAAGCTCGTCGGAACCCGTCGATTCAGATGGAGTGCATAGTGTCGCCTGCCACCACCAAAAACAGTAAATTGCTTTTAGTGAGAGGATCGATCCGACAGACCCCTAATAAATCTCTTTAAATAAATTATAAGTTAGAATTTGCCATTAAGAAATTGTAAAAGATAAAGAAAAATTCGGAATAGAATAATGTTTTCTAGTACTTCTGTCGTTGCTGCCTATTGTGTTAAATTGTATGCACATAGATTATTATTTCAATAAAAAAAAAATTGCTTTCTAGAACTTAAAACTTCTTAACAAGTGCTTTATATTATTTAAATCCAGTCTTGATTAGGGGAGTAATTTATAATTACTTGAATGACAACATTGAAATCACCTTCCAAAATAATTTGCTCCAAAATTTTCTATTATGCATCTTGAAGTTAAGCTTCACCTATGTTTGGATGTATATTTTAGTTGTAGTCAATCACTGCAAAAATGAGTGCTCCATGGTTTTCTCTACATATGTCTGAAAGTGACAGAATTAGAAATTTATTTTAAAGGATTAAATAAAATTAAAATAACATACTTAGAATATTTTTTATTCTATTTTTATATAATTTTAATATGTTTAATAAAATTTATGTTTTAAAAAAGTATATGAGATTTCAATAATAATAATATATCATTGAGATGACATAAAACTTATCAAGAAACTAGAAAGTCAAAAGTAGCTGCATGGAGGTGAATTGTGTCACAGTGGACGTCGAACGAAGCACTGAGAGTCTGGGAAGAGTCTATAGAGAGAAAGTGATGACTGATAAGATAAGAGAGAAACTAAATCAAAATCATGAAATGAAAACATAAAATGGTAGGACAACTTGTTAAGAAACCAGAAAGACGCGCATCGTGTGTTATTCCGTGATGGGTCACTTGCTTAATGCAAAGACTTGCGAATGCGAATGCGAAGTGAAATGAAAATGATAGAAATGGATTAATGGATGCAAGTAACTGCAGGCTGTAGCAATGGTTTCTAGTCTTCTAGATGAAAAGAAAATAAATAAAATTGATGGTGTAACGTGATCCGTATCCAACCTGGTGTCTATCCAATTATCCAAGTGTTTTTCAACATTTAAGTGTCTTAATAGTTATTTGTAAAAGAGAAATGCTAGATATAAATATGGATTTGTAACCGACATAAAGTCACTTTTAAAAAAAATTAATATACATGAGATCCATATAAGAAAAGTTAATTTTTTTAATAGTAGATCTTATGTTTTATCAAAGCAATTGTATGTCATTTATAACTCCACGACTGTATTTAATATTACTATTTATAAAATGGTCCAATGAGTATTGTCCTATTAGAGAAAACTGAAGAAGCAAAATCTGAAACTAATAGTAAGGAAGCTGGAGAGCCAACTTCTTGACAATGTACTCTATTTTGAAAAGTTGCATGCGCCAATAAAAGCCACCTTACTTTATAGGCTTGCTATATATATATATATATATATATATATAAGTATGTATGTATTATTCTATTTATAATAAATATTTGTGTTATTATATTATATTATTTTATGTGTAATATATTTTAATTATTTTATTTTTAAAATAAATCAAAATAATTTTATAAAGGGGGTCAATATAATTTTTTAGGGGGCCAATACAAGATTAAATTAATTTTTTTTTAAATGATAAAAAAAATTATTATAATTTCCTTCTATTAAATTATTAATATTTTTTTGGATACTGCCACGGTCTGAAATGATATTGCCACTGTCTCATACTGCCACATTAAAGGAAATAATCTTGTCCTCAAATTCATCTTATCGTGGGGCTTCATTTTCACTTTGAGGATTCAGTTTGGCTGTCCACGCACACATATGTTACTGAAATCTTTTATTGAATGTAGTAACAAAAGTGATGGGAGTGATCTGAACCTGATTAAGGACAAGTTTGTTTCTAGTAAATCAAATAGAATTCATGACTAAGACTACAAAGATTTAAAAATTATAATATTCAGATTCCAAAATTTAAAGACAGGTGTCAAGATTAAGAATATTGTTGACCTAGATACTAATGGGTTGATTGGCGAACAAAGTAATGTCAATAGGCCAATTTGAGTTCCTCCAGATAATTTTTGAGTAAATGTAATTAAAGAAAAGATGATGGAGGTTTTCTAGTTTGATATTCTTGAAGAGGTAGAATTTTTTTGAAGCAAGATTTAGTAGGAAGGATGTCATTGGAAATTTTCCAAAGGATAATAATATTCTTAATATCTCACTATTATTTATTTACTAATCTTTATATTATTTATTATTTTTTTAAGTCTTTTTTAATATTCTTAACCATTAATTTTTTTTAAAATATACAACTTCATTAATAATTACTTTCTTAATAATTAAAAAGAAATTTTTTTAATTAGTAATAATAATAATTATAATAATAATAATAAAAGAGTTATAGTGGAGTGATAAGGCATCATTATTCTCAACAAATAACGTGGAAGGAAATCTGAGCCCCCTAATCTAATATAGAGTTTCCATTTTAGAACACATATATGTGGTGAGTAGATGACACGTACGTTGTTAAATTTGAAGTTCTATGTTCTTATTATGGATGGATTTTCCGGATTGAAATAATCTTAATTTTGTTTGAATTAAATAGTTAAATTCGGTGTAAATTATAAATAATATTAAATATTATATTCGGTGTAAATTAGATATAATATTAAATATTTTATGTAATCTATAGCTTTTATAAACAAATATTTTATTCACAAAAATTTAACAAAAATAAATCTACAAATTAATGTAACTAGACAATCAAATTACTTTAATAATATTTCATATGAAATAGTGTCAAATTCTAAGTTTATTTTTGTGAAATTACTTTATATTTGTACAATTTCTTAATTTTTTAAGCCTTAATAGACAATAATATTGAAATGCGTGTGATTTCACTTCACTTTGAATTAACAAGACAATCAAATTTAAACAGAGAATTAGAGACATATTAAGTATCACATTTTACAAATGTCTTGTTTTATTTAGCTGTACTTCTTAAATTTGGTCTGCCATGTTTTTATTTGTGAATGCCAACATTTTATGCATTGTTTTTAACAAAGGGAAGTATTTATACTTTTATATTAGAAAAAGATTTATACAATTATGAATTGAATAATCGTCGTGTAATTATTTAAAAAAATTAAGAAAATATGGAATCTATATATATATATATAAAAAACAACTTTTAAATTGTAGACTCACTCATTTTCAAAATAATTATATAACATTTATACATTTTATAGTTGTATATAGTATTATTCAACATGTCATTGTTATTCATGACTATAATGTAATATATAACACCTTTCGCATGTTTCTTTACGAAATCGATGTATCATCTCGTGACGATCATAATATATGTCTAGACTTTGAAGAAAAGACAGTACTCTCACCGAACTCACATGCTAACGAGTCGAAAAAAAATTAAGAGAAATGCTTGTTATTTTTATTTTATTTCATTTATGGTCACAGCCACGGGTGCTATGATTAAAACAAGAAAATGTTAGTATTTTCACTTATTTTGATATTTTATTTTGAAACCTCAACTAGTTTTTTTAATTTATTTTTTTACTTCATAATTAAAAAAATATTTATTAGTATATTGATATATATATTTTTAAATGTTTTTAAGATGATAAAAAGATTAAAAAAAAAACTAAATATTTACTCGAACAGTACTACTCAGACAATAGAATAATATCGCGAGCAATGCTGGGGAGTAGCCACACTTAGAGCACTCCCCCTCACATGAACAGTGACATCACTGTTCATGGCACTGTTCATATGAGGGGGAGTGCACTGAGTGTGGCTTCTCCCCCTCATTTTTCTAATATCGCTCTTAAAACAAAAAAGTTAGTGCTCATGCACTACATGCTTATAACGCACAGTAAAAAAAATGGAACGAAAATATCTAATTCGTTCCATATTTTATGTTTTGAATGGTTATAAATATTCATATACTTTATATTAAGTGGAAAAAATATTGATATCCTTAAAATCCATTCAAAACTTGTAGATAATTTTAAATATAATGATTTTTTTTATTAAATTTAGATACATCAATCCAAAATAAAAGTCAAAACAATATTACTATATAATTGTATACACACTGGCGGAGCCACCGCCCCCCCCCCCCCCTCCTCCTCACGCCCCCATCCCTATTTGTTTTTAAAAATTTTAAAAATTATATAATATATGTTTTTTAAAAAAAAATTGAAAAATTGAAAAATATATTTATTCTTTTATAATTTTGTAAGATAAGATTAATTTTATTTTATGTTGGCCCTCTCTTTAAAAATTATTTTAGTCTCCTTCCACAAAATTAGTTTAATTTAAATATAAAATACATCTCATATAAAATAAAATAAAATAATAATATGATGACATATTTTTATTATAAATAAAAATAAAAATAAAAATAAAAAAGAAGTTGGATGATTTCTAATATATTTTTATTATTATGACATATTATTATCATGTTATATTATTTTTTAATATATAAGTTGTATTAAATATATTTTATTTTTATTATAAATTTTACTCTTAAATTTTTTTATATCACATAAAAAACTATATATAAATAAAATAAAAATTAATTTTATATTTTATTTTAATTTTATCTGATCTCCCTAATATAAATTTCTAATTTCTGACTCTGTTACTGTATATACAAATTGTTACTTGGTTGTAAGTTATCGTTTTTCATAGACAAAGAAGGCTCTTATAATTAGAAGTGGATGAGGGATTATCCGGTAATGCCGGCATAAGCGTCAAATTAGTGGGGGCTGAATCGGATTGTAACACTCGCAATGGGCCAGCAAACACGAATGCAAACAAATATTTGGATAAGTATTGTTCACTCTCTATTAATTATTTTATCATTCATTTTCTCTGTTGTCAGAAGGCAAAATAATAATTTAATTCAAAATTAAATTATTAATAAACATATAGTCAATATTAAGGTTGTGCAAGAGACTCGAGAACCCGCCTAATCTGTTCGATCCGACTGTGCCGACCCAGAAAAAGTTGGGTTTATCATGCCAAAACCTAAAATGCGGGTTTATGGGAGTTGAACCCGACGAAACTGCCAATCTTCTCTATTGCTATGACCGACGAGTTGAGAAGGTTTCCAACTTTCCATGAGGTCTCTACAGATTTGAAATAAACCACCATATGTAAAGAAGAACGAAAAAAGAAAATCTTGTTTCTTTATTTCCAATGTTTTGGTCTTGAAGCAAAGTTGGAAAAATTGGAAGAATTGCCGTTTGGGGTGAATTGGAGGGGATACAAGGCAAAGTGAAATTGAAAAAGTCCGACCGACACGATTTATGAGTCGGTCGAATCTAAATCCAATTTTTGGGGAGCAAGTTGCATGCCTAGTCAATATAATTATAAAATATGAAAAAATAAATTTAGAAAATATTATTATTATTAAAATAGTTTATTATTATTATTTTGACTAATACATCAATAATCTAATTATATGAAAATTTCTCTTCAATGATAAAGGATAAATGTGTATATATATATAATTTTAGCTAAATTACGCCTTTACTTAGATCATTAGTAATGCTCGTTTAGTGGAATGGGAATGGAAGAGCATATTTAATCTTTATTAGGGATTCCAATAAGGGTTAGGGAAATGCTTATCCCGCGTATCCATGGTCACCAATGATTGAGTTTTTTATTTATATTTTTTACTTAATAGTTAAAGTAACTATTTTTTTTAATAAAATTGTAATTTTATTTTTATTTTTTAAAAATATTGAGTTTCAAAGAATATTTAAAAAATAAAATGGAAAAATAAAACTAGGTGTGAAAACAAAAAGCAAATGTCCATTGGTATCAACATAGAGACAAGAACCCAAAGTACTTTCATGCTCGTGCAACTCAAAGGAAGAAACAAAACAGAATTCAGTAAGTAACTGATGACAAGGGCAATCTGATTATAAAGGAAAAGGAGAAACAAAATATTTTCAACAAGTGTTCACATCCACCAAACCAAGCATGGCAGATTTGGGTCTTTGTCTAAAGCATGTCAGTTTAAAGGTCTCAACAGCTATGAATCAACAACTCACAGCTCTATACATGTAGGATGAGATAGATGAGGCTTTGAAGCAAATGAGGCAAGCAGTTGGCCCTCAGGTCAATTAGACTATCCTTCAGTTTCTTAATGGTGACCAGACACTTGGCTCAATAAACTTAACTTAGATTGTCCTAATTCTAAAAGTTCCCAGTCCTAACTTTGTCAATGACTTGAGACTAATCGCTTTATGTAATATGTTATATAAATTGGAAGCCACGGTACTAGCTAACAGGTTGACAAAGGTATTTCCCAGCATCATTTCCAGTTGGCATAGTGCATTTGTCCCAGCAAGAGCAATAATTGACAATATTATCATTGCTTTTGAGCTGCTTCACTCCATGACGACAAGACAAAAAGGAAAAATTGCAAGTCTAGCTTTTAAACTGGACATCTCTAAAGCTTATGACATAATTAAATAGAACTTTTTGGAAAGCATATTGCACAAGTTGGGAGTTGAGGATAATTGAATTAGATTACTGATGGAATGTGTTATCTCGGTATCATATACAGTTTTAGTCAATGGCAAAGAAGGACAAAGTTTCAAACTAAATAGAGAATTGAGACAAGATGATCAACTATCTTCTTACCTCTTTATCCTATGCATGGAAGGACTAACTGCAATGATCACTAAAGCTGAAGAGAAAGGCATCCTGAATAGAGTAGCTGCTACTCATGGAGGTACAAGAATAAGTCATCTGCTTTTTGCATATGATTGTGTAATATTTAGCAAAGTAGCCCTTGAAAATTGGACAGCAATCTAGGTTATCCTGGAAAAACTTGAGAGAGCTTTAGGCAGGCCTTAAATAAACATAAAACTACAATTATGCTTAAAGCCAATACAAAAGGAGAGACTAGAAATGAGATCAAAATATAGACTGGAGTAATGGTGTGTGGGGACTATGGCAGATACCTTGGACTACCAACAATGATAGGCAGGTCAAAATTCCAACCCTTTAAAATCATTAAGGAAAGAATCTGAAAAAAAAGTACATAATTGGAAGAATACCTTATTATTCACAACTAGTAGAGAAATAAATAAAAACATTGTTACAATCAATCCCAACTTACATAATGAATGTGTTCTTACTGCCTAAGAGATTGGCCAAGGATATTAATGCAATCATTTCCAGATTTTGGTGGAAAAATAATGATGATAGCAAACCTATTTATTGGAAGCAATGGAAAAAGATGGGGGAGAACAAAAACCAATGAGACATGGGCTTTAGAGATATAGGAATTTTCAACAAAGCCATATTAGCCAAGTAGGGCTGGAAGCTGCAGATGAACTAAGATGCATTGGTAACTAAGGTCGTGAGAGAAAAATATTTCAGAAACAGACAGTTTATCGTGCAAAACTAAGATGCAGACCCTCATACTTGTGGAAAAGTCTTATGGCAACTCAATATATAGTGAACAAACAGTTGGTGTAGAAAATTAGAAATGGGAAAAAAGCTACCATATGGGAAAATAAATGGCTACCCCAATCAAGGACTCATAGGGTCATATTATCAATAAATTAGCTCCCACCACAAGCCAGAGTTAAAGCACTTATTAATGACCAAATTTGCACATAGAATGAAACATTAATTAAAGAAATTCTTGAGGAGCAAGAGGCCATACAGATTTGTAGTACTCCTTTAAGCAATTCAGGGATGGAGGACACTATCGCATGGCACTTTACAAAGGATGGTATGTTCGTAATCAAATGTGCATACTATGCGAGGAAAAATCTAGCAGTAGCAAATGCAGGCCAAAACTCAAATTGGCAGACAAATAGAAATATGTGGAAAAAAGTGTGGGGATTAATGGTGCCAAAAAAAGTGAAGCAATTCCTTTAGAAAGCTTTGAACTCAATCTTGCTAACCAAACGAACCTATATAGAAGAAAAGTAGTTAAAGATGCATTGTGTCCTATATGTAATCAAGAAGAGGAAATTGTGCAACATGCATTATGGTCTTGTGCAGCGGTAGCAAATGTGTGGGCACAAAGGGCTAGTGAGCTGTCAAAATGGGCACATGAAGAGATAGAGTTTATTCATCTATGACAAAAATTTTTGTCTGATATTGATCATGCAAATGTGCCAAAGATAGCAACGAATTTAGCAGGTATCTGATACAGACGAAACAAATGGACCTTCTAAGCAAAGTTTGATAGCCCAAAAATAGTTACAACTTACGAGTAGAACTGAATAAATGATGGAGTTGTATATAGAAGCTGTCCAAAAGTAACAAGAACAAAGATAAAGAATAGAGTCACAAGTAGGCATTAAAGATGGATGGCACCAACGAAAAATTATACAAAAATCAATCATAATGCTGCAATAAATGAATAAACAAAAAGGATGAGAATTAGAGAAAGCCAGAAATGCAACAAGTGAAGCCATGTTTCCCTCGTGTTGGTAAAGCATTTGTAGATGAAAGTGTGGTAGCACAACCATGGCTTTGTGAAAAGCAAAGGTAATAGCAGGAGCTTATAACAATGTTACAAAAAGAAAAGCCTTGAGTTAGTACATAAGAATATTTGGGGATCGGTTCATTTGATCCTCTTGAAAAACGAACGTCGGCGGCGGTGAGCGACACCACCCATTAGGACTGTAAAAAGATCGAACCGGACTGGCAGACCAGACCGGACCGGTTGTTTCGGATCGGGACCGGACCGGACCGAATCCCTAGAGTTTTTTTTTTAATTTTATTTTAAAATATATGTATATATAAATAATAATATATAAATTTTAATTTTAATATTAATATATTAATATATAATATATACTCTTATAATATTAACATATAAATAATAAGTGTATTATTATTATTTAATATATTATTACTGATTTATCACTATTTACTAACATATAAATATATAATATACTAATGTAAATTGTAATAGTGTTATTACTTATTAGTTATAGTTTATTAACATATACTAATGTAATAGTATTATTAGACTATTAGATTATTAATTATAGTTTACTAACATACTTAATATTTAATATTAACTAACATATTAATATATAATATATACTCTTATATATTAACATATAAATAATAAGTGTATTATTATTATTTAATATATTATTACTAATTTATCACTATTTACTAACATATAAATATATAATATACTAATGTAAATTGTAATAGTATTATTATTTATTAGTTCTAGTTTATTAACATATACTAATGTGAAAGTGTTATTAGACTATTAGACTATTAGTTATAATTTACTAACATACTTAATATATAATATATACTAACATATTAATATATAACATATACTTTTATAATATTAACACATTATAATTTATAGTAGTTAAATTTGGGCCAAAAAAATATTTGATCATTGTAGAATTTTATATTAAATTTAGCCCATTAAATCATATGGGGCACCCCTAGACCGGACCGGACCGCCCCTGGACTGAATTGGACCGGACCGGTATGGACCAAACTCCTGTTCGGTCCGATTCAGGGTGAGAGAATTCTTGGACTGAATGAAATCGGTTTACAAATTTCCCGGACCGGACCGGATCAGACCATTTATACCCCTATCACCCATACCATCGTGACTGCCGGCCTCCGACGACCACACTCCTACAACGGCGACCCTCGGCGACCTTTGGTGTGCCCCATCGCAACCTTAAACTTGTTTTGGATCGATGGTATAGGCGGTGTCGCCCATCGTCGCCAGGGCCAGCTCTATTGGGCTGAGGTCGAATACCCCTTAAAATCATCTTCATTTTATTTTTTTATTATGTTTTTTATTGTATTTTTTATTGTATATTTTTTTTATTGTAATTTTTTTTTGTGTTTTTTAAAATATAATAAAAAAATACAGGTCTTTAGTTCTTAAATTCTTAAACACAGGTCTTTATTATTAAATACAGGTCTTTATTTTTTTTTTTTTGTGTGTATTATTAAATACCGGTCTTTATTTTTTTATTGTAATTCTTAAATTCTTAAATCTACATTTAAAAGTGACAGTACGAAATGACAAGTCCATTTCTGGTGCTTGATGTAGAGTTACTTTTGCTTTTTACTATTTCACCCGTGATTTACTCCGAGACTTACTTTTGTAAAGGCTCCTTCATTTATAAAAGGAGACCTTGGTTTTCATTTGAGGGTAGAGCGTTTTTTCCCTTCTCTCTGATAAGAAGTTTGCTCCAAACCTTCAAATATATCAAATCTTGTAACTTTGTGAATATGTTTAAATTGTGTAAGTCTTATGTTTCCATGAAGAATCTTTTGGTTCAAAGTTATCTTCATTAATTATTTTTGCATAGCATTACATGCATTTGGTTGGCTCTGCCGCCTTATATCTGTTTCATATTTCAGATTATCCAGTTATCTGGTCCTTTTATGTCTTTTGTATCATTTAATTTAATTACACTTACTTCGGCATTTGTGGTATTAGAGCCACTTTCGATTCTATTACTAATTGATTAATTCTATTTTTACTTCTTGTTTATCTTGATAATTTTCAAAGACACTCTGTCTCCCTATCTTGTTCTTTGCTTTATTTTGTTGGCGCCACCGCAGTCGAATATCAAGGCTGAACAGTAAGTTCCTTTTTGAAGACGGGTAGGCAGTGTTAGAGCATGAGAAGATTCTGGTTGTGACCACCGGTATGTGTTATGAAATGCAGTAGAGTAAGGTTCAATACCTAGACTTAGGAAGTACCTGAGCTTTGCTTTGGTTATTACCAAGATGAGCAGGGTGTTTAGATCCAACTCATTAGTTAGTTCCAGATCAGGATTGTCGCCTGATATTATTAATGAAGAAAATTGTGTTTTTGAACAAAATGATTTTCCAGATATTAATCGATGGCATATGCCAAAGATTGATTTTGATTCTCTTTATAACAAAATCTGGAAAGAGAAGGTTTTTGCTACGGAATTCAAGGTGAAAACAGTTGAACGCACCTTCGCTATTTCAAAAACCCAGGAAAAATGTCATCTTTTCGAGCATAATGTTGTTGTTGTTGATATTAAACATAAAAGTTTTACTTTTATGCATATTGTATCCGTTCAGGTTGCTGTCAAACCTTTGATAAGGCGACGCATCAATGCATCTGTTCTTCTTTGTCTATGTGATGGCAGATTTAAGAATTTTGAGGACAGTAAGTTTGGGATTGTTCAAACTTTCCTGGCTGAAGGTCCAGTGCATTTTGATTGTTATCCAGATTTAACAATTGATTTACGTGATATAAATGTTTTGGATGTGTTAATTCTTAACATTTTGACTTCCGGTTTTGATATGATTGAAGGTAGTAGACCTCTTGCTTGGGTTTACTGCATTTATTATCGTTTGATGAAGACTAGTCTTAACCCTAAGGCTAAGATTAAGTCTACTAGAGACCAGACTCTTCTGATGCAAAGTTCTACTTCTAGTGCTCACATCAGAATACCCAAAATGATATACTGGAGAGATGTTTCTATTTCAGATGAGTGAATCCTTCAAAGGAACTACCACCAGTAGAGATTGTATCCCAGGATAAAAATCTTGACTTGATTCAGCAATATCTTGATGATACTATAAAAATTTCATTTGACGGACCATTCCTAGCCAAAGAAATGAGACATTCTTTCACCAGCTCTAGATTGTCTTGTTCTTTGGACCCAAGAATTAGTAAAGATGCAAATCTCAAAATATTTTTGGAGGATTCTGCCAAAATAGCAAATCCTATTCGTCCAGTGTTTATTCAGGAAATTCTCAAGGAAAAATTCTCTGATTTAAAGCTGAAATGTGTTTCTTCTGATTCACAAGTTACTTCAGCTTATTACAGAACCAAGGATGACATTCCATCATCCAAGGGAAAAACTAAAAAGGAAGAAATTGAGGTAGAAGATGATTCTTCTACATCGCCGACACCTATGTCGTCGACAATTTCGGATTTAGCTATGAACACACCATCATTACACCCACAACTGATGATGATGTGTAAATCTTTTGAGCCTGATATGATTGCTTTGTTTAATAATTTTAATAGCATAGAAAATCGTCATAAGCGAAAAGCATATGATGCAAATTTTAGTCTGACTGAAAAGAAACAAGTCAAACAAAAATGAAAAGAATTGATGTATGCTTCCAACAAGCATATTTTTTTTGTTGATTTCCTTGAAAATCATTATGATTTAAAAGATTATTCTTTAAATGTTTTAAAGACCGGTTTTACAAAAGCTAAAGAAAAAACTGTTTTGATTTTAGTACAGGAGCTGAGGTTAAAACTTTATATTTTAAAGTTCCAGTTGTCGAAAATCCTAAGTTTTCTCAGATTTCCAGAAAGATCATTGACCAAAATAATTTTATCAACATTGCTCCCCATACAAGAGGTCAACAATTGGACCGTATTGAGGACAAAGTTGAAAAACCCATTTCTGAAAAAACTTCAACTAGTTTTTCAAAACCTCTTGAAAAACCTTTGATTATTTTACTATAGAACAGGCAAAAGACTGATAATGCCACTACTTTGACTAAAATTGATCAAATGCTAGCTCAAATTAAGTTAGAAAAATCATTCACTAATGCTTTGAACAAAAGTGGCCAAGGAGTTGATTATGATTTTATTGAAATTTATACAAATGATTATTCGATAGATGATTCTGTCAGTAATGATGATTTTAAAGAATTTTCATTAGAGAAACTTGAAATAACCAGACTTACTTCTACAAGACCTACGAGTTTTTATGAAGAACTGGTTCACCAGGTCTACTCCACCAGATTTACAAATTAAAGAACGCATGTTCCAAAATCAGTTTTCAGCCAGTGCTGACTGAATATATGAGTGGAATATTGATAGACAGTCTGAACAAGAAGTCCTCAATACTCTACAAAACATGTCCATGGTTGCCGATACTTATGTTAATAATAATATTTTGCAACTAGACATCGTTAAGATGTTAGTTTCTAGTTTTACAGGCATACTTCGTTCTTGGTAGGACAAACATCTCACTGAAGAAGCGCGACAAAAGATTCAACTTGTTATTAAGCAAAATGATGATGGAACGCCTGTTTTTGATACCATCATAGGACGAGGAATCTCTGATGGTGTTAATAATTTGATTTATACGATTATTAAGCATTTTATTGAAACCCCTTCTAATATTACTAACCGTGTTTCTAATTATTTGAATAATTTGAAATGTCTTAATATGTCAGATTATAATTGGTATAAAAGTGTTTTTATGTGTCGTATTTTGCAACGATATGATTCTGATAAGCCTTACTGGAAAGAGAAATTCATTTATGGTCTTCCCTATTTGTTTGCTATAAAGGTTAAGGACTCACTATTTGATTCTACCGGTAGACTTGATTACCATAGTTATACCTACAGGGATATCACTAGCGTAATAAAGAAATTCGGTATCAGTATGTGAAATAATCAAAAGCTTATCAATCAACAGATAAAATATAGAAAGAGAGCCAAATATGAGATGGTAAATTTCTCTCAACAATTTGACCTTCCTCTTATCACCCCATTTCGCGAGAAGAGAAAGTATTTTAAAAATATTTTCAAAAAACCTCATAGGGAAAACATGAGAAAAATCCGTGATGAAATTTATAAAAAACATTTTCATAAAAAACATTTCCATAAAAAATCTCTAAAAAACCCTTCCAAAGGGACATGTTTTAACTGTGGAAAAAAAGGATACTATGCTGATATGTGTCCTAATCCGAACAAGCCCTGTAAGTTAAAGAACAAACTTAATGCCTTGAATATAGGTAAAGATGATCAGCAAGAACTGTTTCACCTCATTGAAAACAGTACTTTATCTTCTGACCAATATGAATTTAGCTCTAGTGATTCAGAATATCACTCAGAAGCTAAACCATTTAATTAAGCAATGATTAAACTTGGTTGCAATTGCAACGGTTCTTGTTGCAACTCTGGAGTTAAGACAATTAATATTTTAAATAAGGATGAAGAACAAGAGAACCTTCTTTTAACTCTGATTTCTCAAATTGAGAATATTAAACTAAAAGAGAAATATCTCAATCATTTGTTGAAAGATGTTTCAACAAATGATTTACAACATGAAATTTCTTTTAAAATTTTGATCAAGCATGTCCTTCCGATAATGAGGAAACAAAAGTCCCAGACCACGATGAATCCTCTGAACCTCTCAAGGCCATTTGTTTGCTTAAACAACCTATGCCGACTAAATGGTATTCTAAGGTTGAAATTGTTGTTTGTCATGAATTTTCTTTTTTCTGTTATTACTTTAATTGATTCGGGCTCGGATCTTAATTGCATCCATGAAGGTTTAGTTCCTAGTAAATACTTCGAAAAATCTTCTGAGAAACTCTCAACGGCAAATGGCTCTAAGATGAAAATCAATTATGAGCTCAATAATGCACATATTTGTCAATATAATATTTGTTTTAGAATTCCGTCTGTTTTGATTAAAAACATGACTTTTGATGTTATTTTAGAAATGTCTTTTATTAATTCGATTTGTAAATTTCTGACTGAAAGAAATGAGATAACTACTGATTCCTTCGGATAAAAAGTGAAGTTTAAATTTGCTTCCAAATTTGACGCCGATACGTCAAAAAGAAAAATATCTTTAATTCCTGCAAAAACTAATCATTTGAATTTCCTCCAACTGGAAATGAGATTTAAAAATATTTTTTAAGCATTTACCTAATCCATTACTTCAATAAAAAAATGATTTTTGATATTTGCTCCGACCTTCCAAATGCTTTTTGGGATCGTAAAAAACATAAAGTGTCTTTACCTTATGTTAAAGATTTTTGTGAAAAAAATATTCCAACTAAAATCCGACATATTCAAATGAATAGTGCGACTTTGAAATTTTGCAAAAATGAAATTGTTGATATTTTTCAGAAAGGTCTTATCAGGTATAGTAAGTCACCTTAGTCATGTGCTGCATTCTATGTTCAGAAAAATGCTGAGATTGAGCGTGGGACACTCCGTTTAATCATAAATTACAAATCCTTGAACAAAGTGTTTGAATGGATTAGATACCCTATTTCCAACAAAAATGACTTGGTTCATAGGCTTAATGATGCAGTTATTATTTTTTTTTTTTAAATTTGACCTCAAGTCTAGATTTTGGTAGATCTAAATTAGGGAACCTGACCGATACAAGACTGCTTTCAATACTCCTTTTGGTCACTATGAGTGAAACGTGATGCCATTTGGGCTAAAAAATGCTCATAGTGAATTTCAGAATATCACGAACGTTATTTTCAATAGTTATACCTATTTTACTATTGTTTATAGTGATGATGTTTTAATTTTTCATTGATGATCACTGGAAACATTTGTCGGCTTTTCTTGATATAATTCGGTATAATGGTCTAGTGGTTTCTGTTAAAAAGATTAAATTATTCCAAACCAAAATTAGATTCCTTGGTTATGATATTTCTGAAAGCAAAATCAAGCCAATTTAAATGGCTATTGAATTTGCTGACAAATTTCATGATATTATTCTTGATAAAACTTAGCTCCAAAGATTTATTGGTTTGTTGAATTATATTGCAGATTTTTATAAGGACATGAGAAAACAATGTCGTTTTTTTTTTAAGAGACTTCAACTCAGTTCTCCTCCATGGACCGATATCCACACCAATTTAATTAGGCAAATCGAGGCATATGTCAAAACTCTTCTATGCCTTGAAATACCTAATTCCGATTCTTTTAAAATTGTCGAAACTAATGCCTCTGACATAGGTTATGGTGGCATTCTGAAACAAATTGTTTCGCCAAATTCTTCTAAACAAATTGTTCACTTCTATTCTGGAACCTGGAATCATGCATAGCATAATTATAGTACTATTAAAAAAGAAATATTATCTATAGTACTATGCATTTCTGAATTTCAAAGTGATTTGCTCAATCAAAATTTTTTTTTAAGAATTGATTGCAGAAGCGCTAAATATACTTTAGAAAAAAATGTTCAAAATATTGCATCCAAACATATTTTTGCACGATGATAAGCTATCTTAGGTGTTTTTTATTTTGATATTGAATATATTAAAGGATCTGAAAATTCAATCTCTGATTTCCTTACTCGTGAAATCTTGCAGAAAATATGAGTAAGAAAAAAAAGCCAGAGAGTTCTTAGAGGCCCCTGCCTCTCCCTGCTCCTTCGACTTCATTATTTTTGCCAATAGTAGCTTCCCCACTGGAAGTTACTAATAGATACACTGCTCTAGGAAAGATACCTGGACCAGTAGCCCCCAGTTCTTTTGCTTCGGCATTAACTATGCCACATGATCCCTTATCCAATCCTTTGTCATTAGCAAGACTCAGATTGCCTTCTGCCTCAAAGGCAGAAAATTATCTGAAAAATTATTTTCAGAATCTTTTTAACATCAAAAATTTAATAGATACAGATCCTTTCAAAATAGCTTTTCATTATTTCTCCCCAGATTGACATTGGACTCCTAAATATCCAACTAAAGACTTGAAATGTTATCTTTCGATAGTCTCATACTGGATCAATATTCCTAAAACCGATCTATGACAAAATAGATCCTTAAAAAATTTGTTCCCACAATTGTTATCTGGTCAGTGTTATGACCCAACAGGAATGGAGAACCAATCTGAATACTTTTAAAAGTATACCGGATACATCAATTCAATATAATTATTATGATTATATTGATTCTTGGCTTCATTTTTTTTTTTATCAAACCTTGGACTTATCACATTCTTGTTTTAATTTTGATAAGAAATGCAAAATCAAATTTTCCCTATGGTTTCAGCAATGGTGGCAACAATTTGGCCCAATTCCATATATCTATCCTGAGAGTTTGCAACCAGTTCTCACCCATTTTAAAATGGCTGCTCCACCCAAGATGGATCTCATGAATGCCAAATTACCATTCTTGATTTATTTTTGCTCCAGATATAAAATCCTATGGATATTAAAATGGATTTATGAAAAAAACGAAGATATTCTTGTTGGTCCTTTTTTTTGTAAAGTATTGGGATAAATTTCAGTACTCTCTAGATCTTGCGTCAAAAGTTTTGAAAGATTTTTCACCATTGGTTCCCAATTTAAAAGATCGGGAGGAGTTTCTCTCACCAAAAACACAAGCAGAGTTAACCTTTCTTTTTTCAGAAATTACAGAAAAGGATACACCGAGTTCATCTTCAAAACAAAAGAAGAAGACTTCCTCAAATAAGAAGACTTCAACTTTGCCAAATAAGAAAGACTCAAATACAGAAAGTTATTCTTCTTCATAGGAAGATTCCAAGAAGAAGTAGACTAGAGATATGCTTGAACTATTGAAGAAATCTATTGAAGGACAACATAAGAGCATGATGCTATTGAAAAAATCTATTGAGGATCGAAACAATAGTAAAGATTCAACTGAAGAATCAGACGCTTCTGATAACTACAGCAATACTTTTGGATACGATGAAGAGTATTATCCACCTCGGCTTGGAGAACCTTAATTGTAGTCCACTCAGATAACCTGTCAGCACAAGAAGACAAAATACTTTCGGTGTAGACAACTTTGCTTTTATTCAAAAGTGACAGCACAAAATGACAAGTTCATTTCTGGTGCTTGGTGCAGAATTACTTTTGCTTTTTACTATTTCGCTCGTGATTTACTTCGGGATTTACTTTTGTAAAGGCTAATTTATCTATAAAAGGAGACCTTAGTTTTCATTTGAAGGTAGAGCGTTTTTCCCATTCACTTTGATAAGAAGCTTGCTCCCCAACTTTCAAATGTTTCAAATCTTGTAATTTTGTGAAGATGTTTAAATTATGCAAGTCTTATGTTTCAATGAAGAATCTTTTGATTCAAAGTTATTTTCATTAATTATTTTTGCATAACATTACATACATTTGGTCGGCTCTGTCGCCTTATATCTGTTTCATATTTTAGATTATCTAGTTATTTGGTCATTTTATATCTTTTGTATCATTTAATTTAATTAAAAAACTATTTTTAATGAGAATGGGACGAATTGATTTCTAGCATCTCCCTTAATACAATGAGAGACGTTGGGGTGCGGTCGGGCTGCACCCCAGCATTTTGCAGCCCACCTCTCTAAATCCCTATAATTGTTATAAAAGTACAATAAAAAAATGTAATAAAAAAATTTATAAAATATAATAAAAAATACAATAAAATAATAAAACGACGTTTTACAACCCACCTCTCTAAACCCCTATAATTGTTATAAAAGCACAATAGAAAATATTAAAAATATAATAAAAATGTAATAAAAAATAAAATTTAAAAGACATAATAAAAGACATAATAAAATAATAAAATGAAAAAAATATAATAAAAAATATAATAAAAAAATAAAATGAAAATGATTTAATTGGAGTTTTCGACCTCACCTAGCCCCCATTACTGTTGGTAGTGGTGGGCTACACTGTATAATCTATTGAAACCGACGGATTCTGGCAACTCCATCTCTATGAGAACAATTTCCGACGATCTTCAATATGCCTATCGTAACCTTAAATCTATTTCAAACTCGGATTCCACCACCAACCACAGTAATGAGAGCTGCAAAATATAAGAAAGTTCGGTCGGCTTTTCTCTAATACAATTGCCAACTGAACTAATGAAATGAAAAAAAGAAGAAGAAAAAGACTGTTAGCTGCCTATCGGTTAGGACCACTCGGGAAAGTTTACACATGGTAGAATGAAAGATTCTGGTGTCCTTTGTCTGATCTCCCACCAATCACACGCTTGTCCTTTCCTATTATGTTTCCCATTTGGGAAAGTTCGACGGTCCAGATTTGACGTCGATTATTGCTGTTTTTGGTTGGAATCGATAATCGATATAGTTGGATTGGATGGTGTCAGTGACAAATGATACGACACGTCTTGTCTCCATTAAGGTTTTTCTCTCTCTCTCTCTCTCTCCACTCAACGTGGGGTTGGTTTGGTTCATTCGCTCTCTGTCCTTACTTTACTGTAAGGTCCTTGTTCTTCAATTATTTCTGAAAGCTACTTTGTTTCTTTCATATTTATATATAAGATATATTTTATTTCGTATAATTAATTAAAGAAATGTTTTAAGTTTTTAACCACAAATATATTTTATAAAGTCAACCCTCCTACTTTTTTAGTAGATTCCGATTAGTTAAATGATAGACAATAGTAGATACTCAAGAGATTAAGAATAGATAACATGCCAAAGTCAATAATTTTTTTTAATATAAAATCCGATGATGATTTGTTAATTACTCTTGTAACTTCTTGCACTAACATTAAATTGATGATTCCTATCTTTAATATTTGAAAAATATTTAATTTTTTTTTATCTTTTAACTAATTACTTATCACTTGAGCTCTACATTAGATTATTCATCACATTCTTTATAATAATAAAATAATATTATTTATTATTATTATATTTATTTAATTAGTTTAAAATTTTAATTTATTTTCATTATCTTCAATAACAATTACTTTTTTATTTTATTTTCATTATCTTCAATAAATTAATTAAGTTGGTCACTCTTAATTAATTTGCACTCTAACAAACTGAACCAACATCAACCACACTAAAGAGTTATAAAAATCAATAATCACTTGAAGATATTAAGAAAAAAAATTAAAGTAGTACAAAAGCCTATATTTCATTTACACACAGCAATTATTCAAGAATGGAGACTCGTGTAAAACCTAAAAAATAAAATAATAAAAAATAAAATTGAATATAGTAATTTACGATAATACAAGACTTTATCCCTCAACAAATC
Source organism: Platycarya strobilacea (assembly GCA_036898215.1). Taxonomy (NCBI): domain Eukaryota; kingdom Viridiplantae; phylum Streptophyta; class Magnoliopsida; order Fagales; family Juglandaceae; genus Platycarya; species Platycarya strobilacea. The sequence goes on from CM072556.1 coordinate 2,641,175, forward strand.
CTTCTCTGCAACACAAATCAACACTTTCCTACATTCCAAGCTACCCAATTTCAGATCCGTAGCTGGGTTTATGTTCGGATCATCGCACCCACTTGTCCTTGGATAAACAAACCGCCACAAAGCATCGATTTTCGCTTTCTTCTGAGCCTCGCCCACTTCACCACCAATTGGTTCTTTACCCCAGAAATATGGATGAATTAAGAGAATTCCTTGGAGCTTGACACCACTCAATCCTTTTGAACCTATTCTCAAACACGTGGTGTGCAATAGTTGCCCCAACAAAAACCACTTTTCCAAAATCTACAAGCTAGTTTTTTAGCCATTCATCTGGACCTTTACCATCAACATGGGATGCGACCCATTTAAGCACATCCCATGAATCGTTGTACGCAACAGGAACAAGGTGTTTTGGGGCCAACCTATAGTTGACTGAGACGGCAAGTCGGCAACAACATTAGCTTCGAAAACGTGGGAGTCAACAAACAACAATTCAATGTTTAATTCACAGTAGAACCATAGAATCCCATAAAAATTCACATAAACGTAGACCATTTCAAATCTCAGAAATGTGAAGAAGGTGATTGTCACGGAAAGGAAAGGAAAAATAGGCGTGAATATACTAGAGGGAAGGAAAAGGAAACAACTGTAGGACAAAAAACAATAAAATATTAAATGAAGGGATCTATAGTTCTTTTTATATATAAAATGTAAAATGAATTTATTATAGCTGATATATTGGATGAAATTATTTAATTAATCTAATGTAAACTCAATTTAGTGATATTATTTTAAAATATAACGAGTATTAATATTTGAATAATCCAATACTAATATTTTAAGAAAATTAAAATAGACTAGGCTTTTCATCCATACTAATATTTTTATTAATTAAAGTAAGTGGATGTTGACATTGATATTTAAAAATTGACAAACTTTCCTTTAAGTAAATCGATGAAAAACGAAGATAAGTGGCCGATAATAATAAAATAAATTGGTAAAACTAACAAAACAAAAACGAGGAGAATTTTGAAAAACGTGCAAAACATGAATTTTTAACATCTTTGTAATTATTTAAAAAAATAAAAATAAGAAGGATGATTCTTATATTATGAACGTTGCATATCAAAAGTATCTCCAAAATGATAATATCAATTAATACAGTTTTATGGTATATAAGTCTTGCCTTTTTTGTTTTTTAAAAAAATCATACTCTATTATTTAAAAAATAATTTTTCATTTGATCTTAAATTATATAATTATAAAAAATTGCAAAATTTGTACTTCTTAAAATTAAAAATATAATTACTCGTATCCAAATTATGCATAGCAAAATGTTTCTTAAAACATTAGTAAAATACAAAAAAATAAAAATCCAGAGTCCTATAAATTCATAGACTGGTCATTTTCCGAGCTGTTGTTGTCCAACTTTAGAGGATGCCCCACCCAACTGTTTGTATTTAATTGAATCTATGTAGAAGGGGGACCAGCAGTCCAGCACTCATAAAAGTAGTTAATATATTTAACATAATTTAATTGGGTCGGGGTGGTCCGAATTTATCGAGAGATCCACATATTTGGTACAGTCAACGTTGTCCGGCAGGCTGGACGTTTGAGACCCGGCAGTGAAATCTCCGTCCATCCTGTCAGCCTGTACGCCTACCAGAAGCCGCCACGTAGAGTAGCACCGCAATAAGTAGATCATGAAAACTGGAGACCCGCCCGGCTTTGCGTATTCGGCGGAATTAATTAATTAAAACCTACGGCTTTCCTATTTAGGGAGCATGTTGGTCCTGCATGATGCCATCCAATTTTAGGGACAAAATCGTCAATAATAATGGATCGAATTGAGATTTCTTTAATAATTTTTGCTTTTACGTGCAATATGCCTCGATTATGTCGGTCCAAAATTAGAAAATTATGAATGGGACGTTATTGTATAGGCCATCCCAAATTTAAGTTAACCAACTACTCATTTTTCCAAGTACTTGGATTTCAATAACCAAATTGGGCAAGATTTCTCATTTGATCTGTACCCATGATTTTGGGATCAAACTTTCATGCATCAATTAATCAGCAGAAAAAAAGTGTATATCATTTTGATCCCAAATATCATTATAAAAAAAATAAATATTTGTAAAAGATTATTTATAATAAAGATGATTATTTATTACAAAAATAAATTTATTTTAATAAAAAATAAAAAATTATGAATAAAAAATTTTCTTATAATATTTTCAATCAAACTTCAAAGATGTAGAGGAGAAATAAACACAAAATAAAGTTAAAAGATTTATTGTTATTGTGAATTGGCATTTAACACATGGAAAATGCTTAGGGTCCATTTTGGTGTCCTGCTTTGGTGTTCGTTGTCCTTTTTTTTTGTTTTTATTTTTATTTAATGATTAAAAAATTATTATTTATTAATATTATATATATTTTAAAAAAATATATATTTAAGAGTATTTAAAAAATAATATTAAAAAAACGTAAGAAAAATAAAATATACTACGTTGCCCCTTAACGGGCCCCCTAGCAACTTCCTTAACACAATTATATTTTATGATTTACACGGCATCATTCCTCTTATCGCATCTTCAAATTAGTTTTTAATATTGGTTGGTTTAGACTTTATTTGTATTTGTGAATAAGCTTATTTCATTTTAATTTATTATTATATTATTTTATATTTTTAATTAATTTATATTTTTCTATAAAATATAAATTTTAATATAAATTTTTTTAATATCAAAATAATAATAATATTAAAAAATAATTTTATTTCATCTCATTTTCAAATTTTGAGACCTTAATATTATATAATATTTGTTTCGTCGTTAAGAACGATGAGATTAGAGGATTGTGGCTGGCTAGGCCACTAGGTAGTGATAATGCTGAGGGTAGAAATAGGTTTAGAGGGGAGGTGAAAAAGAAGGCGAAAGGAGTGTAAAGTTGAAACTGAAACACACAGCAACCCAAAAGTGCAGCAAGCGTAGAAGCGTGCGTAGAACCACGCTTCTACCTACAGGCTACAAGTGAACACATCCCACCTCTTTGGATCTTACTTTCGAAGTCCCCAGCCTGTTTCTTTCTTGTGCCTCACAATCCTCTCATCATCCATTATTGCTTCTCTCTTACGGCCTCCTCTGATCTCTCTCTCTCTCTCTCTCTCTCTCTCTCTGGACTGTTTCCTTCAGGCCTCTTCTCTCTGATCCATATATCCATAAAGTCTCATGACTGCTCTTTTTTTTTTATTAATAGCTTAGGAACAACTCTCTCTCTCTCTCTCTCTCTCTCTCTCTCTCTCTCTCTGCCCAGTACCGTTGCAGAGAGGAAGCTATACTTTGAAATACATCTCAAAGAAAGAATTTTTAGCTGCTATTTTGAAGAAGATTTTGCCATTCAAATGGGTTTTTCATGTCAAGCTTAACAGTGCCATGTAAAACGGTTTTTTTTTTCTTTGAATATCAAACAGCCAAGACAAAGTAATCGAAGAAAAAGAAAATATGTTGGATCTCAATGTTGAAATCCTCTCCAGTGCTTCACTTTGTGATGAAAAGTTGGAGACATCAATGGAAGTCGAGAAGCTCCCACCGGGTTCAGGAACACAAATGGAAGACTCAGGGACTTCCGCCTCCTCCGTTGTCGAAGAAGCTCCAAACAATACCCGAGATCATGAAGACTCTTCCAATAACTCCTATGAATTCATCTTCGACATCATGAGAAAAGAAAATCACGGTACTGCCCGTCTCACCAAGGAGGTCAAAGACGAAAACCCGACATCGGAACTCGTTACGCGACCTCTTTTCCAGGTGACCGGCGAAACAGGAGGCGAGGAGTCTGCGTTAGGGTCAGGATTGTCTTCGAGGCCTCAATGGTTGAACTTGTCGTTTTCTGTCTCTGGTGGTCAGGCCGAGCCGAGAATTATGCAGCAGAAGCAACAGCAGGTGAGGAAAAGTAGGCGTGGGCCGAGATCTCGGAGTTCGCAGTACCGGGGCGTTACCTTTTACCGGAGAACCGGCCGATGGGAATCACATATATGGTATTAATTTCCATCTATAAAGATATATGTATGTTTGATCTTGGCTCTTATCACATGAGCTGTTACATAAATGGTTTCATCTTAAATACAATGAGTGAATTTTGTTCAATGTTCTGAATTCATTCTCTCCTGATGTACAGGGATTGTGGGAAACAAGTATATTTAGGTAAGGAGATGATATTTAGTATCAATATTGTGAAACAAATTCATTTATGGTCTTTCGGATATTTTGAGGAATTCGGGTGTTGGTATTTTTCAGGTGGGTTTGACACTGCTCATGCCGCTGCTAGGTGAGTTTATTTGTTTAATATTTTGAATTAAAATACGTTGCTTTATTATTGATTTGATTGTCCTGAGTTTAGACCTTATGATTTCTCAGAGCATATGATCGGGCTGCGATTAAGTTCCGTGGAGTTGACGCCGATATAAATTTTGACATAAACGATTATGAGGAAGATATGAAGCAGGTGGAAGTGTTTAATGGCTGATTGCTACAATTTTGTGAATATTTGATTGCAAATTGACTGTAATTTGATTGATTGATGCGCAGATGATGAATCTGTCAAAGGAAGAATTTGTTCTTCTTCTTCGTCGCCACAGCACAGGATTATCTCGAGGGAGCTCAAAATACAGAGACATGACCCTTAACAAATGTGGTCGATGGGAAGCTCGTATGGGACAATTCACGGGGAAGAAGTAAGAAATATTCCTTTTGCTGAAACTTCATTTCAGATGGTTATTTAATCAGGTTTGGATGTCAAAAGTTGGTATATATTGTAGTTCTACTTCTATGCACCATCTTGATTGTTCAAAATTATAATTTTGAGAAATAATAGTTGCAATAGCGAGTGTACAAGAGTTGCGCGGTTGTTTTGAAAAAAATGAATGAATATGGGATCACATAAAAGTGTTAATTTTTTAACAGTGAACTTTACTCTTTTTTAAAATGACTCAACGACAAATTCAATCTAATAGAAATCTTTATATACGTTCTTTTTTCAATCCAGGGCCTATGATATGGCAGCGATCAAATCAAATGGAAGGGAAGCAGTGACTAACTTTGAGCCAAGCTCCTATGAAGGGGAATTAATTGGAGATGACAATAATCAAGGTAATATATATAATAGATTTCTATCTTTTCATTTGACTTTATGGAAGGTAAGTTAGGTAACTCCTTTTCTCACTTAGAAATAAAAAGAATGGTAATGAATTTATTGATGAGTTTCTAGTGCTATGAATTCAGGAAAGCCAATCCACAATCTGGATCTAAGCCTTGGAGTTTCTAACAGATCAAAGGGGAAGGACAGTGGGGTCGGTTTTCATTTCCATGGCAACAGAGACAGATTAGTGGTATGAACTATGATCACTCTATTTATATTCGACCTTTTAAGTGTTTGAGACATGTTTTCTCCATGTCATCTTTTAGAGATGTATAAAATGCATGTGGCCAGTAGCAGACATTAGCATATATTCAGATTCCCATCAGACAGCTCTTACGTTCCCATACTGTCTTGTAGGGGGATCATTTACTTTACCTCGTGGGAAGCTTGTAAATTATAATAGTGTGAATACAACTGATATCGGCAATGACAGGTTTTGCCATTCCTCTGTGTGAAGTTGTTAATTGTCCCAAAAGTTTAAACTAATGGAAAGATTTAGATTTTATTTTTATTTTATATATCAATCCTTCATCTCACATGTGAGTCAGACTTTTTGAGAGAAGTCCAATGCAAAAAATATTTAATTAAATGAAATAGAGTGTAGAAATAAGGTTTGAACTCAAGATTTCTATTTTAATATCATGTAAAATCACTAATTATTCCAAAAGTTGAAGCTAATGGAAAGATGTAAATTTTATCCATGTTATCTTAATACATTTTGCAGTCGTTTTCGAGGTCTGATTTGTGGTAGTTGCCAACTCACCATGTCAACCTTTAAATCACTCTACCTATCCTTCTCTTACTATCTGCCTCTTGGTTAAACAATTGCTGGATTTCCATGCATGTTAGCATTATTTCTTTGAGATTTTGCAGAAAATCAGAACCAGCGTTAAAAAGGATTTGACATGGTTTAATTCGATACTTATGATTTTAAGAATAATCAATAATCTGATATTATGTTAATTTCAAACAAATAATCTGATGTTTTGATGTGCTAAGCCTTCTCTCTCAGATTTTGATCATTTCAGATTTATTAACTAGAACTTAAGTTTTTGGTTATCTTTTACCTGCCAGGGCAATAGGGCCACAGAGAAGACAGATGAAACTGTTTCTTTTCCAGGATTTGCAAACTGGGCATGGCAAATGCAGAGCAATGGGATTGTTAGTGCAATGCCAGTATTAGTGAGTGCAGCATCATCAGGATTCTCTTCTTCCAGTACTGCTACTGTTCCATCAGTTATCCTCCAATCCAATCTTCAGAACAATCTAGGCCGTCCTTTACCTACCGCTACCACACCCACCGCCAACCTTTCCAACTACTTCAATTTTTAGGAGCTGAAAACAAACAGGATGCAATGATTTTGTTTTGCCTTAATCATGCCTTTGGAAGGAGGGTAGGTAAGGTAGACAAAGTTGGTCGATTATAAGACACAAGTTCTATTTGCGTACGCTGTTAAGATATGAATAAATAATAATAATATTACATGAAGCATATATTCCTACCGTTCTTTTCTCCGATGTTGCATGGCCTAATTGTGGCTGAAAGGCTTTTAAGTTTTATCGTGAGTAGCACAGTTCTCAACAAATTACTTGGAATGTGATTGTTGACACATCACCAATATAATAAATATCTATTTTATTAAATATCAAATAAACAATTAAATTTACCTATTATCATCGGCTGAAACTATTGGATACATTTGTTTTAATAGGTTTGACTTTTCTTAAAATTTTAAGTTTTGAGTATAATCAGATGGCTACCAGTCTGAGTTTGAGTATAATTTTAAGTTTGACTTTGGGTGTAGCACAAAGCTACAAGTCTCGGCACCATTTGAATACCTTTCTTGCTTGCGAATGCGAGTCTCCTCATCTTTGCCGCTCATTTCTGTTTTGGACTTGCATAAAAAATTATTATTATTTATATATATGAGTCTTATAATCACTCATTATTTTAAAAAAATTTGGACGAGGCAATCTAAATATTATTTATATCTTATTATATAATTAGCTAGCTTGTTAATCTGAATGTCGGATCCGAAACTCGAATTTTATATCCATAATTTTTTTGAATATCTTATATAAAAATGTCAAAATTATTAAAAAAAAAAAAGGTCAGGCCTAGCCATATCACTTGCTGGTTAATGTGCTCAAATCAACTTCAACCCCACGTAAGTTGCAATGAAAGCATTATACGCACATGATATTAATGGGTATTAATTGATTCTGTCCCTAAAAAACTGCATGGTGATTAATTAACCCTTGATTATAGGACTCTTCAAAGAGATTACTCAATTCCATGAATTGTTAGGAACATCGCTTGTCTTCTTTAGTAATTTCGTATTGATTTCTTTCAACACCTTTAGTGCTGTTAAGACAAATAATGTTACAATTTTTTTTCTCGAATTTTATCATGTCAATTATATCGATTGATTATGTGTATGTTCAAAATTGCTTTTCATTCACATAGTTAATTCTTGAAAATATTTAAGTATCAATTCATATAACCGAAATGTTAAAAAAAACCATAACCACTACTCTTTTACAAAAATGTTATTTGGAAGAGTATTATTATATTTATAAAATAATTACATAAAAATAATTTTATTATTAATTATGTGAATGATTTTATAATAAAAATAATTTTATAATCTAATAAATTTTATCCAACTATTTCAATTCATACAATTTATAGAAAAGAGTAGACATGGGGTGGCTGGGACGGGGGCCGAAACCATGCACGTAAATTTCTTCTAGGAATCAAAAGTTGACATCATCTTCCTCATCGTCCGGCCCAATTACAAGGTCTGTTTAGAATCAAAACCAGGGGGTCTGTTTGGACTCGTAAACCCTCCGCAGGCGCACGCCCAGCACTCTCTCGGATCTAGATCCGAAAGCAAGATGTGGCGAACCATTTCGACGCCCACCTCAGAGCACTGGGTCTCTTCCCTTCCTCCGCGCAATCTTCCTTCTCACTCAAAGCCCTGCCTACAATCCTCACCGTCACCCCCGAGTCTCACACTCTATAGGTACCCAAAGCCCTCATCTTCCGCACAATCGACGCACCCTCCGGCTCCTCGATTCCCGGCCTCGGAATCCGCGGTCTCGGTTTCCAATTTCGGTTTGATAGTCGTGGGGAGCATTTCCCCGGACTCTCCGGCGCCCACATTGGATTGGAACGATCGGGTGTCGTGCTCAGAGGTCGGCAACGGAGACGATGGCAGCGTGGAGGTGGATACGTAAACCCTCTATTCTTGTCAGAGACTATTTCTTCTTCTCTACTAGGTTTGCTTCTTTTTATTCATTTCCATTTTTTCCGAGAGTTGATTTCAGTTTAGGTTTTCTATTTGTTTATGCATTTGTAAATTTCAAAGTGGAATTGTAAAAGCAACATGAAAACAGAGTGGGAAACGATTTCGAAGCTCGTTTATAATTACGTGATTACGCACGAAAGCTAGATTTGTTTACTCTATTTTTCTAGGAACACTTGGGAAAAAAATACGCCTTTTTCCATTTCCTTTTACATTGACATCCGCTATTTAGTTACACCAAATTAGCACACATATATGTTTCTGAATTATATGGTTACTTTTTATTTTGGGTGCAGTGTGGACTTCAACAGGTTATGGAACAGAACAAACCCAGTTTTTGACAAGTACAAATATTTAAGTAAAGACATCTTCCGGAATCTATAAACAGGCTTCCCACATCACTGAATTATCAGTTTTGGTGGAGATTTAATTTCAACAGATTCATTAGACATGTTGATGAACTCTAGATCAAAAGATTGGAGCAGATTCATCTTGTTTGGACGACTCAGCATAATCCGTACACAAGAGGATAGAGTTTTTGGGCAAATTAGGGATAACAAGGTCAAATGCATTATGTTTGGATGATTTTGGATTCTGAAAGCCGTTGCAAAGGAGTGATCTCCTTAAAACATCACAAGTAATCTCTCTCTCTTTTTATTTTCCTACTTGCAGTACCCTTTAGCCAAAAGTTCACTCTCACTAAGGCTTTATTCCTCTCTCTTTAGTTATTTCATACTCTCTCATTAGACTATTGCTTAAAAAACAAAACGAATTTGTGCACTTGTCTGATTGTCCCGCAATTTTGGGTGGATAGAGTTTTGGAATGTTTTTGGTGGTGGCTTCCCTTTCACTCTGATTGTGGACACTCCTAAAAGTTTGAGCATCTTTAGCCGCACTGATTTCTACACCCCATTTTTTTTGGGGGGCTGAACCTAAAGCCTATACTATCCTGATTCCCCACTTAAGCTCTTATAATTTGTAATGCAAAGTGGTTTTGTAGTATGCTGTGTGTTAAGAAAGTACATCTCCAAGATTTCTGGTGTAATAAAATAGATCTAAAGACCTTAGCATATTAAGAGTTTATTTTTTCAGTAATAATAGTTAGATTTTCTGTTTTAAATCTGTAAGTCGAGGTGGAGCAAGATCAAGAAGCAGGAGTAGCACTGTAACAAAGCCTGGAGGCATCTCAAGCTGCTGTCTCAGGCATCCAACTACATCTTACTTATTACGGCGACTCCCAGATAGTCTTGAACGACGATACTGTCCACCACCATATATATTCTCGTCTGACTCAGGCATGATTAAAAGACAGCCCACTCTGCAACTCCATAACTTCATTAGTCAAGCGGGTCCTCACCACAGACCTATATATTAGGATCGAGATTAGATTTTATTCCAGGAACTGTTTTTGAACCATATCTTCCTTTAAATATGTATTTATTCCTTATTTATTAACTCAAATATGGCAAATCATGGGTCTCGTTTGTGAGAGCACTTCCTCAATTTTTATTAGTTTTTACCCGCCTTTGTCTTGTTTACATTTTTGTATGTCCCTTCATAATACTTGACCATTCGTTTTGTGTTTCTTTATCTATCTTGCTTACTAGGCCGTTATAAATAATATAGTTCCTGCTTTGAACTATAAATAAATAATAAATAAAGAATCCTAACAATATGAAAAAACGGACACTGAAATCCAAAACAAAAATAACATTAGAAAAATGCATGTTTCATTGTTTGATCTTAAAAAAAAGAAAAGAAAAAGAAAAAACAACTCACAACTTTAATGTGTAAGTGATATCCCTTAATTCCTATATATCTATCACGAACACCTAAGACCTCTACTGCATGGAAACTGAACTAAAACCTAGCTTGCAAGTTCAGACAGAGAGAATGGAAACCTTGGAAGGGAAGATCTCCCCCAAGATGACAATACCCGAAGAAGATGATCATCCACAGCCATCTGAGAAATCCAAACGAGGAGGCTGGATTACCTTCCCCTTCATTACAGGTCTCTCTCTCTCTCTCTCTCTGTGTGTGCTGTATGTAACTTAAAGTCGTCCTGATCAGTTTCCCTTTTAAGTTGGTGTAAACATGGCCGAAACTTGCACAACTGTTTTGAACATGCAGGAAGCGTGATGGGTCTTTCCATAGCAGCCGGTGGGTGGGCGTCGAATCTGATAGTTTTTCTAATAACAGAGTTTAACGTGAAAAGCATAACCGCTGCAAAAATATCCAACGTTGCTCTCGGTTGCAGCAGTCTCTTTCCCCTTGCCAGTGCCATCATCGCCGACTCTTTCTTCGGCTCTTTCCCTGTTGTTAGCTTCTTCGCCTTCGTTTCCTTATTGGTAATTAATGATTCTTTTATTTTTCAAACTTTCTATATATTCGGGGTAATGAATTACTGGTAATAATTTTGGAAGAAAACTAATTAATTAAAAGCCCATCTTAGATGAAACTTAAAACACAGTACTCCCTTTTCATTTTTACAGGGTATGATCATGTTCACCCTAATGGCAACAATACACACCTTGAGGCCAGCACCATGTGCAATTGGCTCTTACACGTGTGAAACCCCATCAAATCTTCAATATGCAGTCCTCTACATGACCATAACGCTTGCTTCACTAGGGCTTGGTGGCACGCGCTTCACAATTGCGACCATGGGAGCTCAGCAATTTGATAAGACAAAAGATCAAGCAAGTTTCTTTGGCTGGTATTATCTCACTTTGTACGTTGCTAATATAATCAGCTTCACTGCAATTATCTATATCCAAGATAGCGTGAGCTGGGGATTAGGATTTGCATTATGCGCCCTTGCAAATGCCATTGGCTTAGCCGCACTTGTGCTGGGAAAGAGACTGTATCGCCAAGTTAGGCCAAAAGGAAGCCCTTTCATGAGCATAGCTCGTGTCCTGGTTGCAGCCATTAGGAAAAGGAAAGCATCGGGAACTTTTGGAAGCCAGGATTATTATTCGGGAACCACCCAGATGTTGAAAATGGAAGACAGTTCGTCAAATAAACTGTTCAGGTATATCAGTTATTTCAAAAATATGTCAATTAATTTTTTTTCAGGTTTGTACTTATAAATTGGGTGCATTAAGGATGAATATGATGTGATACATGTGCATGAAAATTATAATATATGTGTCCACAAGATTATATATATGTATGTTATATTAGTACTAGTGCCCAAAACAAAACTTGTTTATACGGGATAAGATATTATAGTCTCGCCGAGATTAATTCATTGCTTGGATGATAAGATATTATAGTCGTGGTACTTCTAATATTAATATATAAAATATGCAAAACAAGACGTGGTACTTCTAATATTCATCCGGGCTGATCGATGATTAGTGGCGAGTACTGGCCGTGATGAATTGTTCATTAAAGGAGAATGAGGACTAAAGGTGCATGGCTTGTTAAAAATATTGAAAGCAATATTTTAAATTATTAGCACTTCAAATACAGTAATAATATAGCTGGTAGCCTGGTTAACATGATAAAAGGGTGAGTGTAGGATTGTCATTTTATTCATTGAAGGTTCCAAATGTTTTACACTTTACATCCTAACATATCTAATTAATCGATGCATTACACCATTAAATTATCATGATATGATATCAGTACCATTAATCAATCAAATTCGATAGTTAAGAATTAAGATGCTGTGTTATGTTTATGATATGTTAAGTCACATTGTACTACTCTTTCCATTCGCACACATGCAGCTTCTTGGACCGTGCAGCACTGAGAACTGAAGGCGACAGACAATCAGACGGCTCGTATGAAAGATCATGGAGGCTATGTACCATGGAAGAAGTGGCTGACCTCAAAAGCCTACTCAAAGTTATGCCACTTTGGTCTACTGGAATTTTATTAGGTACCGCTATAGGTATCTTTGGTAACCTCACATTACTCCAAGCCTTAACCATGAATCGATACCTTGGGTCCTATTTCAAAATCCCAGCTGCATCATTCCTTGTCTTCAACCTCTTAGGAACGGCCATTTCAATCTTCGTCATTGACCATTTCCTCCTCCCCACCTGGCAAAATCTCACCCGTCAATCTTTGATACCCCTTCAACGTATCGGAGTTGGTCACATCTTCACTATCCTTTCCTTGGCAGGGTGTGTCCTAATTGAAACTAGACGACTACATGTAATCCGGAGCCATCAACTCGGCCTGGGTCAACCCGGTGTGATTGTGCCCATGTCAGCCCTCTGGCTTGCGCTGCCACTTGCCATGATAGGCGTTGGTGAAGGATTCTATGTCCCGGGTTTAATTGCATTGTGTTATGAAGAATTTCCAGAATCTTTAAAAAGTACATCTACAGCTATGGCATCCTTACTACTCGGAATTGGGTTTTATCTAAGCACGGCGATTATGGATTTGATAGAAAGAACCACGGCATGGCTACCGGATAATATTAATGATGGGAGATTGGATTATGTTTATTGGGTATTGGTCGCTGGGACAGTCGTGAATTTTGGGTTCTTTTTACTATGTGCCAGGTTGTTCAAGTACCAAAAACATGACGAGGAACATGATCATGGGCCTTCTGGGCTAGTTCACTGAGGTCTATTTTTCGTTTCTTCTCCCTAATGCAACAACAAGCTGGGCAATGAAAATGTAACAAGCTGATGTTAGTTATAGTTATATTTGTCGGGACGTCATTATAATAATATCTTCATGATTTGTGGAAATCATCTTAAGAGATGTAAGTGTAAAAAATGTAATATTTATTCCCCTAAAGACGACGGACTTAAATTATAATGCAAGTCCCGTCCTTCCAAAAATCGATTATGATCCATTTCTTCTTAAGAAGGGAAGCATCATCTTTTTGCTAGCTTTCAGGCATGAGACAAACATACATAAACCTTGATGGTTTTGGATATATGGTAACGCCGAGGTAAAAGCTTACGAGGAGATCGATCAAGGCCCTATAATTGAATCGACCATTTCGGTTCTTATTACGTCCAAATGTTTTCTTCCTAATAACTCCACGTGGAATTCTGAAATCCATACGTTATAAAGGAATTGATCGGCAGTTCGGGTGCCGCTTGTGGACGACGTGCAAATTGGGTGGTAGCTAGATATTTGAAACAATCTATAATATTGGATACCTATGTGCACCAATATTACGGTAAAAATATGAATTTAATAAAATATTTAAATTTAAAATAAAAAATACAAAAGCAATTAATCAAAATGCACATATGCGCATATGAATACACAATATTACTTATATATTGTATTATTCGGAGTAATCAAATATTAATACAAATCTAAAATTTGACTATATATGTAAAAAAGCATCCATATTGAACTAGTCAATGCTCCGAAGCTCATATGAGCTATAGTAAAATAAAAGACTAGTCAATTGGTGAATTGCTGTTTTCAATAGTAAAATAAGAGACTAGTCAATTGGTGAATTGCTGTTTTCAAGTCAAAGGATTATTTTAATCATTTCAGTCCAACTGTGTCTCTTTCTTTCCCTCGCATTTTTTTTTTCCTACCGTCAAATGTGACAGAGGTTTTTGGCATTGTGGCCCCTTCCTTTTATGGTTATCGTCATAAGGTTGTGCAAAAGTTTTAAATTCCAACTTCTGGCTGACTTTTACTTCGATCAGAGTCGAAATAATTCCAACTCTAAAGTGTGCTATAGTATATAAATGGGATTAAACGATATTTACTGGCAGAGATTGAACCTAGTGATTAGTTTCAGATATTGATTTGGTGGAGAGCTAATTTCATCAATTACTTGATTATCTCCCGTATTATTCGAGATGTGCTAGTCATTCTTATTACTACGATTGCATCTTAGTCGACATTTAGCACCAGAAGTCAAGTGTTGGATGCCTACCGAAACTCATTGTCACCGTCAATTGTGGAGGCCCTCGTTTGCATATAGAACTAGATCAATAATATGCGTTCTGGACTAGTGAGCATTGATATCAATTCTGAGAGCTATAAGCTTTAGTCATGTAAAATTAAATTAATTAATTAATTAATTTTTTTATGATTAAAGTAACAAAGTTTATATAATTATATAATTATTTCAATAGTTTTTTTTATAATTTCATAAATCTATTTAACTATTACCGTCTATGATTTCAAAAATGTAGTTATCAACCCTAGCATAGTTGTTGATGATCGATGAAACAATTTATAGTTACATATATTTTTTCTCTAATTTACAGTTACTTGTTTGATTCAATTTAATTTTTATTGATAATAATAATACTATTTAATTTTATCTTAATTTTAGATATGACCAATGTCACAAATGTATAATTTATAAATCACATTACTGTAATGGATTTTTTTTTCATAACCTCGGATCCTAGTTAATGGTTTAATTTGTACTATTTTTGTATTAGTCAGTCAGGACTATTTTTTATATTAAGCTATTAGCAATTTAGCATTATGATTTGTATTATTTGTTTAATTGTAAAGACTAATTTACTAATTTATATGTGGAACAATAAAATTCGAAAGCTAGGAAGCTTACATTTGAAAATGAAATCAATTGGACCTATTTGGTTTCAGAATGGGCCCAATTGGGCCCATTCCGATTTGGAGTTGGGTCAGAGTCAGAAGTGAATTTCGACTTCGATGGGAGCCGGAGTCCAAGTCGAAGCACATGCATTTTCGATGAGTAAATATATGTATCACCGACATTTGGATCTCACCGCGGTCTCGTGAGAGTTTTTAAATAGAAAAAAAATTAAAAAATTAAAAAAATTACATATATTTTATCTTCACATATTATTTTATTATTTTTGTAAAAAATATATAAAAAAAGAATTACACTACATGACCGTGGCGAGAATCCTTAATTTGTGACTCCAAAAAAGTGTAAAAAAAATTTAGAGTAGATATTGGCATGATAGAAGGGTTCAATTACATAAAAAATAAAAAATCTTGGAGATGTACGTGACAAGTTATGAGGTAGAGAGTACTGGTGCGTGGCTAAGAGCATTGCCAATGACAAAGTCTTGTGCCCATTCCAAGAATCAGTAAGTTATGAGTACTCTTTTTCTGTAAATGTATGGTATTCTTTAATTTAAAAAAATTGTAAAAAAATTTACACTCGATAGTTTGCGACTCAGAGGACTCTCTCTAGTCTCCAGCTTCACATTTATTGGGCAGATGATCCTATAATATGATCCTATAATTTCAATTGTCGCTTCAAACAGCTATCAATCAATTCCCCTCAAACTAGCAATCTCAAGATGCTAATCAAGCTATATCGACAACCTCCCCACTGGATAAAAAAAAAACTATTTTCTATTCATTGCAAAGTTAAATTGATTCGATTATTTTGGACTCTTCAATTCGTTATTGGTTTGTGTTGATCATGGTTGCTAGTCTTTGTATCTTATATTTTTTTGTGGTTTTTTTTACGAGTGTATGTTTAATTGTTTAATTGCAGAGAAAAGATCTTACAACCAGAAGTCAATTTTTTTATTTTTTATTTTTTTACTTAGCTCAAGTCTTTTCCTCTTTTTTTTTTTTTTATTGGAAACTCTTCGTTTGATTGTGTTGCTGCATTTTTTGAGATTCTCTCCCTCAGTTCTTTGATTCTTTGGAGAACAATGGAGCAACTAGATTTTTTTTAAAGTTAAATGAATTACTTATAAAAAAAATTGTTTATTTTGTGGAAGCTTGTTTTGATCTTTGCTATGAGTCACTGTGTTGTTCTTTGCTATGAGTCACTGTGTTGTACTACAAAAAGGGTATGAAAATGGATTGACGGACACAACTTTGAAAATAGAGAATGCAACTGAAGTGCTTGTAAAAATGCAAAGGAAATCCACCAGTTTCTATTGATCACATGAATGCTTGATAAACTTCCAGATGTTCCCTTTCTTCCTTATTTTTTTGTCATATGCATAAACACTATCCTGTAACTAACTTTTTGAAATGCTAAACTAATCTCACCAGTTGTAATGGAAATAATAGTGACTTCCATATGACTCTTGGACTTTAGAAATGATTTGTTATGTGATTGTAATTAAGCTCTGTTTTGCTCATTTTTTTGCCTCATGTTTTGCTTATCTTGTTAGAAATGATTAGCCTCATGTTTTGCTCCTCTCTTCTTGTATGTAAGTCTGTTTTCAGTTGTAGGATTTAGTAAATGCTAACAGTTGTAGGTATAAAGCTAGCAGTTATGTATTTGTATATGTTTGCACATTTTCAAATCAGTTTTGAATCAAATGCATGCAGATCTAATATATATATATATATATATGAGAGAGAGAGAGAGAGAGAGAGAGAGAGAGAGAGAGAGTTTGTGGCAAAATGTGTTTGTTGAATAATTAGATTGAGGAACAAAAATAGTTAAAAAACAATAATTTTAGGTCAAATAAAATTATTAATTAATATATAAAGTATATTTGCAAAATATAAAAAAATATATGAAATATTATTAAAATATATAATATTATATTACTATTTTGACTTTAAGATGGCTAGTCAATGTGAATTTACCTAGCTAAAATTTAATATCATACTTAAAATTTGGAATTCTAGTCAAATTTTAGACTTTGCAATGGTTAGGACGGGACGAAAGTGGTTGTCTAAATACACATGTGGATTCATGAGGGTGCCAATGAGGCCTGGGGTGAGACAATGCATAGTTGATTTTTTCAAAGCATTACTCTTCCTGAGTACAGGTTCGATGATTTGTGACAAAGAGAACTCGAACTCTCTTATTGCACGTTCCGTTATGCTAAGGTCAAAGAACACCGTATATTCACAAAAAAAATGTATTCATAACTTACTGATTCTGGAATGAGCATAAGACTTTGTCATTGGCAATGCTCTTAGCCGCACCAGTACTCTCTACCTCCCAATTTTCCATTCTTTGTTAAAAACCAGCTTGTCACATATGTCTCCAAGATTATTATTATTTTTTTATATATAATTGAACACTTCTAAATACCCTATCATGCCAATATCTACTATATAGTTTATGTAATACCCGAATGTAAAATTACTTCATATTATAGAAAATTATAACTTTGCATTTGCATAATATATTTATTGTTTTCTTTTGTTAATATTGCCAATATTCTTAGAAGAGATTTTATTACAAGAAAAATAACCTTTTGTAATCAATTAATTTCAGCCAAATGACTATTTACAACTAAAATTAGTCGTAAATAGCATTTTCTTCACTATTCATAAGTCACAAAAACTAAGATTTCTTGTAGTGTTTGGATAGTGAGTTGAAATAAGAAGAGATGAGATGAAAGTTGACTAAAATATTATTTTTTACTATTATTTTTATTTAAATATTAAAAAAATATTTTTAATATTTTAGATAAGAATTTAAAAAGATTATAATAATTAAATAAGATGAAATAAAGGGAGAAATCTCCTAATCCAAACAACCCTAAATTGTATTTTGTACCTTTATTTTTAAACATCCATGATCCAATACTCAGTTGCACAGGACTATGGCTGAGTGTTAGGTTGCAGGTACATAAGGGCTACAGCTATCATACCTCTTATTCATAGTGAAAATATTAGCTGCAGTCCCTATGTGCTGCAACCTAGAGGCACACACGGGCTACAACCCTTGTTTTTTTTTTAAACATAATGATGGTGTGTCGAGCTGCACAAGGGCTACAACCCAGCATGCCTCTTTTTCAAAGTGAAAATATTGACTGCAGCCCTTGTGTGCTGTAGCCTAGAGGCACATGGGGGCTACAACCCCTGTTTAAAAATAAAAATAAAAATTAATGATGGTGTATCGGGTTGCAGCTGCACACGGATTGCAGCCCAGCATGCCTCTTCTTCATAGTGAAAATATTGGCTACAGCCTCTGTGTGGTGCAGTCTAGAGGCATACAAGGGCACAACCCCTATTTTTTTTTTAAATTAATGATAGTGTGTCAGGCTATAACTATATAGGATCTGTAGTCCAACATGCCTATTTTTCATAGTAAAAATATTGGTTGCAGCCCACCTAGAAGCACACAAGAGCTACAACCCCTATTTTAAATAAAAAAAATAATAATAATGATGATATGTCGGGCTGTAACTGTACAAGAACTCCAGCCCACCATTCATCTTCTGCGTATCACTACAATGTACCCTTTCTCATTTCAAAAAAGGGTTATGCTGGGGTCCGGTCGGGTTCACCCCAACGTCTTTGCAATCTACCCCTAAACTTCTATAATTTATATAAAAATATAATAAAAAATATAATAAAAAAATAAAATTTAGAAAATACAATAAAAAACATAATAAAATAATAAAATAAAAAAAATATAATAAAAAATACAATAAAAAAATAAAATAAAAATAAATTTTTAAGGGAATTCCACCTCAGTCCAGTTCCTGCTGCTGCCAATAGCAGTGGGTTACAGATTTATTTTTGGATTTAAGATCATCAGGAATACACTAGAGGTCATCGAAGCTCGCCATCGTAGGATAAGATCGTTGGCTCTCTGTGATCCCGATGTATTGAATAATTTCGCCAAGTGGCAGTGATTGCAAAAAGAAAGATTTCGGTCGAACTAAACTCCATTATTCCTCTTAGAAAAAATGTACTCTTCCTATACGACAGCTGCCATTTAGTAGTTCAGTGCGACAGGGTCCGCACTCTGCAGAGCAATGTCTAGTTCGAGGTTTCTCTTCAAAAATGGTACGGTGCTCCACTCCTCCGACGCCGCTGCTCCAATCACAACCTTCCTTGAGTCTCATCCAGGTACTTCTACGCATTCCCACCGCTCAAGTTTCATTTGCTTACGGAAAAGGTACTTTTCGTTTCAGGCGCTTATACGACCACTCGTACTCACAACACTGCTTCGTGCCTCTTATTCTGGGAAAGGCACGTTAATCGACTTGCCAATTCGATTCGAATTCTATCGAATTCGGCTCCGAAACTTTTATTCCGACCGAACAATCCTCAATCTTCTTTGCCAGTGACTTCGCCTATGTGGGAATCGGCTGTTCAGGCGCTTGTGGACGACTCGATGAACAAAGCGTTGCCCATTGCATTGAATAAGAGGAACGGTCCGGAGGAGCTGTCCGTTACGGTGCTTGTTTGTGGGAGCCCGGGGAGATTTAATGGATTCGAGTATGTGGATGAAGAATTGATGCGCGAAGCTCTTGATGTGTATGTTTCTGTTGGGTGTTATGTGCCTCGAGCCTTCGGTGTTCGAGGAAATGGCGCACGCCTGGCCGTGGTTGGTCAGGGGAGGGATGTCGCGAATGCTAAGTATTCAGATTGGGTGAGGTCGGTATCGTGCTTCCAATCTCTCTCTTTGGCTGCCGGAAAAATTGAGATAAAAGAGTAAAAAAAAAAAAAAGTTGTGATAGGTGGTTTCTGTTTTATTCTTAGTCTGTTGCTTATTTAAGAATTGGTTTGCTACACAGACTTAGGAAGCCCCTGGAGAAGCTGAGGCCTCCTTCAGTGAGCGAGCTCCTGTTGTCGAATGATGGTGATCAGATACTTGAAGGTTGTAGGACAAACTTTTTTGTTGTCTGTCGCAAGGTGAGCGGCTAAGGACTTAGAAATATTCATCCATTGTTGGATTAGTTCATTTGTGCTCGGGTCCGAGCATTGATATTTGTCTTATTAAAATTTATCATAAAAAGTTGATAAAAAGTACAAATTTACACACATATTAAAAAATTTTCTTCATATTTGATCAAAAATAAGAAAACAAAAAGCAGAAAATAGCATAAAAGTACTTTTGGCTTGATTTTTAAATAGTAACTCATCAAATTAAACTTGTACTTTTTATCAACTTTGTTGATAAATTTTGATGAAATTAATGCCAATACTATTAGATTTTATTAGGAAATTATTCACCAAGTAGCATTTTTGTTCTACATCTGGCCATCAATGGTCCACATGTGAACATTTTACTGCCATTAGACTTTAATAGACTTAAGTCGAACATGAATCTTATTATGAGATTGTTGTCGTAGGAGAAGTTCGTTTTTTCTTTTGGCTCTCCATTGTTCCATATTGAGATCACATGGGTTTACAGGGCAAATTTAGTATGCAATAAAGAACTAGAAGACCTGATCCTAATGTACCACACGCATGTGCATTTCCCCCTCGATTTCGTGTTTGTTTAAAAATTGGAATATTCTATTTCTATGTGTTGGTCTTTCCAGGATAACGATGAAGCCAAGGGGACTTGCTTACATGATCAGAATAATACATGTGCTTTTGAAGTGCAGACAGCTCCTATTCAGGATGGTGTCCTTCCAGGAATTATTCGCCAATTAGTGATGGAGTAAGTATTTTTTCTATTGCAAACTTCTGAATTTTTGTTTTATTTAATTATTTGCATTTTTCTGACTACATGTGGAGATGTTATCACTATTGGCACAAAGTAAGTTCATTTCTCGTAGAGTTTCTGTCCACGAAAATCTGCCCACGATCAATGTTTCCATCTCTTCAACAGGAGAAGTTCTTTGAAGCTTTCTCTAATGTACAAAGATTATGTTGAGAGCTGGAAGTTGTCCTTTCAACGGTGAATTTGATAGTCAGTTGCTCTAACCTGTGAGGTGTTCTATCACACTCATTTGGATAGAGCTATAACTGCAAAGATGCAACTAATTTGCCTAATGACAAAATTATTTCTCGTTCAGTGAGCATATGAGCGATTATTTTTCAATAAAAGACAGCACTTGGTCAATACTAGCCTAGGAATTATCTCGGTATTCAACTTGTCCATGTTCACTTTCTGTATGAATCACCTAACATTCACATGTTACTAAATAAAAAGAGAGAGCACATATCATGCTTGTAGGATTCAATATGTTTGGATTTGGTATTATACAATTTTGACAGAGTATGCTTAAGCGAGGGAATCTCATTTCGGGAAGTTGCCCCTTCATGGTCAAAACGTGAAATTTGGGAGGAGGCGTTCATTACAAGTAAATCTTTGTTATTTCTGCAACTTCTTTTTTTTTTTATTTTGTTTGGGGGGGGGGGGGGGTCATCCAAGAATGAGGTTCTTGACAGTTTGGTCCATTACAAACTTCAGCATTAACTTTGACCAGAAAACTTATTTTTGTTGAGGGATTATATGTAGTTGCAGTTATTATTAAATTATGTAAGTGCAGTTATTTTACATACAACTGTACCATTGATAGCCAGTTGTATTGCAGGTAGCTTGAGACTTTTGGAACATGTGGAGACAATTCAAGTTCCAAGTTCATGGAAGTCACTTAATTCAAAAACTTGGGAGGAGATATCGTGGGAACAGAAACAGTTTGAGGTGCGCTAAGCCTTGAGAGTCTTAAAATGATTTATGGCTTTGAGCTGCTGTGAGTTAATGACTTTTCACGAGTATGTTATTTTGAATTAAAAGCAGGAGGTTCCTGGGATGATCACAAGAGTAATCCAGGTGAGTGTTTACTTTCTTTTATTACTTGCACCATCCATAAAAATATAAAAATGCTATCCATCATCATTTTAACATCTCATCCTTTGATATCACATCAAATGATTGGTAGGTAAGTGAAACATAAATAGTTTTCCGATCATTTATTGCCAAGTAATTGGATGTTGGATAAAATGATAATGGGTAACATTACTCAAAAATGTATTCCTGTGCAACAATATTGCATATACATGGACACAGAGTAGATAGAAGGATCAGAAACTTCCTGTGGGGATTGAAACTATTCAATGTCATCAAGCCCAATATGCCTGTGTTATCAGCTTCTTAAATTTATGAAAAATTGAGAGGCGGGATAAAAATGACAATTATTTCTTCTTCTTCTTCTTCTTCTTCTTCTTCATGTTGAGGAACAGAAAGGGATCATGGAGAAAGCAAATCTGGAAGGGTTCCCAATAGGTGATGCTGTATGAAATGTGGAGCCATTTTGTTTACAATTTCATCTTCTCAAGCGTAAACTGTGTCATCTTTTCTGAAGGAACCAATGACTTGATTGCCTTTGTAGAATATAAATCCCAAGTCTACTTACCAAAAAAATAAAATGAATTTCAGGTATGTAAAAGGTCTAGAGCTGGTTGCAGCTCTACCAGCCTCCGGACAAAAGTCCATGCCTTCTTGACTCTTATTTTTTTTGCATCTGCCAATTAATATGGCCCAAATCTAGCGATTCGGAGGCAAACTTTTATCTTAGCAATAACATGTGGCAAAATCTTTGAGAGAAGTCTCAATGTACGTACTACGTACCACTCACAGATGTTAAAGTTAAAAGAAAGAATTTCTGTATTGCTGCAAATGAAGAGGATTTAATACGTAGCTTGTGGACTGGTTCTACTTCTATCCTTCGTAATGGTCTGTCTGTGAACGCACTCTTAATTTGGGATCAGAATAATCATTAAAGAATTAAAATCCATATTTTGAATTATAATTATCTTTAGAAAAAATAAGAGATAATTTGAGGGTGATAAAAGCTGATGTGAAGAATTACATTTACAAAAATATTATATAAAAATAAATTTATAAATTAGTATGGCTTATTCGATATAATGAAACTGTTTTTATAATTTATAAAGTCACGTGAATATATTTTTATAAAATCTTTTTAAGACTAATTTTTTTTAAAACAACATATTTCTCTTAAGTGAAATTAAGAGATAAATGCTTTATATAATATTGCTCCTAACTTAGAATTTAACACAGCCCTAGTTTTATTATTAGTTTACGAGTTCCAAAGAAAATTGCATTAAAATTGAAATTTATCTAAATATTGGTATGATCAGAAGATAGAGTGTAGTGACTAGTGAGAAAAAGTAGGTCATCAAGGTAGTAGTTTCGTTGGTACCAGTTGGTATTTTAAACTCAAGGTCAGGAGTTTGAGTTGGGCGCTCCGAAAATAATGCCTAACTAAGAATTTATAGAATGAGTTTTGTATCAGATGGTGTTGTAGTAATAAACTCGCCCATTGGACATTAGCGCTATGGTCAAACCATACATTTCACAACAAAATAAATAATAATATTATTACATTGAAGCATATATTTCTACCGTTCTTCCGAGTCCAAACACTTTTCTCCGATGTTGCATGGCCTAATTGTGGCTGAAAGGCTTTTAAGTTTTATCATGAGTAGCACAGTTCTCAACAAATTACTTGGAATGTGATTGTTGACCCATCACCAATATAATAAATATCTACTTTATTAAATATCAAATAAACAATTAAATTTACCTATTATCATCGGCTTAAACTATTGGATACGTATGTTTTAATAGGTTTGACTTTTCTTAAAATTTTAAGTTTTGAGTATAATTAGATGGCTACCAGTCTGAGTTTGAGTATAATTTTAAGTTTGACTTTGGGTGTAGTACAAAGCTACAAGTCTCGGCACCATTTGAATACCTTTCTTGCTTGCGAAAGCGAGTCTCTGGATCTCTACCTCTCATTTCTGTTTTGGACTTGCATAAAAAAATTATTATATGTATATATATATATATATATATGAGTCTTATAATTACTCATTTAAAATAAAAAAAAAATTGTATGAGAACTAAATATTATTTATATCCTATCTCATAATTAGGCTTGTTTATTTAGATTTTGAATTCGGAATCTAGATTTCACATCTATAATTTTTTTTTGAATTTTTTAAATAAAAATGTCAATATTATTTTTAAAAAAAAATTCCGGCCTATCCCATATCACTTGCTGGTTAATGGGCTCAAGAGTCAAGTCAACTTCAACCCACGTAAGTTGCAATGAAAGCATTATTCGCACATGACATTAATGGGTATTAATTGATTCTGTCCCTAAAAAAGAACATGGTGATTAATTAACCCTTTGATTATAGGACTCTTCAAAGAGATTACTCAATTCCACGAATTGTTAGGAACAGCGCTTGTCTTTCTTTAGTAATTTCGTATTGATTTCTTTCAACACCTTTAGTGCTGTCAAGACAAATGTTACTATTATTTTCTCGAATTTTATCATTTCAATTATATCGATTGATCATGTGTATAACCGAAATGTAACATGTTGAAAAAAACCATAACCACTACTCTTTTACAAAAATGTTATTTGGAAGACTTTTATTATATTTATAAAATAATTACACAAAAATAATTTTATAATTAACTATGTGAATGATTTTATAATAAAAATAATTTTATAATCTAATAAATTTTATCAAACTATTTCAATTCATACAATTTATAGAAAAGAGTAGACAAGGGGTGGCAGGGACGGGGGCCGAAACCATGCACGTAAACCCTCTACTAGGTGGATACGTAAACCCTCTATTCTTGTCAGAGACTATTTCTTCTTCCCTACTAGGTTTGCTTTCTTTTTATTCATTTCCATTTTTTCCGAGAGTTGATTTCAGTTTAGGTTTTCTATTTGTTTATGCATTTGTAAATTTCAAAGTGGAATTGTAAAAGCAACATGAAAACAGAGTGGGAAACGATTTCGAAGCTCGTTTATAATTACTTGATTACGCACGAAAGCTAGATTTGTTTACTCTATTTTTCTAGGAACACTTGCGAAAAAAATACGCCTTTTTCCATTTCCTTTTACATTGACATCCGCTATTTAGTTACACCAAATTAGCACACATATATGTTTCTGAATTGTATGGTTACTTTTTATTTTGGGTGTAGTGTGGACTTGAGCAGGTTATGGAACAGAACAAACCCAGTTTTTGACAAATACAAATATCTAAGTAACGACATCTTCTGGAATCTATAAACAGGCTTCCCACATCATTTAATTATCAGTTTTAGTGGAGATTTAATTTCAACAGATTCATTAGACATGCTCTAGATCAAAAGATTGGAGCTGATTCATCTTGTTTGGACGACTCAGCATAATCCGTACGCAAGAGGAGAGAGTTTTTGGGCAAATTAGGGATGACAAGGTCAAATGCATTATGTTTGGATGATTTTGGATTCTGAAAGCCGTTGCAAAGGAGTGATCTCCTTAAAACATCACAAGTAATCTCTCTCTCTCTTTTTTTTTCCTGCTTGCAGTACCCTTTAGCCAAAAGTTCACTCTCACTAAGGCTTTATTCCTCTCTCTTTAGTTATTTCATACTCTCTCATTAGACTATTGCTTAAAAAACAAAACGAATTTGTGCACTTGTCTGATTGTCCCGCATTTTGGGTGGATAGAGTTTTGGAATGTTTTTGGTGGTGGCTTCCCTTTCACTCTGATTGTGGACACTCCTAAAAGTTTGAGCATCTTTAGCCGCACTGATCTCTACACCCCATTTTTTTTGGGGGGCTGAACCCAAAGCTTATACTATCCTGATTCCCCACTTAAGCTCTTATAATTTGTAATGCAAAGTGGTTTTGTAGCATGCTGTGTGTTAAGAGAGTACATCTCCAGGATTTCTGGTGTAATAAAACAGATCTAAAGACCTTAGCATATTAAGAGTTTATTTTTTCAGTACTAATAGTTAGATTTTCTGTTTTAAATCTGTAAGTCGAGGTGGAGCAAGATCGAGAAGCAGGAGTAGCACTGTAACAAAGCCTGGAGGCATCTCAAGCTGCTGTCTCAGGCATCGAACTGCATCTTACTTATTACGGCGACTCCCAGATAGTCTCGAATGACGATACTGTCCACCACCATATATATTCTTGTCTGACTCAGGCATGATTAAAAGACAGCCCACTCTGCAACTCCATAACTTCATTAGTCAAGCCGGTCCTCACCACAGACCTATATATTAGGATCGAGATTAGATTTGATTCCAGGAACTGTTTTTGAACCATATCTTCCTTTAAATGTGTATTTATTCCTTATTTATTAACTCAAATATGGCAAATCATGGGTCTCGTTTGTGAGAGCACTTCCTCAAATTTTATTAGTTTATGCCCGCCTTTGTCATGTTTACATTTTTGTATGTCCCTTCATAATACTTGACCATTCGTTTTGTGTTTCTTTATCTATCTTGCTTACTAGGCCGTTATAAATAATACAGTTCCTGCTTTGAACTATAAATAAGTAATAAATAAAGAATCCTAACAATATGAAAAAAGGGACGCTGAAATCCAAAACAAAAATAACATTAGAAAAATGCATGTTTCATTGTTTGATCTTAAAAAAAAGAAGAAAAAAAGAAAAAACAACTCACAACTTTAATGTGTAAGTGATGTCCCTTAATTCCTATATATCTATCACGAACACCTAAGACCTCTACTGCATGAAAACTGAACTAAAACCTAGCTTGCAAGTTCAGACAGAGAGAATGGAAACCTTGGAAGGGAAGATCTTCCCCATGATGACAATACCCGAAGAAGATGATCATCCACAACCATCTGAGAAATCCAAACGAGGAGGCTGGATTACCTTCCCCTTCATTACAGGTCTCTTTCTCTCTCTCTCTCTCTCTCTGCTGCATGTAACTTAAAGTCGTCCTGATCATTTTCCCTTTTAAGTTGGTGTAAACATGGCCGAAACTTGCACAACTGTTTTGAACATGCAGGAAGCATGATGGGTCTTTCCATAGCAGCCGGTGGGTGGGCGTGGAATCTGGTAGTTTTTCTAATAACAGAGTTTAACGTGAAAAGCATAACCGCTGCAAAAATATCCAACGTTGCTCTCGGTTGCAGCAGTCTCTTTCCCCTTGCCAGTGCCATCATTGCCGACTCTTTCTTCGGCTCCTTCCCTGTTGTTAGCTTCTTCGCCTTCGTTTCCTTATTGGTAATTAATGTTTCTTTTATTTTTCAAACTTTCTATATATTCGGGGTAATGAATTACTGGTAATAATATTGGAAGAAAACTAATAATTAAAAGCCCATCTTAGATGAAACTTAAAACACGGTACTTCCTTTTCATTTTTACAGGGTATGATCATGTTCACCCTAATGGCAACAATACACACCTTGAGGCCAGCACCATGTGCAATTGGCTCTTACACGTGTGAAACCCCATCAAATCTTCAATATGCAGTCCTCTACATGACCATAACGCTTGCTTCACTAGGGCTTGGTGGCACGAGCTTCACAATTGCGACCATGGGAGCTCAGCAATTTGATAAGACAAACGATCAAGCAAGTTTCTTTGGCTGCTATTATCTCACTTTGTACGTTGCTAATATAATCAGCTTCACTGCAATTATCTATATCCAAGATAGCGTGAGCTGGGGATTAGGATTTGCATTATGCGCCCTTGCAAATGCCATTGGCTTAGCCGCACTTGTTCTGGGAAAGAGACTGTATCGCCAAGTTAGGCCAAAAGGAAGCCCTTTCATGAGCATAGCTCGTGTCCTGGTTGCAGCCATTAGGAAAAGGAAAGCATCGGGAACTTTTGGAAGCCAGGATTATTATTCGGGAACCACCCAGATGTTGAAAATGGAAGACAGTTCGTCAAATAAACTGTTCAGGTATATCAGTTATTTCAAAAATATGTCAATTAATTTGTTTTCAGGTTTGTACTTATAAATTGGGTGCATTAAGGATGAATGTGATGTGATACATGTGCATGAAAATTATAATATATGTGTCCACAAGATTATATATATGTATGTTATATTAGTACTAGTGCCCAAAACAAAACTTGTTTATACGGGATAAGATATTATAGTCTCGCCGAGATTAATTCATTGCTTTGATAATAAGATATTATAGTCATGGCACTTCTAATATTAATATATAAAATATGCAAAACAAGACATGGTACTTCTAATATTCATCCGGGCTGATCGATGATTAGTGGTGAGTACTGGCCGTGATGAATTGTTCATTAAAGGAGAATGAGGAATAAAGGTGCATGGCTTGTTAAAATTATTGAAAGCAATATTTTAAATTATTAGCACTTCAAATACAGTAATAATATAGCTGTTAGCCTGGTTAACATGATAAAAGGGTGAGTGCAGGATTGTCATTTTATTCATTGAAGGTTCCAAATGTTTTACACTTTACATCCTAACATATCTAATTAATCGATGCATTACACCATTAAAATATCATGATATGATATCAGTACCATTAATCAATCAAATTCGATAGTTAAGAATTAAGATGCTGTGTTATGTTTATGGTATGTTAAGTCACATTGTAGTACTCTTTCCATTCGCACACATGCAGCTTCTTGGACCGTGCAGCACTGAGAACTGAAGGCGACAGACAATCAGACGGCTCGTATGAAAGATCATGGAGGCTATGTACCATGGAAGAAGTGGCTGACCTCAAAAGCCTACTCAAAGTTATGCCACTTTGGTCTACTGGAATTTTATTAGGTACCGCTATAGGTATCTTTGGTAACCTCACAATACTCCAAGCCTTAACCATGAATCGACACCTTGGGTCCTATTTCAAAATCCCAGCTGCATCATTCCTTGTCTTCAACCTCTTAGGAATGGCCATTTCAATCTTCTTCATTGACCATTTCCTCCTCCCCACCGGGCAAAATCTCACCCGTCAATCTTTGATACCCCTTCAACGTATCGGAGTTGGTCACATCTTCACTATCCTTTCCTTGGCAGGGTGTGTCCTAATTGAAACTAGACGACTACATGTAATCCGGAGCAATCACCTCGGGCTGGGTCAACCCGGGGTGATTGTGCCCATGTCGGCCCTCTGGCTTGTGCTGCCACTTGCCATGATAGGCGTTGGTGAAGGATTCTATGTCCCGGGTTTAATTGCATTGTGTTATGAAGAATTTCCGGAATCTTTAAAAAGTACATCTACAGCTATGGCATCCTTACCACTCGGAATTGGGTTTTATCTAAGCACGGCGATTATGGATTTGATAGAAAGAACCACGGCATGGCTACCGGATAATATTAATGATGGGAGATTGGATTATGTTTATTGGGTATTGGTCGCTGGGACAGTCGTGAATTTTGGGTTCTTTTTACTATGTGCCAGGTTGTTCAAGTACCAAAAACATGACGAGGAACATGATCATGGGCCTTCTGGGCTAGTTCACTGAGGTCTATTTTTCGTTTCTTCTCCCTAATGCAACAAGCTGGGCAATGCAAATGTAACAAGCTGATGTTAATTATAGTTATATTTGTCGGGACGTCATTATAATAATATCTTCATGATTTGTGGAAATCATCTTAAGAGATGTAAGTGTAAAAAATGTAATATTTATTCCTCTAAAGACGACGAACTTAAATTATAATGCAACTCCCGTCCTTCTAAAAATCGATTATGATCCATTTCTTCTTAAGAAGGGAAGCATCATCTTTTTGCTAGCTTTCAGACATGAGACAAACATACATAAACCTTGATGGTTTTGGATATATGGTAACGCCGAGGTAAAAGCTTACGAGGAGATCGATCGAGGCCCTATAATTGAATCGACCATTTCGGTTTTTATTACGTCCAAATGTTTTCTTCCTAATAACTCCACTTGGAATTCTGAAATCCATATGTTATAAAGGAACTGATCGGCAGTTCGGGTGCCGCTTGTGGACGACGTGCATATTGGGTGGTAGCTAGATATTTGAAACAATCTATAATATTGGATACATATATGTGCACTAATATTAAGGTAAAAATATGAATTTAATAAAATACTTAAATTTAAAATAAAAAATATGAAAGCAATTAATCAAAATGCATATATATGCGTATGAGTACACAATATTACTTATATATAACATTATTCGAACTAATCAAATATTAATACAAATCTAAAATTAGACTATATATGTAAAAAAACATCCATATTGAACTAGTCAATGTTCCGAAGCTCATATGAGCTATAGTAAAATAAGAGACTAGTCAATTGGTGAATTACTGTTTACAAATCAAAATTTTAATCATTTCAGTCCAACTGTGTCTCTTTATTTCCCTCGCATTTTTCTTCCTTCCGTCAATTGTGTTATAGGTTTTTGACGTTGTGGTCCCTTCCTTTTTATGGTTATTGTCATAGGGTTGTGCAAAAGTTTTGAATTCTAACTTTTGGCCGACTTCCATTTCGATTGGAGTCGAAATAATTTTGACTCCAAAGTGTGCTACAATGTACAAATGAGATTAAATGATATTTACTAGCAGAGGTTGAAGAACTTGGTGATGAGTTTTAGATATTGATTTGATAGAGAGCTAATTTCATCAAGTATCCGATTTTCTCCCGTATTGTTCGAGATGTGCTAGTCATTTTTATTACTATGGTTGCATCTGAGTCGACATTTAGTATCAGAGGTCAAGTGTTGAATGCCTACCGGAGTTTATTGTCACCGTCAATTGTGGAGGTCCTCGTTTGCATATAGAACTAGATTAGTGATATGTCTTTTGGACCAGTGAGCATTGATATCAAGCTGAGAGCTATAGGCTTGAGTAAGGTAAAGTTAAATTAATTTGTTTACTTATTTTTTTATAATTAAAGTAACAAATTTTATATAATTATTTAATTATTTCAATAGTTTTTTTATAATTAAAGAACAAATTTTACCGTCTATGATTTTACAGATGTAGTTATAAACTCTAGCATAGTTGCCGATACCGATGAAACAATTTACAGTTGCGTATATTTTTTCTCTAATTTACAGTTACTTGTTTGATTCATTTTAATTTTTATTGATAATAATACTATTTAATTTTATCTTAATCTCATGTATGACCAATGTCACAAATGTATAATTTACAAATCACATTACTATAGTGGATTTTTTTGTTTTAGTAACCTCGGGTCCTAGTTAATGGTTTGATTTGTACTTTTTTTGTATTAGTCAGTCGGGACTATTTTTTGTATTAGGCTATTAGCAATTTAGCATTATGATTTGTATTATTTGTTTAATTGTAAAGAATAATTTACTAATTTATATGTGGAACAGTAAAATTTTGATTTGGAGGTCGGGTCAAAGTCAGAAGCGAATTTTGACTTTGATGGGAGCTGGAGTCCGAGTCGAAGCATATGCATTTTCGATGAGTAAATATATGTATTCCCGGCATTTGGACTCCGTCGCGGCCTATGGGAGTTTTTAAATAGAAAAAAAAAATTAAAAAATTAAAAAATTAAAAAATTAAAAAAATTACATATATTTTATCTTCACAAATTATTTTATTGTTCTTGTAAAAATAAAATAAAATGAAAAAAAGTATGAAAAAAATTTACACTTGGCCGCGGTGGGAATCCTTATTTTGCGACTCAAAAAAGTGTAAAAAAAATTTAGATTAGATATTGGCATGATAGGGCATTTAGAATTGTTCAATTACATAAAAAATAAAAAATTTTGGAGATGTACGTGACAAGCTGGCATCATTTTTTTTTAACTACCAATGACAAAGTCCTATGCTCATTCAAGAATCAGTAAGTTATGAGTACTCTTTTTCTGTGAATGTACGGTATTCTTTAATTCAAAAAAATTGTAAAAAAAATTTACACTCGATAGTTTGCGACTCAAAGGACTGTCTCTAGTCTCCAGCTTCACATTTCGTGGGCCGATGATCCTATAGTTTCAATCGTCGCTTCAAACAGGTATCAATCAATTCCCTTCAAACTAGCAATCTCAAGACGCTAATCAACTATATCGACAACCTCCCCACTGGGTAAAAGAAAAAAACTACTTTATATTCATTTCAAAGTTAAATTGATTCGATTATTTTGGACTCTTCAATTCATTATTGCTTTGTGTTGATCGTGGTTGTTAGTCTTTGTATCTTATATTTTTTTATAGTTTTTTTTACGAGTGTTTGTTTAATTATTTAATTGCAGAGAAAAGATCTTACAACCAGAAGTCAATTTTTTTATTTTTTTATTTTTTACTTAGCTCAAGTCCTTTCCTCTTTTTTTTTTTTTTGGAAACTCTTCGTTTGATTGTGTTGCTGCGTTTTTTGAGATTCTCTCCCTCAGTTCTTTGATTCTGTTGAATCCAAAATTTCAAGTTTCATATAAATCTACAAATGGATTTTGATGATAATAAATGAATCCAAAGAATAAAGGAGTCTCAAGCTCAAGTTGTCCACACAATATAATCAAGCACATCAAGAAAGCAAGCATGAGCAAGAAGGAAACAAATTCACATTAAAGTCATAGAGTAATGTTGTAAATCTCTTGATAAAATTAGAAATTGGATTAAGACTTCAAATTACTTTTTTTTTTCTCATAAAACATCAAATTACTTTTTCCACATATGCAAGACATTTTTAAATGTCTTAATTTTGAAAATTATGTTTTTCACATGTGCATAACATCATCAAACAAAATAATTTCGAAAATTATATATATATTTATAAAAAAACTTGAATTTATAAGATGATTGATTATCATATTTGACATGTGCATATTTTGTTTGAAAGTTTTGAAGGAATGTGGTGTGTTTGTTTGACAAATGTAAAAGATAGATAATTTGTTTGAAAATTTTAAAAGGTGGTTGTGTGTTTTTTTGACATATGCAAAAAGAAGATGTTTTTGTTTGAAAAATAAATCATGCTCATTTTGTCATATATGAAAAGCAAAAGATTAGGTTTGAATTCTTTGAAAAATGAATGGAGTTGTCTTTGACAAATGCAAAAAGGAAATGCTTTTATTTGAATTTTTTGAAAAGTAAATAGTGTTCTTATTTGACATATGAATCTTTTCAAATTTGAAATTGAAGACTCATTTGCCTATAAATAGCTCACTTGAGTTTTACAAAAATCACAACAAGAGCTTACACATCTATTGCTAAGTTTTGCATCATTTCTTCAAAATTCTCATTCTCTATTTTCTAAAGTTTTGAGCCTTAATTCTTGTTCTTGTTGAGAGAGATATAAGCTGCGCTGTATTGTTTCTATCTCACTCATTGAAGAGTGTACTTTGATAGTCTACCTACTATCAACTCTTGTATTTGTAAAAGGGTGCGTATAACCCTTATGTGTGTAGAAGGTGTTCTACACGAGGAATAGTTAAATCACCAAGTGTAAGGTGATTGGAAGTGTAGAAGGTGTTCTACACGGGGAATAGTTAAATCACTAAGTGTGAGGTGATTGGAAGTGTAAAGGGTGTTCTACACGGATTCTTTGGAGCGGTGCTGCTCAAAGGTGTAATAGGTTTCTATCTCTACCTAAAGGAGATTGAATAGTGGATTTGGGAATCCTCAAGGGGTAGCTTGAGGCGAGAACGTAGGCAGTGGGGCCGAATCTCGTTAACATACTGAGTTTGCTTCTCTCTTACCTTTACTCTTTATATTTATTACTATTTCATATTTTATTTATATTTTATATTATATATTTGATTTATAATTGTTATTTTTTTAAATACAACTCAATTCACCCCCCCTCTTGTGTTAGTCATTTGGGCAACAATTGGTATCAGAGCTAGAGCTCTATTATAAGATTAACTATCTTTTGAGTTAAGATCTTATGGCTAATATTGCAGCTTCATTTGGTGAAGGTCAATTCAGCAGTCGGCCTCCACTCTTTTGCGGAGAAAATTACTCATTCTGGAAAGTTAGAATGAGAATACTCCTTCAAGCTCAAGGTCGAGAAATCTGGAAATGCATTGTAAATGGACCTTATATTCCAACAAAAGTGATTGATGGAGTAAAGGTCAAAAAGGAAGAAGAAGAGTTTGATCGTGAAGACGATAGACTTTATACTTTGAATTTAACTGCTATGAATTTATTATATAATGCTCTTAATGGTAATGAGTTTAATAGAGTAATGACTTGCGCTACAGCAAAGGAAATTTGGGATAATTTGGAAGTTACTTATGAAGGAATTTCTCAAGTTAAGGAATCAAAAATTTATATTCTTACTCATAAATATGAAATGTTTAAGATGAATGATGATGAATCTATTTCTAGTATGTACACTCGTTTTACTAACATCATAAACAGCTTGACAGCTCTTGGCAAAGTTTATTCCAAAGTGGAGATAGTAAGAAAAATTCTCACTCTCTACCAAAACTTTGGGAGTCAAAAGTGACAGCGATTCTTGAAGTTAGAGACCTCAAAAAACTCGAATTGAATGAACTCATCGGGTCACTTATCACCCATGAGTACACATTTTAAAGAGGAGAAGAAGAAGGAAAGTCAAAGAAGAGCTTGGCACTTAAAGCTGTTTCACATGAAAGTGAAAGTGATGAAGATGAGGAAAATGACGACAAAGATGAAAAGGTTGCGATGATAACAAGAAGAATTCAGAGGTTCTTAAAGAAAAATAAAACTCTTCCAAGGAAATCTTTCAAAAAGTTTTCCAAAAAAGATTCAGGTAAAAATGACACTTTGATTTATTATAAATGTAATAAGTCTGGTCATATCAAGTCAGATTATCCTCTACTAAAGAAAGATCTAAACAAAGGCAAAAAAACAATGAAAGCTACATGGGATGATGATTCAAGTAGCTCAGATAGTGAAGCAAGTAATGGAGAATCAGCAAATTTTTGTCTTATGGCTAAAGATGACATTAAGGTAACAAATCTTGATAATATTGAAGATCCTTCATATGAATAATTGCAAAATGTTTTAGAAGAGGTATATGAGGAATTTGAAAAATTAGGTATCAAGTATACTGCTTAAAAAAGAAAAATTCTTCTTTAACAAACGAAATTGATATTTTAAGAAAAGAAAGTATTGTTTTGAAAGATGAAAATCTTGAGTTGAAGAAAAAGAAAACTGATTTAGAAAATATAATTGAAAACTTTACAAATGGAAAAAGAAATTTTGAAAAACTTCTTGGTAGTCAAAGATGTGTTTTTGATAAGGTAGGCTTGGGATATAAGCCAAAACAAAAATACAAATCTTATAAAAACTTTTTTGATAATCCTTCTACATCAAAGTCCAATATTCAAAATTTTTTTCATAAAAATAATTTTGTTAAAAAAGGATACTATTATAATCACTCAAGTTCTTCATATATGTCACATGCTATTTGCAATTTTTGTAATAGAAATTGTCATAATTATCTTACTTGTCCTATTAGAAGAAAACATACAATGACTATTAGGGCCATATGGGTACCTAAATATCTTGTTTCTTCTAATACTAATAAATAAAGGACCCAAAGAACTTGGGTACCAAGAATTATTTTTAATTGCTTTTGTAGGTATGCATAAAGTATTCTACATGTAAAAATAAATGATTTTTAGATAGTGGATGTTCAAGACACATGACGGGAGATAAGACTAAGTTCTTTGATCTTAGATCTAAAGAAGAAGGACACGTGACATTTGGAGACAATTTGAAAGGGAAGATCGTGGGAATAGGTAAAATATGTTGAGGAACCTCCAGGTTTTGAAAATCATATTTCTCCAAATCATGTTTTCAAACTCACAAAAGCACTATATGGACTCAAACAAGCTCCTAGAGCGTGGTACGAGAGACTTAGTGGTTTCTTGATTGAAAAAAACTTTTCAAGAGGAAAAATTGATACAACTCTTTTCATTAAATACGAAAATGATGATATTCTTTTGATTTAGATTTTTGTTGATGATATAATATTCGGTGCTACTAATGAAAATATGTGCCAAGTTTTTGCTAAGACTATGCAGGAAGAATTCGAAATGAGCATGATGGGAGAGCTTATATTCTTTCTCGGATTGCAAATTAAGCAAGCAAAAAGTGGGACATTCATCAATCAAAATATATTAAGGAATTGCTGAACAAGTTTGGGATGGAAGGTGCGAAGGAAACTGGAACACCAATGAGCCCATCTACTAAACTTGATGAAAATGAATCCGGTAAACCAGTTGACTCGAAGGTATATCGAGGTATGATTGGTAACTTATTATATTTGACAGCCAGTAGACTAGATATTATGTTTAGTGTGTGCTTATGTGTACGTTTTCAAACTTTTTCAAAACAATCTCATTTGATTGCAGTCAAGCGGATTTTTAGATATTTTGCCAGTACCATTGACTTAGAGTTATGGTATCCTAAACACACTTCTTTCGATCTTATTAGTTATTCAGGTACCGATTATACTGGTTGCAAAGATGATCGAAAAAGTTTTAGTAGAACATGTCATTTCTTAGGTCATGCACTTGTTTCATGATTTAGTAAAAAGAAAATTCTATTGCATTATCTATTATTGAGGCAGAGTATGTTGCTGTAGGCAGTTGTTGTGCTCAAGTTCTTTACATGAAGCAACAACTTGAGAATTTTAAACTTATGTACAATCACATTCCAATCAAATGTGATAAATATAAATGCTATAAATTTTTCGAAGAATCCAATACAACATTCTCAGACCAAACATATTGAAATTAGATATCATTTTCTTAGAGATCATGTACAGAAGAGCGATATTGTATTAGAATTCACTAGTACACATGATCAATTGGCAGAAATTTTCACAAAACCCCTACCAGAAGATAAACTATGCATGATTAGAAGATAAATAGGAATTATGCATGCCATGAATATCTGCTAGATATTTTTATTCCATTATCTCAAATGACCTAAAGATACTTGAGACGTTTAGCCTCATCAATCAAATGCATTTGCTCCTCATAAATCATCATGTCATCCTTGTCTAAAGGATTAGGCAATCGAAATGAAGAGGCATGTAAGGATTTTATATCCTTATTCTGTTATTTTAAGTCTACTATTTTTTTGTTAGAATCTTGAACAAGTCGTTGAAGAATATCGATCTTCTCATTAAGCTTCTCTATTTCGCGGGTTTTGGACTGTAACCGAGCGAAAAAAGCAACAATGGAAGATGAGTATCGAGTTCCGAGACCCACAAGCTCGTAAATGGCATCATGATCTGATTTATTAGCCAAATCAGTGTTTTGCTGCTTCATGGCACTTACGACAAATGCATAAATAGATTGATCACGAGAAGCACTTAAGGAGAATTGATGAGCCATTAAGATTTTGTAAAGTGAGAATGAAGATGAACCACAACAATGAAAAGAAGATTTGATGCGGATTAGATAAAACTAATGATTGCTTTTATAAAAATGGAAATAAGTAGAAGACAAATTGTCATCTCTTCAAATCTTATTTAGTAAAGCTTACAAGATATGCCGGATGCATATTGTCAAAAGTTACCGAACTAAGTTAGCGAGATTAATTATAATTGTCCCTGTTTCTCTCGTAAAACGCTGCCATTATCTGCTGATATTGACTCTGTGGTTGAACTTTTACTCGTTCCGATTCCTCTATTTGAAGTTTCAAAACACGAGCTAATTTCGTCAAATCTTTATTTTCTTGCTTTAACCTCTTATTCTTTCTGCCTTTATTTGCAAACTTTTGATGCAGAACAGATATTTGATTGTTAAGTCGATCAACCTCATTTGCCCTCGCTAGTAATCTCCGAGACATGGTCGTAACAGAGGCAGCATATTGAGCACTGAGAGTTCTTGATGTTGCAACAACCTCAGAATCAGTTCTATTTGAAAAATACATTTCTGCTTTTATCATGGTGTTGACAACCTCATGAGATAAAATGACTGGTTGAGACGGTTCCTTATTCAAATCCAGAAGATTATCAGACGAAATTTTTTCCGCCATTGTATCGTTTTGAATAAACAGAAACTGGATCAATGAATGGGGTGAAAATTTATTTGAGTATTCGACAGGTGAAAACGGTCTTTTAAACAACAACTTTCAAATCTCGATAATATTTAATTTTTCAACAATATCACGCAGATTTAAATCTGCTTTCGCACCGACTGCTAGAGCTAGGCCTCTAACCTTTGCAGGTTTTGTCAGATACGTGTGGCTTCGCACCGAATTGCCAGAGTTAGACTTCCAACATTTGCAGGTTTTGTCGGACATGCATGGCTTCGCACCGCATTGCCAGAGCTAGGTTTGTAGCTTTTGCTGTCTTTGTCGGACACGAATAATTTTAATTATTCAACTCAAATCTCTGGAACATCTAATTCGTCAATAACATCAAGCGGATTTAAATCTTCTTCCGCACTGAGATGATAAAATTCGGCTTCAATCTTTGCAAATTTTGTCAGACACGGGTGGTTCTAACTTCTACAGTCTCTACTAACGCAGCGTTTTATTTGTCTGTTAGTTATTGTAGGAATATATCTTATTGAGATAATTATGATTCCTTTTTAATGATGCCAAAAGGGGGAGAAGTTTTAGACTAGAACATTAACATTGTTTAAATTGCTAAACTTGTTATATATGCTTGGAATTATGTTTATATTTTTGCTTGAAAAACTAACACACATTCTCAGGGGGAGCTTAAGTATTAATACAGGATTCAGGTTCTATCAAACATTTGTCATCATAAAAAATGGGGAGATTGTTGAATCCAAGGTTGTAAGTTTCATGTAAATCTACAAATGGATTTTGATAATAACAAATCAATCCAAAGAATAAAATAGTCTCAAGCTCAAGTTGTCCACACAATATAATCAAGCACATCAAGGAAGTAAGTATGAGCAAGAAGGGAACAAATTCACATTAAAGTCATAGAGTAATGTTGTAAATCTCTTGATAAAATTAGAAATTAGATTAAGACTCCAAATTACTCTTTTTTTCTCATAAAACATCAAAATACTTTTTCCACATATGCAAGACATTTTTAAATGTCTTAGTTTTGAAAATTATGTTTTTCACATGTGTATAACATCATCAAACAAAATAATTTCAAAAATTATATATATATATTTATAAAAAAAAACTTAAATTTATAAGATGATTGATTATCATATTTGACATGTGCATATTTTGTTTGAAAGTCTTAAAGGGATGTTGTGTGTTTTTTTAACAAATGTAAAAGATAGATAATTTGTTTGAAAATCTTAAAAGGTGGTTGTGTGTTTTTTTGACATATGCAAAAAGAAGATGTTTTTGTTTGAAAAATAAATCATGCTCATTTTGTCATATATGAAAAGCAAAATATTAGTTTTGAATTTTTTGAAAAATGAATGGAGTTGTCTTTGACAAATGCAAAAAGGAAATACTTTTATTTGAATTTTTTGAAAAGTGAATAGTGTTCTTATTTGACATATGAATCTTTTCAAATTTTAAATTGAAGACTAATTTACCTATAAATAGCTCACTTAAGTTTTGCAAAAATCACAACAAGAGCTTATACATCTATTGCTAAGTTTTGCATCATTTCTTCAAAGCTCTCATTCTCTCTTTTCTAAAGTTTTGAGCCTTAATTCTTGTTCTTGTTGAGAGAGATATAGGTTGCGCTGTATTGTTTCTATCTCACTCATTGAGGAGTGTACTTTGATAGTCTACCTACTATCAACTCTTGTATTTGTAAAAGGGTGTATATAACCCTTATGTGTGTAGAAGGTGTTCTACACGAGGAATAGTTAAATCACCAAGTGTGAGGTGATTGGAAGTGTAGAAGGTGTTCTACATGGGGAATAGTTAAATCACCAAGTGTGAGGTGATTGGAAATGTAGAGGGTGTTCTACACGGATTCTTTGGAGCAGTGCTGCTCAAAGGTGTAATAGGTTTCTATCTCCACCTAAAGGAGATTGAATAGTAGATTTGGGGATCCTCAAGGGGTAGCTTGAGGCGAGGACGTAGGCAGTGGGGCCGAACCTCGTTAACATACTGAGTTTGATTCTCTCTTACATTTACTCTTTATATTTATTACTGTTTCATATTTTATTTATATTTTATATTATATATTTGATTTATAATTGTTATTTTTTTAAATACAACTCAATTCACCCCCCCTCTTGTGTTAGTCATTTGGGCAACAGATTCTTTGGGAGAACAATGGAGCAACTAGATTTTTTTTAATGTTAAATGAATTACTTATAAAAAAAAGTTGTTTATTTCGTGGAAGTTTGTTTTGATTCTTGCTATAAGTCACTGTGTTGTACTACAAAAGGGAATGAAAATGGATTGATGGACACAACTTTGAAAATAGAGAATGCAATTGAAGTGCTTGTGAAAATGTAAAGGAGATCCACCAGTTTCTATTGATCACATGAATGCTTGATAAACTTCTAGATGTTCCATTTCTTCCTTATTTTTTGTGTCATATGCATAAACACTACCCTGTAACTAACTTTTTGAAATGCTAAACTGGCCTCACCAGTTGTAATGTAAATGACAGTGACTTCCAGATGACTCTTGAATTTTAGAAATAATTTGTCATGTGATTGTAATTAAGCTCTGTTTTGCTCATTTTTTTGCCTCATGTTTTGCTTATTTTGTTAGAAATGATTAGCCTCATGTTTTGCTCCTCTCTTCTTGTATGTAAGCTGTGTTTTCAGTTGTAGGATTTAGTAAAAGCTAACAGTTCTATAAAGCTAGCAGTCATGCATTTGTATATGTTTGCACATTTTCAAATCAGTTTTGAATCAAATGCATGCAGATCTAGGAAATATATATATATACATGAGAGAGAGAGAGAGAGAGAGTTTGTGGTAAAATGTGTTTGTTGAATAATTAGATGAGGGAAAAAATAGTTAAACAATAATAATTTTAGGTCAAATAAAATTATTAATTAAT
Organism: Platycarya strobilacea; assembly: GCA_036898215.1. Lineage (NCBI taxonomy): Eukaryota > Viridiplantae > Streptophyta > Magnoliopsida > Fagales > Juglandaceae > Platycarya > Platycarya strobilacea. The sequence goes on from CM072556.1 coordinate 2,681,935, forward strand.
ATATAAAGTATATTTGCAAAATATATAAAATATTATTAAAATATATAATATTATATTACTATTTTAATTTTAAGATGGCTAGTCAATGTGAATGCACCTAACTAAAGTTTAATACTATACTTAAAACTTGGAATTCTAGCCAAATTTTAGACTTTGCAATGGTTAGGACGAGACGACAATGGTTGTCTAAATACATTTGTGGATTCATGAGGGTGCCAATGAGACCTGGGGTGAGACAATGCATAGTTGATTTTTTCAAAGCATTACTCTTCTTGAGTGCAGATTCAATGATTCATGAAGAAGAGAACTCAAACTCTCTTATTGCACGTTCTGTTATGCTAAGGTTAAAGAACAACGTATATTCACAGCAGAAGGGTACTCATAACTTACTGATTCTGGAATGAGTATAGGACTTTGTCATTGGCAATGCTTTTAGCCACATCAGTATCCTCTACCTCCTAATTTTCCATTCTTTGTTAAAAAGAAATGATGCCAACTTGTCACATACGTCTCCAAGATTTTTTTTTTCTATGTAATTGAATAGTTCTAAATGCACTATCATGCCAATATCTACTATATAGATATGTAATACCCAAATGTAAAATTACTTCATATTATGGAAAATTATAACTTTGTATTGGCATAATATATTTATTGTTTTCTTTTGTTAATATTGCCAATATTCTTGGAAGAGATTTCATTACAAGAAAAATGACTTTTTGTAGCTAGTTAATTTCAGCCAAATAATTATTTATAACTAAAATTAGTCGCAAATAGCATTTTTTTCGCAATTTATTGGTCATAAAAACTAAGATTTCTTGTAGTGAATTTGGATAGTGAGTTAAAATAAAAAGAGATGAGATGAAAGTTAACTAAAATATTATTAGAATATTCTTTTTTAATATCATTTTTATTTAAATATTAAAAAAATTATTTTTAATATTTTAGGTAAGAATTTTAAAAAAATTATAATAATTAAATCAGATGAAATAAAGGGAGGGATCTCCTAATCCAAACAACCCTAAATTGTATTTTGTACTTTTATTTTTAAACATCCATGATCCAACACTCAGCTACACAGGCTTGCAGCTGAGTGTTGGGTTGCAACTGCATAGGGATTACAGCCAGCATACCTCTTATTCATAGTCAAAAATATTGGCTACAGTCCCTGTGTGCCGTAGCCTAGAGGCACACAAGGGCTACAACCCTTGTTTTTTTTTTTTTAAATAATGATGGTGTGTCGAGTTGCAGCTGCATAGGGGCTACAGCCCAGCATGCCTCTTCTTCATAGTGAAAATATTGGCTGCAACCCTTGTGTGTTGTAGCCTAGAGGCACATAGGGGCTACAACCCCTGTTTTTTTAAAAAGAAAATTAATGAGGGTGTGCCGGGCTGCAGCTGCACAGGAGTTGCAGCTCAGCATGCCTCTTTTTCATAGTGAAATATTGGCTGTAGCTCCTATGTGGTGTAGCCTAGAGATATATAGAGGCACAACCCCTATTTTTTTTTAAAATTAATGATAGTGTGTCAGGCTACAACTGTATAGGAATTGCAGCCCAACATGCCTATTTTTTATAGTAAAAATATTGGTTGCAGCCTATCTAGAGGCACACAAGAGCTACAACCCCTATTTTAAATAAAAAATAATAATGATGATATGCCGGGCTGCAACTGTATAGGAGCTGTAGCCCACCATTCATCTTCTGCGTATCACTGCAATGTACTCTTTCTCGTTTCGAAAAAGGGTTACGCTGGGGTGCGGTCGAGCTGTACCCTAACGTTTTTGCAACCCACCCCTTAAATCTTCTTAAACTCATATAATTTGTATAAAAATATAATAAAAAATACAATAAATAAAATAAAATTTAGAAAATATTATAAAAAATAATAAAAAATAAAATGAAGAAAATATAATAAGAAATATAATAAAAAATACAATAAAAAATAAAATAAAAATAAATTTTTTAAGGAAATTCGGCTTCAACCCAACCCCTGTCACTATCGATGGCAGTGGACTATAAACTCATTTTTGAGTTTAAGACCGTCAAGGACATATCGGAAGTTGCCGTGACTTATCATTATAAGATGAAATCATTGACTCTCTCCAATATCGATGAGTTGAGTGATGTCATCTATCGTAAACGGCAAGACCTGCAAAAAGAAAAATTTCGGTCTGATCAAATCTCATTGTTCCTCTCAAAAAAAAAAAAATCTACTCTTCCTATAGGACAGCTGCCATTTAGTAGTTCAGTGCGACAGGGTCCACACTCTGCAGAGCAATGTCTAGTTCGAGGTTTCTCTTAAAAAATGGTACGGTGCTCCACTCCTCCGACGCCGTTGCTCCAATCACAACCTTCCTCGAGTCTCATCCAGGTACTCCTATGCATTCCCACCGCTCAAGTTTCATTTGCTTACGGAAAAGGTACTTTTCTTTTCAGGCGCTTATACGACCACTCGTACTCACAACACCGCTTCGTACCTCTTGTTCTGGGAAAGGCACGTTAATCGACTTGCCAATTCGATTCGAATTATATCGAATTCAGCTCTGAAACTTTTATTCCAACCGAACAATCCTCAATCTTCTTTGCCAGTGACTTCGCCTATGTGGGAATCGGTTGTTCAGGCGCTTGTGGACGACTCGATGAACAAAGCGTTGCCCATTGCATTGAATGAGAGGAACGGTCTGGAGGAGCTGTCCGTTACGGTGCTTGTTTGTGGGAGCCGGGGGAGATTTAATGGATTCGAGTATGTGGATGAAGAATTGATGCGCGAAGCTCTTGATGTGTATGTTTCTGTTGGGTGTTATGTGCCTCGAGCCTTCGGTGTTCGAGGAAATGGCGCACGCCTGGCCGTGGTTGGTCAGGGGAGGGATGTCGCGAATGCTAAGTATTCAGATTGGGTGAGGTCGGTTTCGTGCTTCCAATCTCTCTCTTTGGCTGCCGGAAAAATTGAGATAAAAGAGTAAAAAAAAAAAGTTGTGATAGGTGGTTTCTGTTTTACACTTACTCTGGTGCTTATTTAAGAATTGGTTTGCTATACAGACTTAGGAAGCCCCTGGACAAGCTGATGTAAGAGTTTTATTCAAACTCTGTGACCCACACACCCATCTTATCAGTTTGAAATAGTTCAAAATCTTATTAGATAATATTTGAGTTATGAAGGAATAAGAATTACTTCTAAGAGATAAGATTAAACTCTATATTTCTAATTATAGTCAAATACAAATTCATAGATTTCTTGATGGTCGGAAGTCTATAAATAGCACTGGGAGGCTCAAGGGTTATAACCTATAACATTAGAGTGCATCTAGCTATCGAGAGACACTTGTTAGGCAAACGTTGTTAGGGCGATACTTCTCTCATAGTCAGATTAATTGTTTATCAATCTAATGGAGAAAGATACATTTATCATATTATTAATTTATTATTGTAGATCATAGAAAATCAAATATCCGTTTTATTAATGTCATGTTAAAATATTTAACATGTGATATCAGAGCGTCAGATTATAGACATTTTATGATCTCAATAAAATATGCCGTTAATGTATATTTAGTTATATATATATATACTTTCGCATCTGGACTTTTATCTATTTGTTATTCACGAAAATCACAATATGCGTATGTTTTAAGATTAAGCCTTCTGACTTTTCCCTTGCCGTATTAATGGAGAAAGCTTCATATTTGGGTTTTGTTTTCACCTCCCTCACGAGTTGATTCGGTGCTATATTGAGCATAGGAAACTTTCATTTCCTATTCTTTCTCAAACTTTGTTGTATTGGAGGGAGGGATTTGAAGGAACTTGTGAAGTTGCTGTTTGGTGATTGAATAGCCCTGTCGATTTAAGATCCATTGGCTGAGGGGAGGTCGGCGCCGGGAGGACGAATAGATTTCGTTGCTAGCATCTCCGTAACGGCGGTAGTGGGATATAAAGCCCACTAGCCACGACGATGGCAGATAAAAATATATATATATATTTAGATATATTCAGGTGACCTGAAGGTCACCGACGTAAGAAGATCGACATCTCCTCATCGCTGGCGACGTTCGTGGCCGCAGTTGAAGGTTGCGGCATCTGAACCTTGAAGATGTCCGGCGGCTACTGAAGGAAGTTGAAGATGATACACTTAGGGTTTTATTTAGTTATGGGCCAGGTCAATGGGCTCCAGCCCAATTAAGTGTATTGAACGTGGTAAAAGGAAGAACGGGTTGGGCCAGCAAGGTAAGGCCCGACCCAGGTCAACCCAAAACGGGTTGACCAATTACGATCCAGTCCTAACCCGGTTTCTTGACTCGACCCGTTTCAGACCCAATCCAATTTAAATAATATTATTTTAATAGTATTTTCAAAAAAAAAAATCAATTAATTAATTAAAGTTTTATTATATGCATACCTTAATGTTATATGTATGCATTTAAATTATGTACATGTTATTATAATTATTTACATGTATGTATAAAATGTTTATTTAATTTATATACATGTTATTATTGTTAATTGTTATATACATGTATACATGAAAAGTTTATTAAATTCTATAATATTATTATTGTGATTTTCCTGTAAAATAAATTAGGGTTTAAACATGAAAATTCTTTTTTTTTTTTTTTTATGAATTTTGCTGTGGGAGTATGAATGTGTACAAACTGAAGCGGTTCTGTCTAAGAGATTGGAAATTCCAAGTGTATCCGTTGTGACCCTCCAATTTTTCCTGAGAACATTGAAGTTCTGTTTAGGAAATAATATTCTTTCCTGGGAATTTACTTATTAAGTATTATTCACATCCGTTGTAAAATTCATTAAACCTTTTATTTCATGCATATTGTTGCTATCCACATTGTATGCATATTATTATTATGCATTGTCTATTTTGGCTTTTGTTATTATGCCATTTATATCCAATATGGGATAAATGATTTACGTCAAAACCAAGAGAAAATTGGTCGCCCAAAGGTACAAGATTTTCTTGATTTCGGTGACAAGTCGTTAAACCCATAGTAAGGTGGATATGATGGAGGGAACACCTTGTGTGTCAAGATCTACTCCCAAATGAGGGTTTTGATGACATTACTAGTTTATCCATCAAAGTAAGGTTGGAGGGAACACTTTGTGTGTCAGAGTTTACTCCCAAAGGAGAATTCTGAAAATACAGCTAGTTCATCTACAGAATTTAATACTGAATGGAACACCTTGTGTGTCAAGATCTACTCCCAAAGGAGGGTTTTGATGACACTATTAGTTCTTCTATAATTGTTTAAATTCTGATTATTGTTTATAAGTGTCTAACTCAAAACAATTTATTATAAAATTTTCTTGCAGTAAGCGTACCCGCATCCCTACACTCACAGACTTTATCTGTTCCTGTTTTGAATGGCTCCAATTTTTTTCAATGGGTTGAGAGAGTTAGGTTCACCCTAGGAGTTCTTGATTTAGACTCATCCCTTATGAATTCAAAACCATCACCTATTACTGAAATCAATACCAATAATCAGAAATAATCCTTTAAACAGTGGGAGAGATCGAATAGGCTGAGTTTAATGTTTATGAAAATGACCATAGCCGAAAATATCAAAAATTCACTCCCTAGTACTGAGGAATCCCAAACCTTTTTGAAAAATGCTGAGGAGAGGTTTAAATTTGCTGATAAGTCTTTAGCAGGAACACTGATGGCTAGACTCACTACCATGAAATATGATGGTGCTAAAGGAATGCAGGAGCATATCCTTGAAATGACCAATATTTCTGCCAGATTGCAAACCCTAGGAATGAAAGTAGATGAGTCTTTCGCTGTTCAGTTTATTCTGAACTCATTGCCACCTTAGTATAATCCATTCCAGATGCATTACAATATTATAAAAGATAAATGGAATGTGAATGAATTGGCAAGTATGGTAGTTCAGGAGGAAGCAAGACTAAAACAACAAGGATATCACTCTGTCAATTTTGTGAATAAAGAAGCTGGAAAGAAAAGCACCATTACAATAAAAAGAAGCGAACTGGACCACTGAAAGGAAAGCAACCTGTGAAAGCTAATCAGGTTCAGAACAATAGTAGCAAATGCTACTTTTGCAGGGAACATGGATACATGAAAGCTGAGTGTCAAAAACGTAAGGCTTGGTTCGAAAAGAAGGGTAAGCTACTTACCTTTGTATGTTTTGAATCAAACATTGTAAATGTTCCTACTAATTCTGGGTGACTAGATTCAGGTACTAATGTTCATGTTTCTATAACCATGCAGGGATACCTTACAAGCCAAACACCAAGCCCCAATGAGCGGTTCATTTTATGGGAAATGAGAATAAGGCTGAAGTTTTAGCCATAGGGATCTTTCATTTAGTTTTGAGTACCGGTCATTGTTTAGACCTTCATAACACAGTATTTGTGCCTTCTATAAGGCGTAATTTAATTTCCCTTTCCAAACTTGACACTGATGGTTATTCCTTTTCGTTCCATAATAGTAATTTCAATTTGTTTAAAAACAGTTTATCTATTAGTTCTGGGTTTCTTTCCGATGGTCTTTATCAACTTTGCCTTGATAATACATTCATTAAAAACACCTATACCCAACGCCACGAAACATGTATTGGAATGAAAAGAAACATGATGAATGAAAACTCATATGACTTGTGGCATAAAAGGTTGGGGCATATCTCCAAAGAAAGGTTACAGAGATTAGTAAGAGAAGGGATTCTTCCACACCTTGATTTTACTAATCCTGAAGTGTGTGTGGATTGTATAAAAGGAAAGCAAACCAAACATACTAAGAAAGGCATCACAAGAAGTAAAGAGTTTCTTGAAATAATTCACACAGATATATGTGGACCATTCTCCATAGAATGTTTTGGTGGAGAAAAGTATTTCATCACCTTTATAGGTGACTTTTCATGTTATGGATATATCTATCTGTTGCATGAGAAATCTCAAGTTGTATCGGTACTTGAGGTATTCTCATGGAGGTGAAAAGACAGTTAAATAGAAAAGTAAAAATCATCAGGTTGGATAGAGGTGGAGAATGCTATGGAAAGTATGATGAATCGAGCCGTAATCCGGGCCCATTCGCCAAACTTCTTGAATAGCGTGGCATTGTTGCACAGTATACGATGCCCGGGATGCCACAGCAGAACGGAGTTGCTGAAAGGCATAATCGGACCTTATTGGATATGGTCAGAAGTATGGTAAGTAATTCTACCTTACCCAAATCATTGTGGGGTGAAGCCATTAAGACGACAATGTATATCTTAAACCGAGTTCCCAGTAAGGCAGTTCCAAAAACTCCTTTCGAGTTATGGACTGGTAGGAAACCAAGTTTGAGACATGCATGTTTGGAATTGCCCAGCCGAAGCCAGACTTTACAACCCATATGAAAAGAAGTTGGATCCTAGAATAGTAAGCGGATATTTTATTGGTTACCCAGAGAGATCCAAATGGTACAGATTTTACTATCCTAATCACAGTCTGAGAATGGTGGAAACAGGAAATGCCAAATTCATTGAACTTGGCGAGATCAGTGGGGAAAATTGAATCTAGAGATATGATCATTGAGGAAATACAGATAGATGTCCCTATACCTACATCCTCAGAAAGGATTATAGTTCCTCTAATCGATTATCACGATGATATCGTGGAACAAGTAAATGATCACTCATCTCAGAATGAAAATACCATTGATGAACCAAGTTCGTAGTCACCAGAACAGATTATCTTGCGCAGATCTCAGAGAGATCGGAGATCTACCATTTCGACAGATTATGTGGTGTATCTCCAAGAATCTGAATTTGATATTGGGACAAGAAAAGATCCACTAACGTTTTCACAAGCCATAGAGGGAAGTGATTTTAATAAATGGATTGATGCTATGAAAGAAGAGTTGAAATCCATGGATCAGAATCAAGTCTAGGACCTCGTTGAATTGCCTAAAGGTAGTAAAAGAGTTGGGTGTAAATGGGTCTTTAAGACCAAATGCGACTCAAAAGGCAACATCGAACGACATAAGACCAGACTTGTTGTTAAGGGTTTCACTCAGAAAGAAGGCATTTATTACAAAGAGACATTTTCTCCAGTATCTAAAAAGGACTCATTTAGAATCATTATGGCATTGGTAGCTCATTATGATTTAGAGTTACATCATATGAATGTGAAAATGGCATTTTTAAATGGAAGTGTGGATGAAGTGGTCTACATGGAGCAACCAAAGGGCTTGTCAGAAAAGGGCAAAGAATACCTAGTGTGTAGACTTAAGAAATCAATATACGGGCTTAAGCAAGCTTCCCGACAATGGTACTTAAAGTTCAACGATACCATTACTGCCTTTGATTTTAAAGAGAACATCGTTGATCGATGCATATACCTAAAGGTCAGTGGGAGTAAGTTCATAAATTTGATTTTGTATATTGATGATATCTTGTTGGCTAGTAGTGATATTGGCTTACTCTATAAAACTAAGAGTTTTCTCTCTAAGAACTTTGAAATGAAAGATATGGGTGAGACATCATTTGTGATCGGAATCGAAATCTTTCGAGATCGAAACAAGGACTGTTGGGATTGTCTCTAAAAAGTTACCTGGAAAGAGTTCTTGAGAAATTTGGTATGAAAAGTTGTTCATCACTGGATACTCCGATATTAAAAGGTGATAAGTTTAGCCAATCACAGTGTCCTAAAACTGAGTGGGAGCACAAAGAGATGACAAAGATTCTCTATGCTTCGGTTGTGGGAAGTTTGATATATACACAGATTTGCACGAGACCGGATATTAGCTTTGCAGTTGGCATGCTTGGGCGCTACCAGAGTAACTCAGGGATGTCTCATTGGAAAGCAGCAAAAAGGGTATTGCGATACTTGTAAGGAACTAAGGATTACCAGCTTACTTTCAAAAGAACTGACAGTTTGGAGGTAACTGGATACTCAGACTCTGATTTTGCTGGTTGTCCTGATAGCAGGAAATCCACTTCGGGTTATGTTTTCCTGTTGGCCGGTGGAGCGATCTCATGGAGAAGTATGAACCAAACAATCACTGCTTCATCAACAATGGAGGCTGAGTTTGTGGCGTGCTTTGAGGCCATAGTGCATGGTTTATGGCTGAGGAACTTTATCTCAGGGCTTGGGGTTGTTGACTCTATCGCCAGGCCACTGAGAATTTATTGTGATAATTCCTCTGCAATCTTTTTCTCCAAGAATGATAGGTATTCTAAAGGTGCTAAGCACATGGAGCTCAAATACCTAAGCGTCAAGGAGGAAGTACAGAAACAAACAGTGTCCATAGAACATATTAGGACTTTGCTTATGATAGCAGACCCATTAACAAAGGGTCTAATAGCGAAACAGTTTAAAGAACATGTTAACAATATGGGTCTTATGATGTAAACATGTTATTGAGCTCATGGATGTTATGATTCTATTTTGACACTTAATGATATCAATTATGGTTATTTTGTTTCTATTTTCTTGTCTTTCCACTTTATATGTACATTGAATGGTGCGGATGAATGATGACAAGATAATATCTACAATAGACATGAATTGGAACCTAAAAGCATTATTGTATTAGCCTTAATTATCCCAATTAAAGATCGTGTGTTAAATTGGTTACTGGTGTTGTGGTACATGGAAGGGAATCTGTTGATTATGTAATAGAGGACCGCCATGACTCGCATTAGTAATTAGTTTGACATTAATATTATGGAACTCATGAAATGTGTTTTGAGTTATGAAAAATTCAGGAAATAAATTTGCATAGTATGGTTAATTTCTTGTGATAAACCCGTAAACGAAAAGTATTGTTTTATGGACGTATGGGCCAAGTGGGAGAATGTAAGAGTTTTATTTAAATTTTGTGACCCACACACCCATCTTATCAGTTTGAAATAATTCAAAATCTTATTAGATAATATTTGAGTTATGAAGGGATAAGAATTACTCCTAAGAGATAAGATTAAACTCTATATATCTAATTATAGTCAAACACAAACTCATAGATTTCTTGATAGTCGGAAGTCTATAAATAGCACTGGGAGACTCAAGGGTTCTTACTTACAACATTAGAGTGCCTCTAGCCATCGGGAGACACTTGTGAGGCAAACGTTGTTAGGGCGATCATTCTCTCATACTCAGATTTTGTTTTTCAATCTAATGGTGAAATGTACATTTCTCATATTATTAATTTATTATTGTAGATCACAGAAAATCAAAGATCCGTTTTATTAATGTCATGTTAAAATATTTAACAGCTGAGGCCTCCTTCAATGACCGAGCTCCTGTTGTCGAATGATGGTGATCAAATACTTGAAGGTTGTAGGACAAACTTTTTTGTTGTCAGTCGCAAGGTGAGCGGCTAAGGACTTAGAAATATTCATCCATTGTTGGATTAGCTCAATTGTGTTCGGGTCAGAGCATTGATATTTGTCTTATTAAAATTTATCATCAAAAGTTGATAAAAAGTACAAATTTAAATACATATTAAAAATTTTCTTCATATTTGATCAAAAATAAAGAAAAAAAGTGTAGAGAATAGCATAAAAGTACTTTTTTCTTGATTTTTAAATAGTAATTCATCCAATTAAATTTGTACTTTTCATCAACTTTTGATGATAAATTTTGATGAAACTAATGCCAATACTATTAGATTTTATTAGGAAATTATTCACCAAGTAGCATTTTTGTTCTACATCTGGCCATCGATGGTCCACATGTGAACATTTTACTGCCATTAGACTTTAATAAACTTAAGTCGAACATGAATCTTATTACGAGATTGTTGTCGTAGAAGTTCGTTTTTTCTTTTGGCTCTCCATTGTTCCATATTGAGACCACAGGGGTTTACAGGGCAAATTTAGTATGCAATAAAGAACTAGAAGACCTGATCCTAATGTACCACACGCATGTGCATTTCCCCCTCTATTTCGTGTTTGTTTAAAAATTGGAATATTCTATTTCTATGTGTTGGTCTTTCCAGGATAACGATGAAGCCAAGGGGACTTGCTTACATGATCAGAATAATACATGTGCTTTTGAAGTGCAGACAGCTCCTATTCAGGATGGTGTCCTTCCAGGAATTATTCGCCATTTAGTGATGGAGTAAGTATTTTTTCTATTGCAAACTTCTGAATTTTTGTTTTATTTAATTATTTGCATTTTTCTGACTACATGTGGAGATGTTATCACTATTGGCACAAAGTAAGTTCATTTCTCGTATAGAGTTTCTGTCCACGAAAATCTGCCCACGGTCATTGTTTCCATCTCTTCAACAGGAGAAGTTCTTTGAAGCTTTCTCTAATGTACATAGATTATGTTGAGGGCTGGAAGTTGTCCTTTCAACGGTGAATTTGATAATCAGTTGCTCTAACCTGTGAGGTGTTCTATCACACTCATTTGGATAGAACTATAACCGCAAAGATGCAACTAATTTGCCTAATGACAGAATTATTTCTCGTTCAGTGAGCATATGAGCGATTATTTTTCAATAAAAGACAGACTTGGTCAATACTAGCCTAGGAATTATCTCGGTATTCAACTTGTCCATGTTCACTTTCTGTTAGTAACATTCACATGTTACTAAATAAAAAGAGAGAGCACATATCATGCTTGTAGGATTCAATATGTTTGGATTTGTTATTCTACAATTTTGACAGAGTATGCTTGATCGAGGGAATCTCATTTCAGGAAGTTGCCCCTTCATGGTCAAAACGTGAAATTTGGGAGGAGGCGTTCATTACAAGTAAATCTTTGTTATTTCTGTAACTTCTTTTTTTTTTTTTGGTTTTTTTTTTGGGGGGGGGGGGGGGGGGTGGTTAACTTAACTGGCAATCATCTGCTTGAATGAGCACATAGCATAATCTCTTTGTTTCTAGCACCAGTAAAGTTCTGGCCTTGGGTAGTTATTTTGGCATTAGAACTGGTTCCAAACTCAGGAGATCCAAATGCTTGACTCTTTTTTTTCTTTTATAAGTAGTCCAAGTGCTTGATTCTTATCATCCAAGAATGAGGATCTCGACAATTTGGTCCATTACAAACTTCAGCATTAACTTTGACCAGAAAACTTATTTTTGTTGAGGGATTATATGTAGTTGCAGTTATTATTAAATTATGTAAGTGCAGTTATTTTACATACAACTGTACCATTGATAGCCAGTTGTATTGCAGGTAGCTTGAGACTTTTGGAACATGTGGAGACAATTCAAGTTCCAAGTTCATGGAAGTCACTTAATTCAAAAACTTGGGAGGAGATATCGTGGGAACAGAAACAGTTTGAGGTGCGCTAGGCCTTGAGAGTCTTAAAATGATTTATGGCTTTGAGCTGCTGTGAGTTAATGACTTTTCACGAGTATGTTATTTTGAATTAAAAGCAGGAGGTTCCTGGGATGATCACAAGAGTAATCCAGGTGAGTGTTTACTTTCTTTTATTACTTGCACCATCCATAAAAATATAAAAATGCTATCCATCATCATTTTAACATCTCATCCTTTGATATCACATCAAATGATTGGTAGGTAAGTGAAACATAAATAGTTTTCCGATCATTTATTGCCAAGTAATTGGATGTTGGATAAAATGATAATGGGTAACATTACTAAAAAATGTATTCCTGTGCAACAATATTGCATTTACATGGACACAGAGTAGATAGAAGGATCAGAAACTTCCTGTGGGGATTGAAACTATTCAATGTCATCAAGCCCAATATACCTGTGTTATCAGCTTCTTAAATTTATGAAAAATTGAGAGGCGGGATAAAAATGACAATTATTTCTTCTTCTTCTTCTTCATGTTGAGGAACAGAAAGGGATCATGGAGAAAGCAAATCTGGAAGGGTTTCCCAATAGGTGATGCTGTATGAAATGTGGAGCCATTTTGTTTACAATTTCATCTTCTCAAGCATAAACGATGTCATCTTTTCTGAAGGAGCCAATGACTTGATTGCCTTTGTAGAATATAAATCCCAAGTCTACTTACCAAAAAAATAAAATGAATTTCAGGTATGTAAAAGGTCTAGAGCTGGTTGCAGCTCTACCAGCCTCCGGACAAAAGTCCATGCCTTCTTGACTCTTATATTTTTTGCATCTGCCAATTAATGTGGCCCAAATCTAGCGATTCGGAGGCAAACTTTTATCTTAGCAATAACATGTGGCAAAATCTTTGAGAGAAGTCTCAATGTACGTACTACGTACCACTCACAGATGTTAAAGTTAAAAGAAAGAATTTCTGTATTGCTGCAAATGAAGAGGATTTAATCCGTAGCTTGTGGACTGGTTCTACTTCTATCCTTCGTAATGGTCTGTCTGTGAACGCACTCTTAATTTGGGATCAGAATAATCATTAAAGAATTAAAATCCATATTTTGAATTATAATTATCTTTAGAAAAAATAAGAGATAATTTGAGGGTGATAAAAGCTGATGTGAAGAATTACATCTACAAAAATATTTTATAAAAATAAATTTATAAATTAGTATGGCTTATTCGATATAATGAAACTGTTTTTGTAATTTATAAAGTCACGTGAGTATATTTTTATAAAATCTTTTGAAGACTAAAATATTTCTTTAAAACCACATATTTCTCTTAAGTGAAATTAAGAGATAAATGCTTTATATAATATTGCTCCTAACTTAGAATTTAATACAGCCCTAGTTTTATTATTAGTTTTTGAGTTCCAAAGAAAATTGCATTAAAATTGAAATTCATCTAAATATTGGTACGATCAGAAGAAAGAGTTTAGTGACTAGTGAGAAAAAGTAGGTCATCAAGGTAGTAGCTTAGTTGGAACGAGATAGTATTTTAAACTCAAGGTCATGAGTTCGAGTTGGGTCTAAGATGAAACCGCTCTGAAATTAGTGCCTAACTAAGAATTTTATAGAATGAGTTTTGTATAGCTCACAGTTTAATAGTGTTGTGGTAATGAACTCGCCTATTGGACATTAGCGCTTCAAACCATACATTTCATACATTTCACAATGATGAAGAATTCTTATAATCTCGGCCAAAAAAGATAGATACTGGTCCCTCCACCTCTTATTTTTTCATGACTCAAAAGAGATGTGATACACGCATAATATATTGCACAATATTTATACAACAAATGTTATTAAGTATTAGCGTTTCTGTAAACTTTTTTAGAAAATTAACATCATTTTATAAAAACAATTTTATTTTATAGCATATATTGTCTAAAATATTATAAAATATATTATGAATTTATCATTTCTCAAAAAAATAAAAACCTAGTGAGAAAAAAGGGAAGGATGTGTCTCTCATTTTTATTCAAAGTAGATAGAAGAAACCATTTTTATTTGAAAATATCATTATTTCTCTTGAAGACTCGATGGAAACTGCTCTATCTCTACTCTCAGACTCTGTTGAGTCACATAAATCTTGCATTTCAATTTTAACTGATCATCACAAGTGGAAACCTTCTCTTGTCAACACTTTTAAATTAAATATAGATGGAGTCAATTTTTCTGACTCATCTTCCTTAGGTTTTGGAGTAATTCTAAGAGATTCAAAGGTCAAGTTTTGATCACAGCAAGCGGGAGGGAATCTGAGGTCCAAAACTCTATGGAAGTTGATCTGCTTGCCCTCCTAAGAGATTTGAACTATGTATCCCTTTGGATATTCCTACTCTCATTATAGAAATCGATTCTTTGTTAAGTATTCAAGCCATTTAAAGTCAAGAAGAGTTTATGTCTATGGAAGGGAATCTTATATATGCTGTTAAGGAGTTGATGTAACGGCAGCCAAATTCTTTTATCAAGCATGTATTCCAACTTGCAAATGAGGCTGCAAATTATTTGGTTCATTATGCACGAATTCAGAGTATTCTAAAAGTTTGGGGGAGCTAACATTCCAGATATTGTTAATATAAGTGGTAGAGTTTGAATATAGTGTTATCTGATTAATTATGTTGTCGGTTTACATAGCTGTTATGTTGTGTTTCTCAGTGTTGTAATGATACATTATATTTCTATGAAGTTATGAGCGATGTTTTCATTAAAAAAGAAAGAAAAAAAGATAGAAGTAGACATAGTAGGCCCTATCAATAAGGTAACGAAAATGTAAATGGGAAAGTGAAAGTGAAACTGCAACCAACGGTGGTGATAAGCTTAAGGCCAAAAGGCTCGCGCTCTCTGATCCAACTCTCTTCCTCTCTTACCTCTCTCTCTCTTTCTCTCTCTCATTCTTCTCCAGCGTCCGATCACTCTCTCCATCAAAAAACAATTCCACCAATCCTCTCTTTCTCTCTCTCCAACGCGCGCCAAATACAAAACTAACAAAACCGCGACGTCTCTGCCTCCTTCTCTTCATCTCTCCACAGGTAACTCTGCCTCTCGAAATTCTCTTCCATGGCGGACCTAGGGTTCCAATTTCAACCGTTCTTTTCCTCCTCTCTCGGTACATTTATAGATTCCATATGCGCGCGTAATTCTGTCTTCATTGGATTGGTTGGTAAGTGTATGTGTGTGTGACCGTCTGAATGCAGTGATCTAGGGTTTTTTCGGGCGGATATGGCGGAGGCTCCGGCGAGTCCAGCGGGTGGGAGCCACGAAAGCGGCGGCGATCAGAGCCCGCGCTCGGCGGGGGTGCGCGAGCAGGACCGATATTTGCCGATCGCCAACATCAGCAGGATCATGAAGAAGGCGTTGCCGGCCAACGGCAAGATCGCCAAGGATGCCAAGGATACCATGCAGGAATGCGTCTCCGAATTCATCAGCTTCATCACCAGCGAGTCCGTCCTCTACCAATTTTGCTTATACGGTCTTGTTTTAGTATGAGTTTCTGAAATTGATTGTCATTCGTGTTTGTGTATTATAAGGGTTTTGTTTTATGACTTGTGATTGCTGTTTTCAGAAAGTGAGGTTTTGTTTTATGGAACATGACTGTTGATTTTGGGAGGTTGGATTCGTATATTGTGGGGAAGTTAGGTGTTAGACTTACGAAATGGAATTAATGTTTCGTGCTTTATTGTTTAGGGCGAGCGATAAGTGCCAGAAGGAGAAGAGGAAGACCATTAATGGCGATGATTTGTTGTGGGCAATGGCGACGTTGGGGTTTGAAGACTATATCGAGCCACTTAAGGTGTACCTAGCTAGATACAGAGAGGTAATTAGCTTTTCATAATTTATTAATTATTTTTTCTTTGGTCTATGTAATGCCCAGAAAGTTTCAAGTCATATAAGGGTCAATAATCCAAAAAAAAAAAAGACTAGTCTATATACAATCAAAGCTCTATTAGAATCATTATAAAGAGCAATAACTTTTCTATTTCTAACAATATGGGATCATACATACCACTTACACTTAGTGTGGGTTATCGCAACCACCCTACCTTATATTCTCAATCTCCTCGTTGGATCATTTCATCTATGATATGGTTGAAGTTTCACATTTCTAATTGGGATGAGCTCTGATAGCATTTATAACGTTCTAAGAGAAGACTCAAGTCATATTTAGATCCATACTCCAAAATAACTAGCCAATGATACATCTAAAGCTTCATTGAAATCATTATAGAGAACAAAAACTTCTCTCCCCCACGTAATGTGAGAAATCTCATTCACCATACTCATTACTCAGTGTCGGGCATCACAGTCTATGCTTTATAAACATTTTTATTTAAAGGTTGATTTGAAAATGTTTACTTTTTTGGTGAGGAAATGTTGGTAGGATAAGATTTTAATGATAGGTTTGACACTCATTTCATTTATAGATTGTCGGGCACACAAATCATTGGAGATGCTTTATTTCCATTGGGCTCATTGGCCTCAGGGCATTATCTGTTTTGTGTCCTGCTGATTAAAAATCTAAGTCCTAAAATTTTGTTTCCTGTTGTTTCCATACATTTTTCTATGCATCGACTGGAGAATTAGTATAGTATATATTTTATATTATTTTTTATGTAGGACGCATTCCCTGTTCATTTTCTCTAACAGTTTCTTTCTCTGTTTTGTCTGTTTGATTTCATTGGGATGATCCTACTGTGACAGTTAGAGGTAAGCAAATCCGCTCTCTCCCCCTAATATAAATTCACTTAGTTTAGCTAACTGAGTATCTAGAGACTGTTTGGTTCCTGTATTCTAAGCAGTCTTATGTTTTAAATCCTCAAAAGAAATAAAAAGACAACAGCAAAAAATGGTGCCACCAAAGGGTTTCAGTGAGTTCTATTTGAACAACCTGCTTGTACAGAACATTAGCATGATGTTTTTCTGAAATATATATATATATTTTATCATTTTTTGGAAAAATAAAACAAGTGAAGACATAATATTTGCAAGTTTTGTTTATCACATGACAAATTATTTATTTATTTATTTTTGAATGAAAAATTGATTTCTTGAACTCACAACCAAAAAGGTCTATAGTTTTTACTTAGTATCTTTCCAGTAATATTAGGAATTACATTGTTGGTATGAGTTCGATTAGGGTGATTCCAAAGGATCTGCTAGGAGTGGAGATGCATCTGGT
The DNA here is from genome assembly GCA_036898215.1 of Platycarya strobilacea. NCBI lineage: Eukaryota > Viridiplantae > Streptophyta > Magnoliopsida > Fagales > Juglandaceae > Platycarya > Platycarya strobilacea. The sequence goes on from CM072556.1 coordinate 2,699,387, forward strand.
AAAAGGGATGCGGTTGGTGCTCTGGCCTCTCAAAATCAACAGGTGCAGACTTGTAGTTAAGGATGAGATTTTGAATAGTTCATTGCCTTGTGCCATCTTGTAAATTAAGTTTTTAAATATTATCTTACCGTGTTCTGTTTCTGCATTGTTGGTGATTAAAAAAATGTCAGTTTGCTCATCAGGGGTCATTGAACTACATGAACTCCCAAGTAACCCTCTCTCTCTCTCTCTATTCTCTCTCTCTATATATATATATATATCTGTGTAGACATGTGCCCCCCTTCCCAACTTATATATGTGAAATTTCTTTGGAAAATAGGAGGATAATATTTCTGGATGACACGTTGGAACTATAGGATTTATTATATGTCCTGGAATATATCAATGCACATTTTCGGCTCAGATTTTGTTTCTTTTAAAGACAAATAATCTCAGTTTCATATCAAACTTTCTTTTCTTTTCTTTTCCATATTCACGGTTGTGATTTGTGCATTTGCTAAGCATAATCAGAGAAGATGCAGTAGTTTACATTCCAATGTGGCCATATACATCTAGAAAGAAGGTGATTTTTTTAGGACTCTGTTTGCCAAAAACTTGAATTCTCATTTTTGTTCGTTTTGATATAATTTATTATTGAATGATGTATATAGGGGGTTCATTTATTTGGTATTCTTCATTACATCCTGCTGATCGTTTATGGGCATTTAGTTTATCCATAAATAGATTTCCTAGCCCTTTTTTATCTTCTTAATCTGGCAAATTTACTATGATTCGCAATTGGTAATTTATAGCTTGCGTGTTTATCTTCTATTCAGTTTGCTGATGCTGAAGGTTAGGACCATATCCAGATCTTTTCAGCCAGACTCCTGCCAAGGCAGGAGTAATATTGGGTAATGGACCCTCTTGCATACTTGGGCTAAGCCTTTTGCACTCTCCATTATAATCTTTATTACTTATCAAAAATAAAATATTTGGACTTGATTTCGAATTATGAATTATTAGTTATTTATCTTGGATTCTTTGGCTTTGAGCTTTATCCATTTTTCATTTAATAACTTAGAAGACCATTGGTGGCTTTAGTTGAATGGCAGATAATGATGTGACTAAAAGCCACATTTATAACTTATTTACTCAGATTACTCATTACATGGTTTTACACACACATGAATATGACTAAATAAGTTATTTCTAAACTCTTAATGTAATATGTTGTGGTTGTGTTTGGATTGCAAAACTCAAGCCTATATGTGATTGTTTGTTAATAGAAATAACAAAACTGTTGTGCCATATTTGACTTGTCAACCAAGATTAGTTATTGGATTGAGATTCTTCAACGATTTTGTAGTTATTTGAAGAAGATAGGAAAATTGGCTGGTAGAGCTTTTTTGATGATTGTTGCTGTAAAATCCGAAGGCAGCTTGAGAATGCTGCTATGTTTAGAGAACGTGGTTTTTTTGGAGCATAGTCTCGTATTATCCACTTTTAGTGACTAGTTTCTTATGGTACTTGTGTAATCTGAGCCAATCTAGCAGAGACCCGAGCATCTCTTTTTTGTGCGATAATGGTAGATGTAAGCATATAAGCTCAAGTATATCTCAATGGCATCATTTTTATAGACTTCATATATTCTAGAAATGACATTTTTTTCCATTTTTATGTAAGGCTTTGTTTAGAAACAGTGAATTTCTGCAATGACATAATTTCCCTTTCTTCTGTGTAGAAACCAAAAGCCTTTTTTTTTTCTCTGAGTTTGAGGGGGTATGGGGCTTAGTTTTTAGTTGGATTGCAATAATCCATGTTTCTTGGATCTTGCAGGTACGTGGACGACATATGGGTGCTCACTCTGTGCAAGGAAATGAGTAGGAAGTTTTAGCTTTTTGTTAACTGTTTTTGTGGGTTTTACGACGGGTTAAATTATATGGTTTCAGCACCAATAGCTTAATTTACGTGGTTTTATCAATTTTATTTTTAGCCAAAATACTATATATATGTGGGGCGTTTGTTTTGGTTATTGTCACGAATCGGAGGGGAGACCTTTTTAGGATCGGGCTTGTCACCACCTGAACAAGATTTGATAGTCTGATGAGCCTTGTAAATTTGCTCTTAAGTTATAGTTATCTGACAATGTTGGCTGCTGGAATATGTGGAGATTTGATAAGAGGGCCCACACCTATATTTGGTTTTGGATGATTGGTGATCGATGAAGTTTTCTACACATCTTGCCTTGACCCCAAAAAAGAATGTGGCATTTGGAGGTCCTCTCTCTCTCATTTGATGCATAGCAAGTAATTATCCTCTGGGAATAGAGGATTGCTTTCAATGGCCTTTTAAAAATGCTTGTTTGGTGTGATCGATTCCTTGTTGTCTCTATCTTTTGTACCACAAAGTCATTAACTTTTATGCTGGTATGGAAAGGATCATGTTGATATCATGTTTTCCGGGCTCAGGCAACTCCACGTCGTTGAACTCCATCTTCAATTTACAACCACCGAAGATGAGTAGAGTGCTTGGGAGAGCTGAAGTACCTCCTACGCTTAAGTTAGCATGGAGAATAATGTGAGCTTAAGTAGTAGAGGGTAAGAGAGAATAAAATCAGAGAGAGCACTCTAGTGGAGTAAATGGATTATTTATATATCTGGTCGAGGAAATCTTTTGGCGAGGGGATTTGAGGATATTGCCCATACCTATTAGCTGAATTGTGGGGATGTCGTTCGTACCCTTGTCGTTTCTTTTGTCAGTTTGTTATTAGGTGGTAGTGCCTCCTACGATTGATTGTGTCAATCTCTAACACTCTCATCGGGTCGTGTTATGCTCCACGCTTCTTTTCATTTAATGCAGCGTGAAACACATTTAATGTGGCGTGGTCTTCATTTAATGTGGTGTGGCCATTTCTGACTCCTTCATACTGCTTGAGTTTACCAAGTTGTCGATATTTGAGTACCTAGATTGTCCTTGACACCCTAGGTCTGTGCTAATCATTCAACTGATGCTTTGTCAGTGCTACTACTGACTTCCAAATGTCAGAATTGTTCTTGACACTTAATTGTGGGCTCCCAACTTGGGCCTTAGTTGATGAATTGGGCTCTGGACCTTGACTTGACTCGAGTTGGCCCACGACTCGGGAATTACCCTTCACATTGTATCTTACAAATTCCTAGCATACAGATATGACGGAAATTCATATTTGTTTGGGCCTTGTCTAGACCTCACTTGGTGTTCCTTGTCTGGGCCTTCCAGGTGAGTCTAGTTCCTTCCATTCAACCTTAGTTGGTGACTTGAGTTGGATCGATTTGGCCCAAGCCCTGGAAACTCTTCCCCTCCCTCATACAAATCGTATGGGATCCTCGAGAATGGTAAAGACGATACTGCTTACTAAAATTAAAAGTTTTGGGATTGTCATGAAATATGGGGAGAATTTGGCCATTGGTCTCTTGTCATATGCGTTGGGGTGGTTTCCCCATAAACGATGCAAAATAAATTCTACCTTCATTTTGGGATAATCACACTGGTCGAGTTTGAATGTGGTCTTGGCGGTCTCTCAAGAAAACACGATAGCATTGCATCCATTCGAGAAGGGACTCGCATGGGCAACTTTTACTATTTTAGGATTATATATAATTTTGCTATACATTCGTATAAAATAGTCGTATATATATATATATCATATATATGTCAAAACTCAATTTTCACCCTTTTTTTCTCCTACGCCTACGCTAAACATATTCGTTCCTGTTGGATAGACAAGAATTTCGAGCTCCCAACACCTGGTCCATTTGAATGTAAGGTAGGATTTTTATTTTTCAAAAATAAAAAAGGAATGAAATTTTTTAGAGTATTTTTTTACGAGAAATTGTGAAAATACTATGAGACCCATTAAGAAGATATTTTTATTAATTAAACTTTTTATATATATATATATAAACGTCAAAGTGGTGCAGAATTGCAGCTCATATATACATATATATAGAGAGAAATACTCTAATCACAAAGAAACAACTTAAAAATAATTTTTAAAACTCATTTGATTTGATGTGGTTCATCAATTTGTAAAATTATTTTTATTAGAATTAGATCTAATAGATCATATAAAATTACGTTAATTTATAAAATTATTTGGTATAATCTCTATGTGATTGTAGCATTATTCGTGTGTATATATATATATATAAGATGGTAATAAGGTTATTGCTCTCTTATTATCTATTTCCTTTTTTTTTGTATTTTGTATTTTGTATTTTTTCTTAATTGACTATTAGTAAAATTATATATATATTTTTATAATTTTTTCTTAATAATAATTAAGAATGTTAAATTGATACTTAAAAGGAAATAATAATAAAAAATTCCAAATACACCCTGGAGCAGTAAATGGATAATAGGAATTAAGAGGGTTGTAACCTTATTACTATTATTATTATTTTTTCAATTTTTCGAAAGGTACTTTGACTTTTGTTTATTAGAAAAATCGAGATAACATATTTTTTATGAAATATACTTTTTAAATTCTTTTGACATTAAAAAAATGTTTGGATTAGAGAAAACAGAGATGATTTCGAGCAGAAAAACTGTGACGTTCTAAAAATCTAAAGATGCTTGAAGTTTGAACAGATGTAGATTAGGGCCCTGAGGCCTGAAGTCCCAGTAATTCTATGACACTGAGCATTTTCGAGTTACTCGGCCTTATTAGAGTTGGATCTCCTCTCTCCTCTCTCCTCTCTCCTCGGAAAGGACACCTGCCTTTGCCCACTTCCTCTCTCTACGACTCTTCTCTCTCTCAAGTCTAAACCCAAAGCCTCACTGCTTTCTCCAGAAGATCTAACAAGGTAACCAAACAATCTAAACCCATCATTATCCTATTCCCTTATTTTCTATTCCCTTTCTCTATCGTATAATCAGTTGTTCGGTTGGGTTCTGTTCTTTAGGGTTCATCGGTTTGCGCAATTTCTTTGTGAGTTTTCTCGTTTTGTAAGCTGTTTTTTATGGTTTTGCAATATATCCAGACATTGTTTCTATGGATGAGGACAAAGGCAAGGATGTTTATGTGGGGAGTGTAACTGAGCCTGCTATTGTGGTAGTTAGTGAGCATGTAGCTAGTGAAACCCAAGTTGAGGGGCCTCTCTCGGAGGGCGTTCAGAGAGTAGAGGATGGTGGGGCTTGTAATGGGGATGACATTATGGTGGAAGTTGTGGGTTCTGATTTGTATGTTGCCGGGGTTTGTACCCATGGGGAGGTGGGGCGGAGTGGGACAGTCGAGAATGAGATTGGTGCGGTGGAAGATGGTAATTCTTTAGAGAAAGATGTTAATTCTTCGGGTTGAGGCGCTGCACTTAGTGAAGTGGGTTTGCGGGGAATTGGGGGTTCAAGTGTTAATGCATCAAAATGTGGAACCGAGGCAGGAGTTGAGAGTTCTTGGGGGATTGTGGAATCACGAGGGGAATAGACCGAAGCTGTCGTGGTGGAGTCTAAGGTACTGGTGAGAGAGGAGAATATAGAGGGGAAGCTCATAATACAGAGGTTGGAACTGTAGATGGTGGTTCTTTGTCGGTTCTGGGCTCCACGTGTGGAGAAACACAAATTGTTCAGGTGCAGGAAGTTGCATTGGTTGCCAAGGAAGCTGGTTTGAAGAAAGAAGGGGTTGAGGTGAGTGCGGATGGAGGTAGGCAACTCATGGATGATATGGTTGATGCAAGTGAGCATATGAATTCAGAGGAAGTTAGTGCTTTTGATGAGAAAGCAACTATTACTAGAAACGAATATGGGGTAGGTGATTCCTCTGTACTTTTGGGTTCTGTAGGAGAAGATGCCTTACTTGAAAATGTGGAACATTCAGAAAGAGGATTTTTTGTTGAGGGTGATGAGCTTGGTGGTGGTGGTGGATCGCTCCTGGTGATGGATTGCATGTAAATGATGATTTTGGTCAGATTGATTCAAAATGTGGGCTTCAGGTTGAAGTTGAAGAACAAGAGATGAAAGCTGAACAGGTTGGTTTGAAAGAAGACCAGGGAAAAGAGGTTGAAGAAGACATCACTGTTACTGAACAATCAAAAGCTGATGAAGAGAAATTCCTTGAACAGGAAGCTCTAAATGCTGGAAGCATGGGTGAAGTGCATCAAGCTAGTTATCAGCTCCCATCAGAAAATGAAGGCAAGTTCTCTGTATCGGATTTAGTATGGGGGAAAGTGAGGAGTCGTCCATGGTGGCCTGGGCAGATATTTGATCCTGCAGATTCATCTGTGAAGGCAATGAAACATCCTAGAAAGAACTGTTTTTTGGTGGCATGTTTTGGGGATCGAACGTTTGCTTGGAATGAAGCATCTCAGTTGAAGGCCTTTTGAACACATTTCTCCCACATTGAGAAGCAAAGCAATTCAGAAGCATTGCAGAATGCTGTTGATTGCGCTCTGGAAGAAGACTCAAGACGAGTGGAGCTTGGGCTTTCCTGCTTCTGCATATTAAAAGATGCCTTTGATAGAATCAAATACCAGATGGTTGAGAACACTGGAATTCGGCAAGAATTAATCCCAAGAGACACAGTGGACAGATCTGCCAGTGCTATTTCCTTTGAACCAGATAAATTAATCAAATATTTGAAAGCCTTAGCACAGTACCCTTCTGGTGGTAGTGATCGGTTGGAAGTTGTGATAGCTAAGGCTTAGTTGCTGGCTTTCTGTCGTTTAAAAGGTTATCGTAGTTCGCCTGAGTTTCAATTTTGTGGAGAGAGTGAACCAGATACTTGGTTTCTGGGGGAAGAATGCATTCAAGTAAAGTGTTTGAGCATGTCGATGACGGGTTGACTTTGTTGAACAGGAGAAATCGAAAAACCTGAAGAGCTCTTCTAAAAAACATAAACAAGATTTTAAGATGATGTATTTTACAGAAAGAAAGAAAGAAAGAACTTTGTCAGAGTTAATGGGTGGTGCGATAGATTCTGCAGATGGCGATCATTTGCTAGATGGGAAGACTAGTGGTGGTTTGGTTTCCCCATCGTTTGGCAAGAAAAGAAAGACTGTCGATTGCCATGATGACCATGGGCCACAAGATGGGAGGAAAACTATTGCCTTCGCTAAAGTTTCCAGTACCATGTCACATTCTTTCCCCAAGCCATCATTTAAAATTGGCGACTGTATCCAGAGAGTTGCAAGCCAAATGACTGGGTCTCCTTCTATCCTGAAGTATAACAGTAAGAGGCTTCAGAAGCTAGGTGGCGGCCATGACATACCTGCTGGAGATGAAGCTGATGCTTCCTTCCGGGATTCTGAGGACAACCAGAAAGAAAGGGTGAGTGTTTCAACAGCTTACTTAGCACTAGATGATTTGTTATATCGCAACTTCAGATGGCAGCACAAGATCCGCTGAAAGGATATGAGTTATCAGATATCCTTGTCAGATTCTTCTCCGATTTTAGAAATTCAATAGTAGTTGGCTATCATTCCAGGAGAGAGTTATTGGCTATGGACAAAGTCGGTGGTGGTAAAAGAAAAAAATTCATCCCCTTCTGTAGTTGGTTTTCCTAAAACATATGAATTTGAGGATATGAGTGACACTTACCGGACAGATAGGGTTGTCCAAAAATGGTTCGGAAGAGCAACCTCCACGTAGAAACAAAAAAGAGAGAGCATCAAATTGTTGCTGTTGTACAAGACCCCCCTCAAGTGAGCCGTAGGCCATATTCAAGGAAGCGATATTCTAATGGCAATAATGCTCTGTGGTGGCTGACAAACCTAATGGCTACGTGGATGAGAACTCACCTGCCGAAATTGTGATGAACTTCTCTGAGGTGAACTTTGTCCCAACATAAACAAACCCGAGTTAAGATGTTTAGCCATTTTGGGCCTTTAAAGAATTTGAACCAGAAGTTGATCGCAATACAAGCCGTGCTAGAGTAGTGTATAAGCATTCTTCCGACGCAGAAGTTGCTTTCAGTAGTGCTAGAAGGTTCAACATTTTTGGGCCAACGCTGATAAATTACCAGATTAACTATACTCTCTCTGCTCTGTATAAAGCTTCTCCAATGGACACAACCCATGACCTTGATGTTAATCTAGTTTGAAAGTTTCGGGTATATATTTACACCTGGATCAGATTTTACTATTGATCTTGTGTTGGAATTGGAAGCCAATGATTCCTTAATTACAAATGGTTGGCATCTCATTACTCAAGGAGTTGATACTCATAATAATTAATATCCCTTGCTAAACAAATCGATGCACTCTGTTTTGTGAATGATGGACATGTATAAAGGAGTGTATTTAAAGAAAAAAAAAATTGAGGAAAAGGATAATACAGATCATGTTTTCAATCACAAATGGTAGCAAAACTGATTAGGGGTCTTTTTGGACACTTCTAATTATTTTCCTTTGCATTAACGTCCATTTTTTTCTCTCTTTTACACCTTCTATATGTGGTGTTATATATACTTAGTGAAAGAAGTTTTATTATAATTTAGGCACATCAGATGCCTATAGAGAAACCGCTTAGGAGAAAAAAAAAAAGAAAAAGATGCCTAAAGAGAAACCAGATGTGATGAGATCTTCTGTTTGAATTCGAAGAGGAGACAAATTAAAATGAATTGAATTGAGTTTATTTTTTAATATTATTATTATTTTGAGATTTAAAAAAAGTTGATTTGAAAATTAAAAAATTTGTATTAAAATTTAAAAAATTTGTATTGAAATTTGTATTTTATATAAAAATATAAAAAATATATTAATAAATTTAAAATAAATTGAAATGAATTTGTCTCGTCTTTAAATATAAATGTGTAAAGGAATTTAACTGAACCTTTTTTATTTTCAAATGGTAGTTACCCTTGGCGGTTGTAAGATTTGGGAATGGTTATCGTTATCTTGATGATCTTCTTAAAATTTATATTTATAATTATTTTAAATAATTAGTTAACAAGTAAAACTTAACAAATATTTTTTAATAATTTAATATCTCATCATGAGAAACATGTCAAAGCTTGCCGTATAGGAGACACGCCAACTCATGATACTCTGAGAGGGTCCAGCTCACCCCCACCACATTTCTCAACTTTGACAACTTTTAAATCAGATTATGGTTGGTTTGAGACAGACCTCAGAGTCACATCACCTCCATTAAATACACCCAAAACTCCCACACGATTCAAAATCTTGAATCAAAATCACGATTTAGTATTTTTACTGATTTCATCAAAATAAATTATTAAATTTTAATAAAAAATATAAATTTATAAAGTACTTTTTACTTAATTTTTAAATAATAAATTATCAAATTTGATGAATTTTTAAAAATATATACAAATTTATATATTTTATTCTCATCTAATATTAATAATTTATTTTGAACATATCAATACTCATCTTATATCTACTGGTTTTCCTATGCTTATTCATTCACCAAATTTAGCCTCGGGTTGGCATACAGCTGGCCACGTTATAAACCCAGAAAAAGAGAAGAGGGATTGGGTTGGAAGCTGCCACTATGAGAGAAATGAGATTTATTCAGTACCATCTGGCAATCCTCACGTGGGGCTATCCTAATGTTCTTTCTATCACAAGTTGATCATCTGCAATTTCATTGGAATCTCCAATGAGACCGAAATTATACAAAGGCATCAGCTCCATGCCCTGGCTAGAGTTCATTTTGACTGACGCTTCGTGTTTCAAAATTAAATGATGTGGCATATTATATATTACACTCTCATCATATTTTTATCTTATTAAATAAAATATGATATATTTATTATTATTTAATAATAAAAAATATAAATATAATAAATATATCACATCTTATTTAATAAAATAAAAATAAAATGATATTAATAGTGTGGTGTATAAAAAATTTCATATTTATAAATTTCTTTATAAATTATATATGTGATATATATTAATATATTAAATCATAATAAAATTAATGTGAAGTAATTACTCAATTACTAATAAATAAAAACTTCTTATATAGATAAATATTTTTTTAACACAAATGTATTATTCTTCTTGCGAATTATCTACAAAATCTGGTTCTTGTATTATTCTTTTTTATTTTGGGGTGGAATACATGTATATTCCATGTTTTCATGCTGATAGAGTCGGCTCATTTGTTTTTAAAGATAAGATGAGATAAAAGTGTTATATATATATTTTTTATTAAATATTTTTTTATTATTAATTTTATTTTTGGATTTAAAAACGTTGTTTTGTGTTTTAAAAAAAATTGAATTGTTTATTTTATTTTATATAAAAATTTAAAAGAATATAATTATAAATTTGAGATAAAATAAAATAAGATAAAATAATTTGTATAAACAAATCAGACTTAATAATTGACTTACGGTCACTACTCTTATTCCACAGGATCAGTTTAGCTATGTTTTCGCCGGACGACATGTGGAAAAGCAATTTTTTTTTTTTTTCCTTCAAGTCTCGATCCTTAATCTACGCCTGAATTTCTCCTTATCTCGAAGAAAAAACAAGCAATTACTGAACGAATTAGGCGATGATAGCCTATTTATGGAATGACGTGCGTCCAATTATATGATCATCCACCTAAATATATATATTTTATCAGGTAATACATACAATTTAAAAAATTAAATTTTTTTATAGTTTAAGTAATTAATAAACAAATAAAAAAAAATTATTTTAGAATAAGAGTGATTAAAATATTTTTATTTACAAATAAAAAATTATAAAAATTTATTTCATTTAATTATAAAATGAGAGTATTTCTATATAGATTATAATATAATTTATTAAATATAGACTGCAATAAAAATTATTCTATCAATTAATATTATCATGATCATGCCTGCATGCACTTCCAATTAAGTTTCACCCTCATAATTATCTCATCTCAACCTTCTACTGATCACAAATTTAATGTCCAAGTGATCGATCTCTAAAATGAAATTAATGATAATATGTATTAATGTTGTTGATATTATTATTATAAATTTAAGGGAATTAAATATTTCCTAACGCAGTACGTAGCATGAGTAACTTGATATCATGTCGACTTGTTACTTACAGTCGTCATAGACGAAATTAGATAGCTAGATATTCATGTAGGACTTCATTTCTAACTTTATTTTCAGTACTTGATCTTACTAGAATTAGTTGCTGCATCATGTATATAATTTGGACCACTATCATATATATATGATAGTCATATATCGGAATGAGTCGCGTAATACCTCGAGCACATTAATATATGATAAATAAATAAAAAATGTGAAATATAACAAAAATTGAAATGGAGAAGAGAGAAGAGAGAAGCATTTAAAAAATACTTAAAAGTGATACATCTTTACTATTCTTAATTGTGATTGGATACATGAAAGTATTGATCCAAATCATATGAAGATAAGATAACATGTTGGAAGTCCATAACTGCATGCATATATAATATATCCCTTCACGCAAATACCTAAATATTATCATAAACTCCTTTAAAAAAAAAAAAATTATCGTAACTGGCCAATAATTATATATATGACAAAAAAAAAAAAAAGGCTCGGTCGAAGGATCGGAAAGGATCACTCGATGGATCTTCAGAAGATTGACCCAATGACGATCGATCGACCAGTTTTCCATCCACTAGTAAGCATAAGTTGCTGCATATATATTACAGTATAAGAAATGTACGTAACATTAAAAAAAGAGCATCTTTAAAAATAATAAAAAAGTTATATTTTTATGATTTTATTTAAATAATACTACGTACATTGTTGCCTACGTGAATGATTCTAAACTAAAGGTTCGTACATTTGATTGATTATAATTTGTTGTACGTACGTACTCTTCTTGAATCCAGAGACAAATTGCTCGAACGGATGAGACGAGGAGGAAGTGTGTGACAGTGTGTGTGTGTGTGTGAATCATGATCACGTTGGTAAATGGTAATTCTCGTGGCCTTAAAGCCAAAGTCCATCTGTGATGATCTGTCTGCCGCTCTGTCCCTTTCTTTCTTTTTTATGAAAAAATAATTTACTGTACCTTGTGCGTTCTATCTGTACCTCCTCTTCCCTTTGTTCCTTAAAAACCTTCGCTCTCGGCCACTTCCCACAAAACCCTCTCTCTCTCTCTCTCTCTCTCTCTCTCTCTCTCTCTCTCTCCAATATTGTCAAGCTAGGCGATCAGTTTAAACTTCAGTCGAGTTGTATATATTTGATCTTATCGGATTTTGTTAACCCTTACTGAGTGTTCTGGGCTGGAACAACTAGCTAGATAACGATGACGATGTGCAACAGCATTGGACAATTCGGGGATACGACACTAACAAAGGTGTTTGTCGGAGGGCTAGCATGGGAGACTCCGATGGAGGCCTTGAGAGAGCACTTTGATAAGTACGGTGAGATATTGGAGGCTGTGATCATCTCTGATAAGGTCACAGGCAGATCCAAGGGCTATGGATTCGTAAGTTTTCTTTCAGATCATGATAAACATATCGACGGATCTTCATCTACTCAAAGATCGAAGAACGTAAACTTCTTCTTCTTCTTCTTGTATATCGTAGGTGACGTTCAAGGAGGCTGAAGCGGCTAAGAAGGCTTGCGAGGACGCCACGCCCATCATCAACGGACGCCGAGCTAACTGCAACCTGGCTTCGCTCGGAGCTCGGCGCCCAAGGTCGGCTTCCACCACCCCTCCTCATCAAGGTATACGTATACTCATTATTAATATTATATTATCTATATATTAACGATATTGAAAAATGAAACTCAAATTTAATGGATCGATTTTATGGTAATGGGGATGATCAGATCAATGGGGGTGATCTTAAAGGCATGTACTGATCATGTTCATATAAATATATATTAATATTGCAGGATCCAACGGTGGAACAAAGCCTGCACCAGCAAATTATCAGGTGAGTTGCTACTATCCGGCGGGTATACCGCCGTCGCCCTTTCATCATCATGATCGACATCATCGACCGGCCGTTCCTTTCTATGCAGGGTACGAGCGTTACATTTTAGGGGGATATGGGAGTAGCTTGCGGCTTATATATATATATATATATATATATATATATATATATATTATGCTATATATATGGCTGTAATTAATTAATGAATTAATTATCCTAATTCATTACCTTATTTTCAGGTACTCTCCCAGCTATATTGCTGCAGATATCAGTTACAATAACGTGAGTGGATGATCTCATTTACAACTTCTTAAATTCAATATATATAAAAGTATTTAAACGGCCGCCACCTTACAAATTTTGTGACAGTCTCCGAATAATTATTCTTCGGTTTCTTTTATCCTTTGATCTTTTAGTTTAATATATGAATACAGACATTATAAATTTAAGATCCGGCGGCGTTTAGATAACGAAAGTTTAATTATAAAAGGTCGTTTCAGTTTTTATTATGTTTATTACATTGACGCAGAAGTTAAGCTACGCCGGCGGGAACTATATCATGAATGGACGTTTTCCCGGCCATCATGTGTATCATCCTCAACCTATTGTGGGTGGCAACGCATTGATGCCTATGTACCCATTTTACAATTACAACCAATCACAAACAATGGGCCTACCTCAAGCCCATATCTTCCCTGCATCAGCGGCGGGGCCCATGAACGGTGCTGTCCCGGCGATCATGTCTAAACCAGCAGCAATTGGTCCTAACGTCTCAGGTAGACAGACACGTTGATTTATGCTGTAATTGCCTCACGTGCTTATTATAATACTCTATAAATGTGTTTCGAAAAGAACAAGACATCAATCATAGTTTCACGTGAACATGTTGTGTTTTGGTTAGGTTTTTATGATAAATTATATAATAGATCGAAGTCGATCTACTTTAATTCAGGCAATAATGTTATATAAATGTAACTAAATTACTGATATTACGAAGACAGTTTGCTTGGCTGTGGAATAGGTACTACAGTTGGCGCATGTGAGAGCTTTAAAATGGTTGTCTAAGAGACAATATTTATGTGTAGTTGGCAATAACAAAGGGATCGAATTAAGGTGGAGGCTGCTGATCAGAACAACTATATACGATTACGATCTGATCTGTTATGGCTGTTCTTCTTTTCAATATTCCGTTTTAATTTTTCAAATTCTTGTTCTTATAATTCTTATAATAATTAGGTGCTTGATTATAAGATTCTTTCATTCTCAATTTCTATCTAACAACTCAGCTTGAGCTGTAAACCATTTAAAAAAATATAACCAACGTCCATCATGCATGTGTTATAAGAGTTATATTTAAATTCTGTGTCTCACACACCTATCTTATCAGCTTAAAATATTTCAAAATCTTATTGGATAATATTTGAGTTATAAAGAGATAAAAATTACTCTTAAGAGATAAAATTAAAAGTATGTATCTTTAATTATAGTCAAACACAAACTCTTAAATTTCTTAATGGTCGGAAGTCTATAAATAACACTGTGAGGTTCAAGGATTCTCACTTACAACATTAGAGTGCCTCTAACTATCGGGAGACACTTGTGAAATAAACGTTGCTAAGACGATCATTCTCTCATAGTCAGATCAATTATTCATTAACCAAAAGGAAAATGTATGTTTCTCATATTGTTGTTTATTATTATTGTAGATCATAAGAAATCGAAGATCCATTTATTAATGTCATGTTAAAATATTTAACATGCGTATCTGTAATTGCCCATATAATCTTCTTCATGGGTATTTCATGACTTTATTGAACTTTGATATATATATATATATATGAAGCCTTCATCTTCAAATAAAATAATTGCACCTCTCTTACATGCACAGACGCTAGCTGAGCTATGATATAAATATTAAATATATGTATTGTTGAGGTCGTGTTTCGCGGCTTGAGCTATTCGGCGAGGTCCAAACAATCCGCGTCTGTACGAATGAGTAGTGAGTAGGGCTGTGGTAGCCTGAGACAGCTCCGATGTTTAAGTCAGTACGATTATCAAGAAAATCTAGAAGTATGAGAATAAAAAAATAGGGCTAGATCGCTTAACTTATGAATTGTGAGACTTTCGATTATTTATAAGGCTCAGCATGCGCTGGCTAAGCCGCTCGAGTAGAAGATGGTGAAATGATGGTATTACAATGATGCTGGCTTCCTCGATCGATGACATGAAAATTACACCGGCCTATGCTCCATATATAACAATGAATTAACAATCACCAAAGCTCAAGCAGATCAGATGATTATTTATGACTACTTTCAGTACTAGTACTTCAGGGCCCCTTGATCTGAATCTTCCCCTCCCAATTACTACTAGTACTAGCTTAATTTGAACCTATGTATATTGGCACCCCATGTCCAAAAATTGTTCACAAATTCCTCATATATATATATCAAATATACGCAGCTTGCTGAATAAGAACTCTGAAAATTCACGAGACAGTTATTCTCAAAGTGAATATTATATATATAACATACATAATATATATATATATAATATATGTGTGCGTGCGCGCGCGCATAATGCGTCATGTTTCAGTAAGTTTATCATTAAAATAAGACAACAAATTATTTCATGTAGACGTCTAACAAACGGGATAATCCAAAATTGACCAATAATCAAATGAACCCACAAAGAAATAGAAGGTTGTCACCCGAAAACATCATTGCCCAAGACACCTAAATAAAATATGCTCATGTACTCTAAAAGCTAGCGCTCCTCATTCTCTTACAAATCATATATACTGACTTTGTTGCCTATAAGAATGATTAAGGGCTCATTTGAATAATGAGATGAAATAATTTTATATAAAAGTTAAAAATCAAATAAAATATTATTAAAACATTAATTTTTAATATAATTAATATTTTAAATTTTTGAAAAAATTAAATTATTTATTATATTTTATATAAATTGTTTATTAGCAAAAAAAAAGTACGTACGTGTCAGATTTTTCTAATTCCCAAGTGGTCGTTTCTTCCTTTTTTTATTTGTATTTTTTTAGGGAAAAGACTTCATTACGTGTTAATAAGTCAAAGTTATAATTGTGATTGATAAATACAGAGAAAATTTCAGATTACAAGTCAAACTACTCAATTATTTGGAGTATCCATGTACACCATTGAACTTCTATAAACTCTCAAATGACAAAATTTTTGAAGATTTCAATATCGATTTGTCAGAAATTAGTATGTCATTCTGTAAACAGAGATAATCAACTCTCACCCTCTAAAGAGGGAGGGAGAACCAACACCCTCCTCCTCCAAAAGAGGAGAAGGGACATGGAAATACCTTCCTCCTAGGAGCGGGACAACTAAAAGAACTAGTATATTCATTTATTTATTATTACTTAGGACTAACAAAAACATGAAAACAAAATATAGAAAGGAAAAAAAAAACACCACCGAACACAAAATACACCAACATGAGCAGTTGTGACGATGCGTGAGGGACACACCACTTTTGGAGGATGGCAAACAGCCAGGTCCCATGAGGTTGGAGGTTCTGGACCCAGCATGGCTGCCCCGTTTGGTACCGTTTTGTACCTGTATGATAGATCAACACTTTATGAGTCCTGCGGAGAGGCGCATGGAGAACCAAGGACAACGAAGCATGGCTACTCATCCTGCAACCACAACCAACCAAATTCAAATAAACTGCAACCGCAATTGACCAAGACCAAAAACCAGCCATGCTTGCCGATAAAGCTCGCAACCATAGCCAAAAGAGAAAGAAAAAAGAAGGGGGAGAGATATAGGGGAAGAAAACGGAAGATATATGAAAAACGAAAATAAAAGAAAAGGCTAAGGGGGAAGGAAGGGAGGGAGGGGGGAGTCGAGGCTTCCACCCCTACAGTGCTTACTTCTTAAGGTTTTTTAGGATTTTCGAAAGAGAAAACGAGAAAGACGAATAGGTATCACAATTTGTAATTTCATACCGTATCGGTTGGTACGACTGAAATATGTTGTACTAGTCGGTTCTCCGGTACAGATTATGCACAATGTTATATATGGTACAGAAATGGCCAATTAGTCTAGTATGAATTGATAGGTATGATAACGTGTCCAAGTGGCCATTTTTGTACCATATATAACACTATGCATCAAAATAGTGGGCATCAGCTTAGTTATAATTTAGGAAAATGCTAGTTTGACACCTTATATATTTTAATTTTTTTTTTCTTTTACTTAATGATTAAGGAATTGATTATTTGTGTAATGATTTTTTTCATATTTTTTAAAAATATTTTAAAATGATAAAAAAATGAGAATAAAAAAATAAGAAAAAAATAGAAAGCAAAATTTAGTCTAGGTGTAAGATAAAGTGGTCAATTTTGGTGGCATTGTAACACCACCCTATAACTTATGCTAGTAAGCAATGCTGCTAAATGAAAAAATAATAAACATAGCTTGATCTTGTGAAGTTACAATAAGCAATAAAAAATCAGCCGACTCTACATAAAAAAACACATGATGAATCTCTTTATTTTGATAAACTAGAAGGAGCTTAACAGCAACACGAAGTTGTTTTGGCACCATTGTTGTTGGATTTCTCTTACGCTATCCTCATTTTCACCATTTGCTTTGCTCATTACAGATTTTGTGAAATATTGGGTTTGACATTGTTGTTATGATTGGTTCATGGACAAAGTTTAAACCTTTTTTTATATACCAGGTGTTTTTATCTTTGTGAGGATGGCCTTGGCCTAATTTGTTGCCTGTCTTGAATATGAATCCATTTTGGCACAATGGAATGGATTTATAACCAGGAATTTGTACCCATTGTCGATTCTTTAGGGGATCCTTTCATTCAAATGGTAATGTTTTTGCTTAAGGATTTTTTAGGATAAACATGTTTTTGCTGTTCTTAATGTGGACAAATGTAACATAAAGAAAGATATATATGTTTGTACAAAGTACGAAAGGGAAAAGGTGGACAAATTTTCCGATTATTAAAAATTAGCTACTTTATAAATAACTGTAGGACTGTTCAACCGAATCTGGTTTGTTACCGGATCCGGTTATAAATCCGGAAAACCGGGATATCCGGGCGGATATCCGCCCAGATTTATTTAAACGGATATAAAAATATAATATCCGCCCGGATCCAGTTATGAATCCGGATCTTAATCCGGATACCCGTAACCGGATGTATACGTTGATCAGAATCAGTCTTTCTCAACGTCTCTGGCTCTCTCATCTCGACCTCTCTCTCGCTTTCTCTTTCGTCTGAAAATGAACCTAGGTTCTCTCTCGTCTCGAGCTCTCTGTCGATTTCTCTTATTTACTTGGTAACTCTCTCTCTCTCTGTCTCTCTCTCTCTCGGTTTAGTTGGATTGTGAATCTCCATTTCTTGAAATCGGCAGGAACCCTAGTTTTCTGCGAGGAGTGCGATTGCGAGTTGCCATCCTTTCGTTCCGTCGCTGTTTCGTTCCGTCGCTGTTTGCTCCATCTTTCTCTATCAACTCTGAAACCTAAGGTATGTTAATCTTTCTCCCTCTCTCTCTCTCTCGGTTTAGTTGGATTCCTTTTTTCTAGGTCTGTGTTATATTTTCGCTTGGGTCTGTTTGGATTTGTGTTAGATTTACAGATTAAGTATTTTTGCGCAAATGATGGAACATTTTAGTTTTAATTTCATTTTGAATGATTTGGGTTCGTCTCAATGACTCAAGAAACCATTATTGTTCCAAATTTTTTACACAATTTGCATGTTAACAGAGTTCTAATTTAACAGAGTTCTGATTAAACATTGGACGATAACATTTATATAAATTAGGTGTGATATTTATGTTGGTGGGTATATATACTGTTAAAATATGTAAATAATGACTTCAACGAAATAAATTAATAAAAAGGAATTTCTGAGATTAGAATCCTGAAGTCTCCGAAATCTGCTTCTGAATGTGAAAGGAGCGTGGTTGTAACATGCAGATAAAGATCAAATTTGATTTGCTGAAGAATGATTTGTGGCTTTGCCTGTAATTGTATTGAGGGAACATGCAACTTATAATATTAAAAAGCTTATGATCAATAATAGTATAACATAAGCTTTTACAGTATGTAACAAACATATACAAATTTGTAGAACGCAATACTAAAAGTTGTTACCTGAATGCTAAGACTTCCACGAATTCTGTCTCAATCTGAAACAAAATGAAAGCAATGGTCTTAGATTTACATCTGCATGTGTAAAAACTACATGTATGTGAATGTCAGAATCATTCGAGCCCCCCAATATTGCACATGTATCACTTACCCCTGTCTCTTCTTTAACTTCCCTAATTGCAGCTGTACAAATATCATCGCCCTGTGAAATGGGTAAAATTCAATCCAAAGGTAAAAATTTCTCCTAATTTTTTCGAAACAACTTTAATTAAGGAACTGCACTAATTTCATACTCACCTCCTCAACAACACTAGTGGGAAATTTCCACAGACCTGTTCCTTTGAATTGCCCATTTTTCTCCTGAACAACAAGCACCTGTCAAATGATAACTTTATTTTTTTGGATTGGTGGAAGAGGAACTCATTCAGATATCCTATCATTGCGGAAATCGCACGTGATATATTAGTCATTTCTATGTCCTCTGTCGCATCCGAGTCCGTATTCAGTACCGCTGAACGTGTAATAGACCCATGCCGAAGCTCATTAGCGCCGGAGACTGTCCAAGCACTAATCTGCGCCCAAAATTGGTTGAATTGTAAGCCACTTAGTCCTTGGAAAGGGGAGGAGGATGTAGAAAACGTTGGCATCGAAGGTAAATGTGTTTATTTGTTAACTTGATTTTTTTTATTACTAATTTATTTATTTAACTTAACTTCTGCATTTTTTTTTTTGGTTCAAGATAACTCTCTTTCTTCAACTTCAACAACATAAGCATATGGACTCACACTAATGCATTAAAAACTTTCATTTTGCAATAAGTTGGATTTCTTTTATATATATATTTGTTATATATATATATAACATAAGCATATGGACTCACACTAATGCATTGAATTTTTTTTTATTATTCTTTTGCATAATTTGGAGAAAGGAGCTCAGTAGCTGAGTAAGCAGAGAGTGGGAAGGAGTTGGCGATGGTAGAGTTGTCCAAGTCTGCTGGAGACACGCTAGAGTACAAGACATTTTGTGAAGAAGATGTGAGGCCTGCACTCAAAGACATTGTTTGGAGTTGGCAGGGGGAGGGTACCTGTAACTAATTACGACTCACGAGTTTTAATCAAATTCGATTATTGGAGTTTGTAATCCCATTGTTTTTTGGGCTTGGAGATTGTGATGCAGTTTTTTATAATCTGTGTTGCAAATGATCTGATACAGCAGTTGCATGTGTATATAATCTGAATGTATGATGTGTGTTTAGTGAAGAATAGTAGGTGAGGGGGATGATAATTTCTTTGTAAATTATATATAGCTTTGAGATGCAAAAAAATCATGATGACTAGTTGTTTGGTTTCTTTTTGAGAAAATATATTCATCTTTCTCATCATTTCTTGTTATTTCATAATATAACATTAAATAATAAGATCATAAGGGAAATCTAATAAATAGTTTGTAATTATTTAATATTATATTTAATTATAAAATAATAAGAGAATGATTAAAAGAAAGGGATGATGAGTATTATATTATTATTATTATTATTATTATTTTATGAAGCTTTATCATATCTAATAGAACTCTAGCAATGAATAAATGATTATGCCACACTTTTATTTTTCAGCAATATGGAAACTAGCCGAGATACCATGCTGTTTAATTTACCCCTACAGCCTATTTAATTTAATTTAATTTTTTAGACAATGTTGTTTGATATTATAAGAGCATCAAGGGGATTTCATGAACACTATGATATTATAATTTTTTCCAAATTTTTTTTTTTTAGTTTTAACTCTTATTTAAAATAAGGTTTGATGTGGACATATGTTTTTATTTTTTATGATTATTGCTAAACTTCCATAGTGGGAACTTTCCTAACTACTTGTAAATTAGTATAGTTTTTCGTTTAATATCTCTAATTAGCATGTAATGTTGCTTTGTAATAACAAAACTTCCATTTGATTGATATTAGAGGAGCGTTATTGAAAAAAAAAAAATTGAACTAAGGAAGATTTGTCTATGGAATGAAATCCTATTGACATTTTTCTTGTTTGTTTAAAGTTTGGTGTACCCACTTTATCAAGATGATCTATTAGAGCATAAGCATTAGGTGCATATATTATGAGAGATGTTTTACCCCAAAACACCTTTACATCCAGTCCCCTCAAGAAGGGACCGGTTGAGATGTGAATAGTAGCTCCTCAAATTGAACAATAGATGTGGTGTTCCTTTTTCCCACTATGGGTGCCCATTTCTTACAAAAAATCATTTCCCAAGACACCTAAATCAAATATGCTCATGTACTCCGCCCTGTTTAGATTCGGAGATGAGTTGAGCTCGTCTTAACTCATCATTACACTTTATTTAAATTCTCATACAAAATATAAATCTCAATACAGTTTTTTCAAATCCCAATATAATTTTTTTAAATTTCAATTCAACCTTTTAAAATCCTAAAATAATAATAATAATATTTTATTCAATTTTTAAAACTCATTTCAACTCATCTAATCTTTACTCCGAATCTAAACAGGACCTTAGAAGAATGGTTAAGGGCTTTGTTGCCTAGAAGAATGGTTAAGGGCTTTGGGGCTTCATTCTTTTATAGATCATATGTCTCTGACTTTGTTGCCTAGAAGAATGGTTAAGGACTCATTTGGATAATGAAATGAAATGATTTTATATGAAAATTAGAAATTAAATAAAATATTATTAAAATATTAGTTTTTAATATAATTATTATTTTAAAATTTAAAAAAATTGTATTATTTATTATATTTTGTATAAAAATTATAATAATGAAATAAAACGTACCATTTTCATATCCAAACTGGATCTAAATGAGGTTGAAGTATGCGTGGTAGTATTCTAATCAGTACCTTTTAGTCTGACATCATTTTTTTAAATTTCATTTTTTTTCATTTACTGATTAATGAAGTATTTTTTTCAATTATGATGTAATTAATTTTGTTAACATATTTAAGAATATGAAAAAAATAAATGAATAAGGATAAACTCGTGCTAGCACTGCCCATACATCAGAGGAATGCAAACAATAACACAACAAAAAGAACATACACATTAGATTTTCCTAATTCCCAAGTGGTCGTTTCTTCCTTTTTAAAAAATTTTTTTTTTATGGAAAATACTTCATTACATTTTAATAAGTCGAAGTTATAATTGCGACTGATAAATACAGAGAAAATTCCATATTATAAACCAAACTACTCAACTATTTGGGATATCTTTGCATGTCATTGTCTTAACTTCTATAAATTCTCAAGTAACAAAACTTTTAAAAATTTCAATATCGATTTATCGGATATTAGTATGTCACTATGTAAATAGAGATAACCAACCATCACTCTCTAAAAAGATATGGAACCAACACTCCTCCTCCTCCAAAGGATGAGAGGGGCAGAAATACTCTCCTCCTCCAAAACAGAAGCGAGACAAATAAATGAACTAGTATATTCATTTCTTTATTATTACCTAGGACTAACAAAAGCACGAAAATGAAATATGAAGAAAAAAAAAAGAACAACACCGAACACAAAAGACACCAACCTGAGCGGTTATAACAATGCGTGAGGAACACATGCCGCTCTTGGAGGATTGCAGACAGTCGAGCCCTATGAGACTGAGGCTAGAGGTTCTGGACCCAACATGGATGATTGTGGCTATTGTAAAGTTCCCTTATAGGGGCACATGGGTTTTAGGCTCTTGGAGATGAGCGCACGTGTGGCCCCGGAGATGAGTGCACATGGCCCACGGGCCACTCTACTTGTCGTTGTTTTGTCCCCTTCTGATAGGTCAACACTTTGGGAGTCCTGCAAGAAAGCGTGTGGAGAACCATGGACTATGGAGCACAGATGCTCACCCTGCAACCACAACCAACCAAATTCAAATAAACTGCAATCACAATTGATCAAGACCAAAAACCAGCCACACTCGCCGATGCGACTCTCAACTATAGCAAAAAGAGAAAGAAAAAAGAATGAGGAGATGTGGGGGAAAAAATGGAAGACATACGAAAAACAAAAATAAAATAAAATGCTGAGGGGAAAGGGAGGGAGGGGGAAAGCCGAGGCTCCCACCCCTATGACGCTTACTTCTTAAGGTTTTCTAAGATTTTTTAGAGAGAAAACAAAAGAGACAAATAGGTATAGCAGCGTGTGTCCAAGTGGCCGTTTTTGTGCCATATAACGCTACGGATCCAAATAGTGGGCATCAACTCAGTTATAACTTATGCCGGCGAGCAATGCTGCAAAATAAAAAATAATAAACATAGCTTGATATTGTGAAGTTACAATAAGCAATAAAAAAGCAGTCGACCCTTCATAAAAAAATGATGAATCTCTTTATTTTGATAAACTAGAAGGAGCTTAACAGCAACAAGAAGTCGTACGTTTTGGCACCGTTGTTGTTGGATTTCTCTTTCACCATCTTCATTTTCACCGTTTGCTTTGCTCATTACAAATTTTGTAAAATATTGGTTTTGCCATTGTTGTTATGATTGGTTTATGGACAAAGTCTAAACCTTTTTGATACACTCATGTGGGTGTTTTATCTTTGTGCAGATGGCCTTGGCCTAATTTGTTGCCTTTCTTGAATGTTGAATCCCTTTTGGCACAATGGAATGGGTTCATAACCATTAATATGAACTCATAGTTGATTCTTTAGAGGGTCCTTTCATTCAAATGGTAATGTTTTTGCTTGAGGATTTCTGAGAGTAAATATGTTTTTGCTATTCTTAATGTAGACAAATGTAACATAAAGAAAGATACAAATGTTTGTAAGAAGTACGATAGGAAAAAAGGTGGACAGATTTGCAGATTATTCAGAATTAGCTACTTCATAAATAAGGTTTGATGTGGAATATGTTTTTTTTTTATTGTTTTTTTTATGATCATTGCTAAACTTCCATAGTAGGAACTTCCCTAACTACTTGTAAATTAGTATAGTGTTCTGTTTAATATCTCTAGTTAGCCTGTAATGTTGTTCTATAGCAACAAAACTTCTATTTGATTAATATTAGAGGAGAATTATTTCAAAAAAAAAAAGTTTGAATTAAAAAAGATTTGTCCATAGAATGAAATCCTATTAACTTTTTTCTTGTTTGTTTAAAATTTAGTATACTCACTTTATCAAAATGATCTATTAGAACATTCGTATTGGGTGCATATATTACAAGGGATGTTTTTATCTCAAAACACTCCTACATCTGATCTTTTATTTTGAGAATACCAGTTGAAACATGAATAGAATTTGAGGAGTTACTATTCATTCGTAAATTCATGGATTTATTTATTATGTAATAAAGAAATAATAGAATAATATTATT
Source organism: Platycarya strobilacea (assembly GCA_036898215.1). Classification (NCBI taxonomy): domain Eukaryota; kingdom Viridiplantae; phylum Streptophyta; class Magnoliopsida; order Fagales; family Juglandaceae; genus Platycarya; species Platycarya strobilacea. Next base: position 2,723,738 of record CM072556.1, read on the forward strand.
TTAATAGATGAGAAAAAATATAAGGAATGTGATGTAGGAATTTTTTTGAAGATGAATAAGATTTTAAAAAAATTTATAGAAAGGGAGATTTTTAATTAAAATTTGAGAAAAAAATTTAAAAACTAGGATGTGGATGCTGATTATAATATAAAGAAACCGACGACCAAGATTTCGCTTAATTTTTTTTTATAATGGGGCTCACTTCAAAGGCCACTTGACCAATAATTCCTTTCCATTGTCTTAGAAATGTAAAGAACCTAACTCTCTCAGGGAAATGACTATTTGCCAAATATAAAGATGACTTAAAAAGAATTAAATAAATGATAAATAGAATATAAAAACAACTTGGGCATTCATTGTACAAGTAGGTGGACTAAAAATAAAATAAAATGGGAATATCCCATAACCCAAACGGGTCGAGTAATCGACTAATCGAATAACTGAATAGGTGTCTAGCTGGTCAGCTTGAAACAATTTCTATCGAGTCGAGTCGGGTGAACAATCCTAACTATGATAAACAATAAACAATCTGTCAACCCTACATAAAAACAAAAGAAACATGATGAATCCCTTTATTTTGATCAACTATATTCATTCCCTTCCGATGAGCACCATGTTATTCAACAGGATTCGATTAAAGAGAAGAATTTTGAGTAGAAAAATACTTTCTACAAAATAAAATCATTAAAGGTTAATGCCCTAAAATAGCAGTAATTCTATGACACCAAGCCACATTTTCTAGTATTAATGTAGCCCACAAAACTATTAGACTGTCACCGTTCTTTTGTTAAACAGCAAAGTCCCTCCAAAGTTGCTCAGAAAATTTGAAAAAATTTATATAATTTTTTTTTTTAATACAATTTTCATATATTACATTTTATTTTATTTTACTTTTAATTAAATATTCAATATATAAATAATGAATAAAAATAATAAATAAAATTAAAAATAATAAATTTAAGACAAAAATATTAAAAAATTATAAAAATTAAATAAAAATTAATAATATATAAAAATTAAAGAGTTGTTTAGAACTCTCGTTATGCTGACCAGTGACCAATCACTGTAAAAAGTGAAAAGGACAAAGTACGCATTTTATTCGGCCATATGAGTTGAGTTAGATCTCTCTCTCGCTCGCTCGCGGAAAGGACATCTACCCTTTGCCCACTTCTTTTCTCTGTAGCTCTTCCTCTCCCTAAAGTTTATAAAACTTTAAAGTTTAAACCCAAGAGCCAAAGCTTTCACATGTTTCGTTTCCAGAAGATCTAACAAGGTAACCAAATGATCTTAACCCATTCACTTTCTTTTTCCATTTCTCTTCTATTTCCTTTATGTTTTGATGCATGCGGTCGATCATCTTTCTTGATCGTACAATTAGGTTTGTTTGGTTATGTTTTTATGGTTTATCAATTTGTGCGTTTTTTATTTTCTCGTTATATAAGCTGTTTTTGGTGGTCTTGCAATATATGTAGATACTGTTTCTATGGATGAGAAAAAGGGCAACGATGTTTGTGTAGGGAGTGTTTCTGAGTCTACTACCGTGGTTGTTAGTGAGCATGTCGCTGGTGAAATCCAAGTTGAGGGGCCACACTCGGAGGACGTCGAGAGAGTAAAGGATGGCGGGGCTTGTAATGGGGATGATATCATGGTGGAAGTTTTGGGTTCTAATGTGTATTTTGATGGTGTTTGTACCCACAAGGAGGCAAGACGAATTGTGGCAGTCGAGAATGAGATAGGTGCAGTAGGAGATGGTAATTCTTTGGAGGAAGATGTTAAATCTTTGGGTGGAGGCACTTCACGTAGTGAAGCAGGTTTACGGGGAATTGGGGATTCAAGTGTTGTTGCATCAAAACATGAAACCAAGACTGGAGTTGAGGGTTCTTTGGAAATTGTGGAGTCACGGGGCAAACAAACTCAAGCCGTCATGCGGGAGGAGTGGGAGGTTATGGTGAGAGAGGAGGAGAATATAGAGGGAGGAGCAGTCAAGGGGGAGACAGGGAGAGAAATAGTTGCTAGTGGTAGTGGAACTGGTGACATGACAGCACAGGATGGCACAGTTTTGGATATTGAAGCTCAGAATACAGAGGTTGGAATTGAGGATGGTGGTTCTTTGGTGGAGTCACGGGACGAACAAACTCAAGCCATCGTGGTGGAGGAGTGTGAGGTTATGGTGAGAGAGGAGGAGAATATAGAGGGAGGAGCTGTCAAGGGGGAGACAGGGAGAGAAATAGTTGCTAGTGGAACTGGTGACATGACAGCACGGGATGCCACAGTTTTAGATGGTGAAACTCAGAATACAGACGTTGGAACTGAGGATGGTGGTTCTTTAGTGGTTTTGGATTCCACACATGGAGGAGCACAAGTTGTCCAAGTGGAGGAAGTTGTCATGGTTGCCAGGGAAGCTGTTTCGGAGAAACAAATGATTGAGGTGGGTGCAGATAGAGGTGGGCAAGTGATGGATTGTGTGGTTGATGCAATTGAGGATAGGGAATCAAAGGAAGTTGATGCTTTGGATGAGAAAGCAAATGTTACTAGAAATGAAAATGGGGTAGGTAATTCCTCTGTGGTTGTGGGTTCCGTAGGTGCGGAAGGCCTTGTTGTTAAAGAAGATGCCATATTAGAAAATGTGGAGCATTTAGAGAGAGGATTGGCTGTTGAGGGTGACCAGCCTGGCGGGGGATTGGCTGATGGTGGATTGAATGTAGCCTCTAAGTTGATGCCACAAAAAGCTGGTGTTGTGGATGATGATGTTTGGAATCCTGGAATCAGTTCTGTGGTTATGTGTGCTATGTCAAGTGCAGAAAATTCAAGTTTACAGACCGATGCTTTTCCAGGAAAAGCTTTAGTAATATTCAACGAGCAGGGAAAGGTTCTTACTTCTGGCAGTAGTGCTTTGGATGGGGTTGTTTCTAGTTCAGGGAGGAAACTGATGGAGGACACTTCTTTTGGAGGAACAAAAAATGGTGATGGAGATCCCAAATTATTGGATGAAAAAAGCGAAGTTGCTGCTAAAGGGGATACTTTGTGTTCCAATGTGGAAGGAATGGAAATTGATGCTATTGATGAAAATGCTACTTGTTCAATGGAAGAGCAACAGGCAAACACTGAACAAGTAGGTGAGAACTCTGAAAATCAAAGAGATGTATCTCTCATTCCAGTATCCTCATGTCTACCAAATCAAGCTGCTGTTGGAGGTGTTGATACAGTAATTAATGACAAGGGTTCTTCTCAGTTAAATTCAACGGTCGTGCAAGAGATGGTAGTTGATAAACAAGTTATTGAAGAACAGTTGATAGACATTGAGACAGTTTGTTTGGGCACTGCAAGTCATGGGCATAAATGTGCAAACTCAACTTCAGATCTTGTAGTTACTGTTGGGGAAGCTGTAGCCAAGTATGACAAGGTTCTTTCAGATTCAAATGTTGAGGTTACAGAAACTGTTGATCGGGATGGGATGTTCTCTTGCTCAGTAAATGACCAGAACTTGAAAGAAGAGAGAATGTGCAAGATCACACAAACAGAGGCTCATACTACCAGCAGGATGGAATCTGCTTTTATGGAATGTGAAGCTGTTCTAGATTCAATTAGTGAATTTTCAGTGCCCACCAAGAACGACAAGCCATTGGAGTCAGAAGAGTACTTAAAAAAGGATGTGGGTGGTGATCTACCTCAGATCGAGTGTGAAGATGCCATGTTGTCTAACCAGCCAATTCAAGTAGTTGTTGAAGCTGAAGTGCCAACTGTTGATGGAAGCGATCTTCTAAACTCAAAAGTTGAAACAGACACCCAAGTCATTGGCAGAGAGGAAATTGCTCCCATGGACGCTGAGGAAATTTTAAATTCCAACATGGATGTACTGGGAACTGAGGAGTTTGAAGAGTGCCCAAGGAGAAGCATGGCTGGTGATTCTGCTCAGATTGATTCAAGAAATGAGGTTCAGGTTGGAGTTGAAAAACAAGAGATGAAAGCTGAACAAGTTGGTTTGCAAGAACAACAGGGAATGGAGCTTGAAGAAGACATTGCTGCTACTGAACATTCACAAGCTGATGAAGAGAAGTTCCTTGAACAGGCAACTCTGAATGCTGGAAGCATGGCTGAAGTGCATCAAGTTAGTTATCAGCTGCCATCAGAAAATGAAGGTGAGTTCACAGTATCGGATTTAGTATGGGGGAAAGTGAGGAGCCATCCATGGTGGCCTGGGCAGATATTTGATCCTGCAGATTCATCTGAGAAGGCAATAAAACATCATAGAAAGGACTGTTTTTTGGTGGCATATTTTGGGGATCGAACTTTTGCATGGAATGAAGCATCTCAGTTAAAGGCCTTTCGAACGCATTTCTCTCACATTGAGAAGCAGAGCAATTCAGAAGCATTTCAGAATGCTGTTGATTGTGCTCTGGAAGAAGTCTCAAGCCGAGTGGAGTTTGGACTTGCATGCTCCTGCATACCAAAAGATGCTTTTGACAGAATTAAATTCCAGAAGGTTGAGAACACTGGAATTCGGCAAGAATCAATCACGAGAGACAGAGTGGACAGTACTCCCAGTGCTAGTTCCTTTGAACCTGATAAATTAATCAAATACGTGCAAGCCTTGGCACAGTGTCCTTCTGGCGATAGTGATCGGTTGGAGGTTGTGATAGCTAAGGCTCAGTTGATGGCTTTTTGTCATTTAAAAGGTTACAGTAGTTTGCCTGAATTCCAATTTTGTGGACAGTTGTTGGAGAGTGATATGGATACTTCAGTTTCTGAGGACAGAATGCATTCAATTAAAGTGTTTGAGCATGTCGATGATGAGCTAACTTCCTTTGAACAGGAGATATCAAAAAACCAGAACAGCTTTTCTAATAAACATAAACAAAATTTTAAAGATGATGTATTATACAAAAAGAAAGAAAGAAGCTTGTCAGAGTTAATGGGTGATACGATGGATTCTCCAGATGGTGATGATTGGTTATATGGAAAGACAACATCCTCCGGCAAGAAACGAAAGGCTGTTGATTACCATGATGACCATGGACCACAAGATGGGAGGAAAACTATTTCCTTTGCTAAAGTTTCTAGTACCATTCCACCTTCTTTCCCCAAGCCATCATTTAAAATTGGGGACTGTATCCGGAGAGCTGCAAGCCAACTGACTGCCTCTCCTTCTATCCTGAAGTGGAATAGTGAGAGGCTCCAGAAGATAGATGGCAGCCATGATGTACCTGCTGGGAATGAAGCTGATGCTTCCTTCCTGGAATCTGACACACTGAGAGGAAGGGTGGTCGTTTCGGCAGAGTATTCATCACTAGATGATTTGTTATTGCAACTTCAGATAGCAGCACAGGATCCACTGGAAGCATATGGTATGTCTGATACTATTGTCAGCTTCTTCTCTGATTTCAGAAATTCGGTAATAGTGGGCCAACATTCTAGGAGAGAGCTCTTGGCTATGGACAAAGTTGGAGGGGGTAAAAGAAAGAAATCGTCCCATTCTGTTGTTGGGTCACCGGAAACATATGAATTTGAGGATATGAGTGACACTTACTGGACTGACAGGGTTCTCCATAATGGTTCGGAAGAGAAAACTTCACGTAGAAACAAAAAGAGAGAGTATCAAATTGTCCCTGTTGTACTAGACACCCCTCAAGTGGGCCGTAGGCCATACTCAAGGAAGCGATATTTGGATGGAAATGATGCTGTGACAGCTGATAAACCTGCTGGCTACGTGGATGAGAACTCACCGGCCGAAATTGTAATGAACTTTGCTGAGGTGAATTCTGTTCCATCAGAAACAAACCTGAATAAGATGTTTAGGCGTTTTGGGCCTTTGAAGGAATCTGAAACAGAAGTTGATCGCGATACTAGCCGTGCTAGAGTGGTGTATAAGCATACTTCCGATGCAGAAGTTGCATTCAGTAGTGCTGGAAGGTTCAACATTTTTGGGCCAACGCTGGTAAATTACCAGATTAACTATACTCCCTCTGCTCTGTTTAAAGCTTCCCCAATGGACACTGCCCAGGACCATGAGATGCAATTTGATCTTGCTACTCTTGAAGTTAATCTAGTTTGAAAGTTTCAGGTATATATTTACACCTGGATCAGATTTTACTGTTAATCATATTCTGGAGCTAGAAGGCAACGATTCCTAAATTACTACTTGTTGGCCTGTACATGTGGAAGGAGTTGATAGTCATAATTAATATTTGAGTAATTAAAATTGTAGGATATGCAAGCCCCATGCAGTGTCTTTATGCATACTCTGCCATACCACTTTACACATTATTTTACTTAAATATCATTTCTAAACAAATCAAAACACTCGGTTTTTTGTTTTTTGTTTTGTTTTTTTGTGAATGATAGACATGTATGGCAGAGTATGCGTTAAAAAGTTAATAAAAAAAATAAAGGAAAAGAAGGATGATACACTTCATATTTCCAACTACTAATGGTGGCAAGAGTGATTAGGGATCTCTTTGGTGGGCATTGGTGGAAGCATCCTGAAAGTTTTGTGTTTGAACTGGCTTGTCCAGTATCTTGCTCCCGTTTTATTTTGGGCGGGGGCTTGCCGTGGTGCACAATAAAATTTAATCCCAGCTTTATTATTCTCTTCTACACCTTTTGAATGCTGTGTTGTGTATGTACTTTCATACTTAGTTGAGCATGTTTTCTCATTAGGGGAGAGCAGATGCCTGAAAAGAAGCAGATGCGATGATGATGATGATGTAGCCCATTATTATATGGATGGACTTCTGGAGAGGTAATCAGACTGTCAAGTCATCGGGTTAACTGTTGAAGTATTCTGTTTAGGTTCTTTTTGTTTGGTTTTGGATAAGATGGGTAATTTTGCTCTGCTCTGTAATCTTTGATTCGCTTTAGTCCATGTACAGTAATTTAGCTGACCTTTTCTTCCCTCCCCCAAAACCCCCAAATGGTGGTTGTAGTTGTACCCAGCGGCTGTAAGATTTGGGTATGCTTCATTTTGTCTTATTTTCATTCAGGTACATTTCCCTACTGAAAACAACAATTTCTATCGTTGAAGAACCATCGTAGCGGGGAGAGAACCATTTTTTCACCTGATCTCGACGGCCTTTCAAGCGTCGGCATTGCTTTAAGTGATGCTTTCTAGTTGTCTTTTTAATGTTATTCGTTGATGCTATTACAAAAAGTGAATTATATTTTCAGTTCCATGAGAGATCGCTTGTGTGCTGGCAAATAAGAGAGAGAGAGAGAGCTTGAGACCTAATAATGAGCAGCCCTCGACGACAATCATATTACAGCGGCCTCAATTACCTATGGTTCCAACTGAGATCTCAGTCTAAGGGGACCTAGACCTAATAATGAGCAGCCCTCGACGACAATCATATTACAGCGGCCTCAATTACCTAAGGTTCCAACTGAGATCTCAGTCTAAGGGGACCTTCTTCACTGCACATTTCGTTAAAATTAAGCAAAAACCTTCATTTCTTTTTGTTAAAGAATATCAAATGGAGTTTTCTTGTTTCACTTACACCCCACAATTCTCCACGCGTCCGAAAATGATTTTGAATCTCGTGGCGATACGAGAATTGCTCCATTTATACATAGGGCAAGCTTTTGAGCTTATGTACACGCCATGGGACTCTTCTCGCGGCGATAAGAGAATGGCTCCATTGATATATAGGTCAGGCTTTTGAGATTATATACAGGCCATGAGACTCATCTCCCTTAGATGTTACTATGATAGACGAACATCAAAATGATCACGCCAACCTCTTGCATTTTGTTTTTTTTTATTGTTTTTCCTGATATCCGAGGTAAGAGCATTGAAGTTTGAAACCAACGTTAATTGTTATGTGCGTGCATCTGCTGCTTTTACACATCGTGGTTTTTTATTTATTTCTCCGTTCTAAACAAGAGTAGATGGTAACTTAAGTCGGTATAATAATTATACAACATATTTCATAACAAGTATTAACTAAGAGGTGTTTATATAAAATACTTTATACACACAAAACACTTATACCCCTCATTTAACATGTTGTAAAATACATTATGTAATTATATTGTGCATATATCATTTTCCTTTTTAATAAACAGGGGAAAAGGCTTAAATTCAGCATTTCAATTTTAGGATGCCAAAGGAAAATAGGTTGGAAATCCACTTCAAATGAATAAAACCACGCTATATTATTATGAGTAGTGTTATAATCACAAAGAAATCTCATAAATATAGACATACAAATTGATATTGATTTTATATGATGCATTAAATTTATACTTTATAATAAAAATAACTTTGTAACTTATTCCTCTAAGTCATGTCAAATTGTAGATTTAGGCTTAATTTGTTTTCAAATGAGATGAGATAAAAATTTAAAAAAAAATATTATTATAATATACTTTTTTAATATTAATTCTATTTTAAAATTTGAAAAAATTATTTTAAAATTTAAAAAAATTGAATTGTTTATTTTATTTTATATAAGAATTTGAAAAAATATAATAATTTAAAATGAAATTAGATCCGATGGGATAAGATAAAATAATTTGGTAGAACAAAGGAGACCTTAGTTTTATGAGTAAATCATTTCTTTGTCAACATACTGCCATGATAAGGAAAAAAACTAGATGACTTGATGGTTATAACCATCACAGAACCGAATAAAGATCATAGTAAAAAATATTCACCGCACAATTTCCAAAATTATCAAAATAAATAATTTTTTGACAGAAAAATGTACTAATGCATGATAAGAATTCGCGTAGAAAGTTCGCTCTCACCCAATAGTTGCTACAAGTATCCTCTAAATAAAAGGCAACATAGAATAGAAGAAAAACGTGAACTAAAATAAAATGGGAGCAGACGAAAGGACACACAACCTAAGACCTTGGCTTTTCCTTTTTCTCCTTGAAGAGAGCCAGCAGAGACACACCAGATACCTTCACAACCTTGAATCTGACTCCAGGGATATCACCCACAGCATGTCCCTTCCGCCCAAATCCTGCAATCAACACCTCGTCCTGCACCAACCACACCGGCAATTTATCAAGGCCAAGCATACAGAAAAGTGAAAGTAACAACATTCCATCCTTCAATTTGCATAAAACACGCCTAAAAACAAAATTTGCACAAAACACACTTTCTAAACCCTTGATGTGCACGTCTTTGTGAAGTTCAAGATGTCAACACGAAAAATTACCGCCCAAACTTATTGTTTTTGTTACTTTTAAGCGTCAAAAGTTGTTTCAACCTAGGAACATTTGTATGACATTGAAGTTATACTCTTACAGGACCCAAACAGATGCCCTGGAACACGAGTTCAAATTTGTACGAGTTTAAACATAAAAAAGACGACTTCCACAACTTCTCATACTTACGTTCTCCTCAATATAGTTTAAGCAACCATCATTAGGTACAAAAGCAGCGATCTTTTTCCCATTTTTGATCAGCTGAACACGGGCGCATTTTCTAATAGCAGAATTTGGCTGCTTAGCCTCAATGCCACTGCATCCAGCAATCATTATGTTAGACCCTTGGTGAGTTGATATCATCCCCAGATAACATTCATAAAACAAGAAAAAAAAGCAGAAAAGGTAATCTCACATCTTTTCTAGAACAATGCCCTTTGCATGGGAGGATCCAGCAAATGGTTTTTTCCACTCATTTCCCAGGTGAGACTTCTTATATGACTTGTCAGCCCACCTCTGCCTTCTACGGTGGGACTTGAGCTTACGACCAGCTCCCATTCCACGAGTCTTCCTGCATAAACAAACACATTCTTTTGCTTAAATCAGAAATTCATTGATCATCAATACACTACATCAACACAAGAAGCACAAATCCAAATTCAAAATTTTCAGATGTTACTCTTAATATGCCTCTTGATCTTACTGTTACTTTCTCCCTAACGCACATATGCTTGAAGCCTTCATTTATTTCTTTTGCTTACTTTAAATTTCTAAACTCAATTTATAATGTCCTCTTGCTGGACCAAGCATTTCAATGACTACGTTAAGATGTGGGTATCTAATTTAATGCAGGCCATATAAAATCATTCAAAAATTAAAATATGAGAAACTTTCAAGAATTAAATAGAAACCTACAGTACTTCAAAATCCATCGTGAATAAGTTCGACTCCAATCAAACCTACATGAATATCTGGTATATTCGAGAAACTCCGCATATGAAGCAACGAAACATGCAATGTTCAATTAAAAAACAGATAAAACAGAGATGAAAATCCAAAAGAATTTTCCCTTAATTTGAACGAAAATCAAAAGCAACGTACTCCACATTTCAATTCAAAGAATGCCTAAAACCTAAACGAAATAAGAACTCTAAAAACTTGTCCTTGAGAAAAAAACAGATCATATCCGACAGATTATTGATAGGTTGTCGAGAAGCTTCGACGATAAGAATAACTGAAAATAAGGGAAAAAAACTAACCCCATGGTGGATGAGCAAGAGGTTAATCGACTGTAGCAAAGGGATCGGGAGTGGAAGCGGATGGGAAGTGCCGGCTGGTGAAACCCTAGCCAGAGATATGGTGGCGATCTGTGTTATATCGTTGATAGAGGTCCGTTTGGATTGGATATTTATAAATCTTTTTGCGAAAGAAAAATACTTTATTAGTTTCGAAGTTTATTTTGTCAGATAATATCAAAAGGTTTTTTAAGAAAAATTTAAAAGTAACGATGCGCATTTTATTTTAGGGGTGTGCTCCGGCACGATCCAACCCGATAAGGTATAATTATGACCCAACTTGATAAGAGTCCATACCAATTACTCGCTAACCCGATTAATCACTTTATTTTGTTTTTCTTTTTCAAAAACCCTAATTCTAGTCATCCAAATAAAAATTTCAAATAACACAAAAACATCCAGAGTATAAAAGATAAAACACGGGCTTGTAGCCAGCTTTCGGCATGCTTGACTCCGATCGAGACGAAAAGATCAGTCAAGATGAGTTTCACATATAATAAGAGAGAATAGAAGAAGCCTCGTCTTTTATCCTGGAAATGGTAAGAAAAATCAGCAGACTTTATGCATACATTCTTCAAAAAGTTTCAATACTTCACCACTTTCTCAATTGTCGATTTATACCTTTCTTCTTGTGCTATCTTTCTCGATCTCTAATCTCCTATCACTGGCCATTTCCTATCTTCTTCTTCTCCACCTTTCTTGATCATTCGAGCAGAGATGCAGACGAAGTAGGGATAAAGTCGACGATCGACAATATCAGTGGCAGACTCTATCTAACAGAGATAGGTTTGTAGAGTGCAATGAGTTTCAAATGTGTCGGAGAGGGTCGTCGCGGGCGGGTCGTTATTGGGGTTGGGTTATGGAGTACGTGTTAGGGGAAATACGTTTATCCCTCTAGATCTTTCAATCTTAGTCCTAGATTGTATACTGGCATAAATTAGAGAAATAGGAGTTGAAAGTAGGTTTTATCAGGTAATGAAAATTACTCGATACCAACTTTGCCTTAATTGAGTCAGGTTATCGGGTTGGAATGATTCGGGTTAACAAGTTGTGTCGGGTATGCGATTAATTTGTTTAGCCCTAATTATTCTTACAACACGCATTTGGTAAGCGAAAAAATTAAAGATTAAAAAATTATATTTGCTGTGTAATGTGAAAATAATGAGTAGAATTCTTCGTACAACTAGGATTAAATGCCAATTCATGAAGAAATGACTCATCAGAAAGGTCTCAATGTAAATAAATCATCCATATTTAATTGAGAAAATTTGGGATCCAGTTCAGCTTAAAAGGATTAAAATACAGCCTTCCAATCAGGTGCCAACACGTAAGCAGTTGCATGAGGTTAACTTGAAGCTGCATTTCACCCAATCAACCGAATAATTGACCCAAAAATCGATTTTGGAAAGGATATTCTAACCCTTTTTATTTTTGTTTTTATTTTATTTTCCAATCAGTCCCTTTTTTGGCCATCCTTATCTTTTACAATGGCATAGTCTTGTTTATCCCATTGACGCCATTTTTTTTCAAGCTTCTTTTTTCTTCATGGAAAATAGGTGAGAATTCGTAGCATATTTGGGCTTTCTCCTTCCCAGAAATTCCAATCTCCTTCCTATGCCTACTAAGACTGTGAACAAACAATGAGGTTAAACCAATACACACATTTTGGACCAGTGATAAATTCAAAACACTTGACATAATCTGAAAATTTTTAACTAGAGCCAACCAAAAAATAAAAAGAAGTACTCGGGTATTTAGGGGCCAAAACTGAAGGAACTCAGACATATACATCCCTATTGCAGAGCAGGAATCTCAAGATCTGAAATTATAATTGTGGAACTCGGACACTGTGAAGGCCAAAATTCATCTAGGAAGAAGAAAAACAGCAAATTGTGAAGCGTTTGGGTCTTCGATAAGAAGAAGATGAAGTCCAACAGGAAGGGATGATCCAGTGCTTGAGTTAAGGGCTGCTGCGCATGATTGTAGATGGACCGAATGACGCTTGAAGGACTCGAATAGCCGATGATGTTGAAGGACCTGGTGTGACCAAGCCTAACTCGTGTTTGCTGAAATAGGTGACATACCTATCAATTATTGGAGGGCTGTATTTTTTTACTTTTGAAGCCTGATTGGACCATAGCGTTTCTCTATTTAACTTGGTGCACGGGCTGATTCAAGAGGCGAAAGAGCATATCAAGAGCTGCCTTATTGTAGCGAGTGAAAAAAAAAAATTATTGTTGCTGTGAGGGCGTGTGCCGCTGCACACTGATTGCCCCCCAGCATACCTCGTTATAACGAGTCCTTAGCTCTTATGGATAATATCTAGTGGTGCTAGTCTCATCAACATATTTTAGATCCAAGAATTAATATGTTTGTTCTCACCCATTCTTCATCCTTCATAAAATTTAATGGTTCTGATGCAGATGAAGAGTAGATCATATTGCATTTCAAGAATGATCTATATGCTGCTTGTTTCTTCTTAGCGTCTGCTATAGATCTATAGGATCCAGCATTGTGATATTCATTAAGTGTAATAATTGTCTTGATGGTGATCATGTGAAAAAATCTGGATCACTTGATCTCCAAATATTGTACCCTTTTTAAAGAGGTCTGACATCATTTTTCTAATGTTTTTGGCTTCACCAATATTGCCTCTCACAATTGAAAAAATAATGCTTGCCTCTCAATGGTGGCCTTTTTTTAGAGATACAGATCAATTTCATTTACTTGCTCAGCTGTTACCTTCTTTGTTCTTTTGGATCATACAAGTATTCCTGATTTCTATTGTTAATATTACAATTAAAAAAATAAAAATAAACAAAAAATAAAAATAATCATACTTAATACAAACAAAAATGAAAACTTAAAGGTAAAATGCAAAACACAACTAGAGACGAAATACAACCTATTTCCTGCATAATTTTTGCGTAGAATTTTCTACAAATACCATTTCCTTTCTTTTTTAGTGTTTAGTAGCTTTTTGTTGAATCCATTCAGACATATTTCCCAATAATATATATATTTCCTAACAGCATACCAGGGCACAACAAGAAACTCACCAGCTGCCAAATATTTCAGAAGAATCTGAAGATAACAGAATGGCTGAGGTGGCAGGACAAAATAGTAAAATGTAGAGAAATTTGTTATCTTTAAAGGTCTATATAATGTGAGCAAGTACTGTGTAATATGCATCAAACAATGAATATCTGAGAATTATTCCATATTTCGTCTCCGTCTTCTTTCTAGCCTTTTATCAAATGTTTCATCTGCAACTCTATACCTTTAACATGGTATCAAGAGCTTGCACTAGACTCACATCTCGATCCTACATATAGTAATTCCAATTTTTTTTTCTTTTTCAATGGAAACTAATACCGATTCTAAGTTTTGTGTATATCTCTTAGTTGGGCTTGGTACAGAGTATGAATCTCTAGTTACTTCTTTGACCACTCGTCCCGATTCTCTTTCTCCCCACTAGATTTATAGCTACCTATTGAATCATGAGTTTCATATCAATCATCAAACTCAAACTCTTTTGTCATCCCCAAATCTATTTGCTAATACCACCACTTTTCGTCCTCATGCACCTGGCTATTCTTCTGGCTGTAACTCTAGCCTATACTGAGGGGGTAGACGAGTTCGTGGCTCTGAACGTGGTTCTCGTCCTCCTTCTCAGTCTTTTAACACTCACTTATTCCAATCAGTCACGCCCAAATTCTCGCCTCCAATGTCAAGTTTGTAACAAATACAGACACTTAGCTCACACCTATTACTACCAATTTGACCAAGCATATCAGTCACCCCCCATCTCTAGTGGCTAATTACACATCCTTTCCTGCACCTCCACCTCCGCCCAATACTTGGTATCCAAATATTGCTGTTATGCATCATTTCACCTCAGACTTTGGGAACCTCAACCTGGACTCAACTCATATTAGGGACCTAATCAAATCAGCATTGGGGATGGCTCCTCCTTACCAATTCAGCACATTGGCTCCGCTTATTTGAACACCTCTTCTGGCAATTTTCCTTTAAGTAATTTGCTTCATGTCCCTGCAATTACTCGCAATTTACTCTCTATCCTTCAATTGTGTTATGATAATAACGTTTTATTTGAATTTCACTCTAATTGTTTTATTGTGAAGGACTCACGTTCTCGGGAGGTGCTCCTCAAGAATCCCGTTAAAGATGGCTTTTATGCATTTTCACTAGATGCAATATCTTCTCTCACCTCCACTCAACCTTGTTTTGCTCTTCGTACTACTGCTCATCTGTGGCACTCAAGAATGGGTCATCCCTCCTTTAGGACTGCTCTTGTTCTTCGCTGATTCAACCTTCCATTCACTTCCAGCATCAATTCTGATCACTATCCAACCTGCTCATTTGCTAAAGCTCATGCTCTTCCACATCTGGCCTCACCTTCTCCATCACAGCATCTTTTTTCAACTTTTGTTCATGGACGTATGGGGTTATGCGTCTACCTCATACACAAATAATTCTTGTTACTATTTGTCTATAGTTGATGACTTTTCCAAAATTCTATGGTTTTTTCCTATGCAAGTAAAGTCTAATGTCTCTATTCTAGTGTTAGCGTTTATTCTCGCTTTGTTAGCAACACTTTTAATACAAATATCATTGAAATTCAAACTGATTGGGGAGACGAATTTCACCCTTTACATTGTTGAAACAAGTTTATCCAAGTTGTCTCATGCCTCGATTTTCTAACATATTGGGTTGATGCTTTTCAAACAGCGACATTTCTCATAAATTGTATGTCCACACTGATACTCAATTATAAATCTTCTCTATCAAAAATAAGATTTATCAATAAATTTGGAATATGGTCGTTTAAAAAAGACTTGTGTCTCATATTTCTTCTTAATTTTGTCCTACATCAAAAGGACTCGCCATGTTTTATGGAAGCAAAACTACTCTTTCGCCGAGGAAGAAAATTTTTAGTCTAAACTGAAAAGATGTCTGTGAGA
This sequence comes from Platycarya strobilacea, assembly GCA_036898215.1. NCBI lineage: Eukaryota > Viridiplantae > Streptophyta > Magnoliopsida > Fagales > Juglandaceae > Platycarya > Platycarya strobilacea. The sequence goes on from CM072556.1 coordinate 2,739,168, forward strand.
CACGATAGTGAAGCTTGCGTAAGAGTCTAAACTCGTTGGAGAAGGGCCAGAAGGCTAAAGTCTATTTCGGGCAGAGAAAAATTCTTATATTTCATTCTCATTTCGCCTAATATCTTGGACAAAAAAGGATGGGCTTAGGGCCCACAATCCACATTATTCTTCTTCTGATCATTTAATCAATGTCAATAGTTTATAATTTGTACAAGAAAATCAGTGTTTGCTAGTTAACGGGAAAAACACTCTCCAGTCTCCAGCAAACTGTTAGCATAACATATTGATTTATAAATTAATTTAATTTTAAACTCCCTTTCCATCTCAACCAGGAGATCAGGGGCGGAACCAGGATTTAATGTTTGGGGGGGGCGATCGATAAAGTGTGTACTATATATAAATTTTAAAAGGATGCTCATTAGTGATAGAAGTATCACATTCTGTTGTTATCGAACTCTCTAAACGTATTACTTTTCGAATTATCCACATTTAAAAAAAAAATTATTTGTTCTTAACTTGATCATATTTTTTTTATGATTAAAAAAAATTATAGATTAAGAATAAACATAAGAAAGTTTTAATAACTAATGATATACCGCTGTTAAATTTTTAACAAACTATATCTCATAATTATATAATTAAGTTAGAGTGAGATTATATAAATAAATATAATCAATTAATTTTAACAATTATATAAATTTATAATTATTTTTTTTTAGAATTAAACTGTTAAAATAATTATGAGACTATGTGAGTTAAAATTTGGATTTCAATAAATCTAAAAGTTAAAATAAAATTATATATACAATGAAATTTGAGAGAATAATTTTAATAAAAATTTGGGGGGGACAATTTTTAATTTTTTTATAATTTGAAAAATAATTTAATATTATATATATAAATATATATATTAAATAATTTTTTTGAAAAATTTTGGGGGGGCCGTAGCCCCCCCAACCTCCAACGTGGGTCCGCCCCAGCAGGAGATCACAAAGGAGTAGGAGCACAGACCATGCTGGAATATTTTCGATATTTAAGGTATAATATATATATATATATATTATATACTGGGGCGGACCCACGTTGGAGGTTGGGGGGGCTACGGCCCCCCCAAAATTTTTCAAAAAAATTATTTAATATATATATTTATATATATAATATTAAATTATTTTTCAAATTATAAAAAAATTAAAAATTGTCCCCCCCAAATTTTTATTAAAATTATTCTCTCAAATTTCATTGTATATATAATTTTATTTTAACTTTTAGATTTATTGAAATCCAAATTTTAACTCACATAGTCTCATAATTATTTTAACAGTTTAATTCTAAAAAAAAATAATTATAAATTTATATAATTGTTAAAATTAATTGATTATATTTATTTATATAATCTCACTCTAACTTAATTATATAATTATGAGATATAGTTTGTTAAAAATTTAACAGCGGTATATCATTAGTTATTAAAACTTTCTTATATTTATTCTTAATCTATAATTTTTTTTAATCATAAAAAAAATATGATCAAGTTAAGAACAAATAATTTTTTTTTTAAATGTGGATAATTCGAAAAGTAATACGTTTAGAGAGTTCGATAACAACAGAATGTGATACTTCTATCACTAATGAGCATCCTTTTAAAATTTATATATAGTACACACTTTATCGATCGCCCCACCCAAACATTAAATCCTGGTTCCGCCCCTGATTATATAAGTGTCTCCAATATGATCTACCATTATGACCCGCCTTTTTCTTTTCCTTCTTATTCTTGATTAATGATGGTAAATTGGTAATGTAACGTTTTGGGTTTTGCGGATTGGCTCGTGAGCTGTATTTTAACATACATCGAAAAATCTATCAATAGTGAAATTATTTTATTTTATTTTATTATTATAATTTTATTAAATTTTTACATAAATTATAAATAATTCAATATTTTAAAATTTTAAAATAATTATAATATTAAAAAATAATATTTAATAATATTTTATTTAAATTTTAATTTTTATCTCAACTCACAATTCAAACGATAACTAAATAAAATATTAAAATCTACTTCAAAAGTATATATTTTTGAAGGGTTAATCTTCAAAAGTTAAACAAAAAGTCATTTTATTCTATTTTTTTTACTTTCTTCTCCACATTTTTAATTAAATTTGACGAAATTTTTTTAATATACATGCAAATTTGTACTTTTTGAAAGAAAGTTTTAAATGATTTATTGCTAATGCTCTAAATACTTAACCATTTAACAGCTTTTGGCCTTGGCTGGGTTTGATTTTTTCAAGGCCAGTTGCTTGTCCAATTAATTGGTCTAGGAACTTAGGTCTTGTTTGTTTTCTAAGACCATATCATCTCATCTCATTTTAAATTTATTATTATATTTTTTTCAAATTTTTATATAAAATAATCTCAACAATTTAACCTTTTCAAATCTAAAAAAAAAAACTAATATTAAAAAAATAATTTATAACATTATTTTTTTATTTGTTTAACTTTTATCTCTTCTTATTTCATCTCATTTATAAAAATAAATCAGGCATTAATTGTTATCATGAGCTTATAACTATTATTAGAATTATAATAAAAGGATCTGTTATTAAAAAGTAATTTTTTAATATAGATCATTTCAAATTTATCTCATTTTCAAATGAGTAAGCAGGAAATAATTTACACACTTTAAAATTATATAAATAATTTTCTTTATTAATATTATTATTGTTATTATTATAATCATCATTATTTCCTCTCATAACCATTTTTTATGAAATCATTTGGCGACATCCAAATTTCCAGTTATTTACACAATCTTGATTCAACCACGCAGTACCTACCTAATTATTTAGAGAGTAAATTAAAAAGTATATCTTTGATTTTCTTTCTAATCTGAGATCAGAATCTCAACTCATGATGAGTACGTACGTACTGTTATCATAGACTTATCTTTAATTTGTGAATGGAAGAACCCCAAATTAAATACCTAAATTTTCTCTCGTAAGAATTTGATCAACTTTAGCTTTGATTAACTTGTGTCTCAAATTCAAGCCAAACTTTACGACTACGTATTTTCACAGACATTACTATTCCACAATATTTCAGAAAGTTGCAGGCAAATTAGATGTCATGCCATAAGCAGCTTGTTGCCTCCCATTTGCTTCTCTTTTTATTCATAAGATCATAACTCTGCGATCGATCAGGAATGAAGAAGAAGAAAGAAACCGTACGTGGGGGAAACCAACTTGTAAAACGTACAAACAGGCAATATTGGCATGTACGTAGGGCTGTAAAAAATGGGACCCGACCTGATATTCCGAATTAAGGAGATCCGAAATCTCGAACCATTTTCGGTTAATTAGTTAACGGGTGTTACCCCATTATCCGTTTTAATTTTTTCTTTTTCTTCTCCACTTCAACTTTCATATTCAAATCTCTCTCTATTTCTAACCAAGCGCCACACTAAGATCTCCATCACCGAAGTCAATCGGGTCGGATGAACATCTCTATTGACGTGTAATCCCTAGCTAACGTGACATGCCTGTAATGCCAGATATAGTTATAAATTATGCATTTATTTTTGAAAAGAATTAGATTCATTATTAAAAAATTAATTTTTTTAATGTAAATTTCATATTTATTTTTTTAAAAAGAAGTATGCGTCGTTTGTGTTACTGTTTATATCTTCCAGCCTATTTGTCTTTGCATATAAAATTATTTGGATGAAATTATTTAGAAGAATTTGAGTTAAGAATTAAGTTTAGAAGCATCCTACACGTGCAATTGATGCCTAATTTTGTCAAACAGAACGTCCGCGGACCGCGGTCATGTATACTGATGTTTATTTTTTCTCAAGGCCGGGTCGTCATTGAGTTATGCTCTTCATTAGTATTTAGATAGCGAGATAAAATTAAATAATTTTAAATAAAAGTTAAAATTTTAAAAAAGTATTATTAATTTTTTTAAAAAAAATAATATTAATATTATTTTGAGATTTGAAAAATATTAAATTTTTATTAAATTTTATATAAAATTTTTAAAAATTATAATAAGGAAATAAGATTAAACGTCCATTTTTGTATCAGCTTAAAATTCCATTAGTTCCATCCTCAACTAGACAGATCGATCAAAAGTCAAACAAACTGTAGTAGTATTTGGAAGTTGGCCGATTCAGCAATATGTATAGTATATTTAGAGAAAAAGATATTTATAATTATGAATTGTGTAATTATAATATAATTGATTTAAAAAAATAAATAAAATATAAGATTTTTATAAATTAATTAATTTGTTAATTATAATAAACTATACTTTTTTTTTTCAAAACAATTATAATAAAATTATCAATATATTTAACAAATCAATCGATCGAGAGTACTAAACTTCGATCATGATCAATATGAACTTGGATTAGTATTTCTTTGACGTAAATTAATGCTGTGATGTCACTAGCTCGTCACTTCTGGGATTTATCTTCACTTTTTCTTACATGCCTAACTTCTTCGATCATGTATTAAGTCCACACGCAAAAGACTCCAGCCGGCCGCCAGCATGACTTCGGGAAGCAATGGCATGCAGCTAGCTAGCTAGCTATTAGCTAAGATCGATATGCATGGATAAACTAGTTAATTAATTTAGAAATGGTTAAAATGCTAGCTGCTAAGATCAGCCAATTAGATCGTTACTACGACTAATTATTCCACCACACGAAGCCGTGTTAAAAGGACCTAATTTTTCCAAGTTGAGGGAATGAACGTCCAAAAGTCTCTTTTAGATGTCGCATTCTTCGAGACTTTTAGTAAGGAAAAATGTCATTTATCTATATTTGGAATCTCGATTTTTTATTTTTTATTTTAGTTTTTTAATTTTATTTTATAATTAAGTAAGCATTTTTAAATAATATTATATTTTTTTATATTTTTAAAAAATATTTTCAAATATATGTTATATGATTTTTTTAACATTTTAAAATATTTTAAAAAATATATAAAAAATTACTAATATTATTTAAAAATACTTACTTAACTATAAAATAAAAAATAATTAAAAAAAATTGCAAATCAGAATTTAAATAAGGACAAAAGCATTACCCTTTAGCAAAATGGAGCTCTCTCTTCCTATTCTCGCCATCCACGAGCCTAGCGGTCTCTCACCTAACTGGTGCCCCACCCAGCTTGCTAGTCGCTGTATTGTTTAATAAACAGAAGAAAAAATATGATAGCCGTTAATGTTAATAACTACAAAGAGATAGATATAGGCTGTCGCATTTGCGGTGGCATACACAAACCCGATCATCCAAAATAAGAAAGAATATATGTGGCGGCATCCAATTATATATATAAATTTAAGTATATATTTAATGAAAAAATGTTAAGTTAGCCATGGAGGTGGCATGCATTGATATTCTAGAACAACAACTAAACAACACTATATATATAGCTAGGGTTTCACACCTACCTACTTAGAGAACTTTTGCCATTCATCAATGCACGTACGTTACTCGATCAATGATATAGAAAAATTCTAACTGTAAGTAAATTTGCGTATTAATATGTGTATTAATATTGAGGTAAAAATGTAAATTTTAATGAAACACTTATATATATTTAAAATAAAATATATGAAGACAATCAATAAGCATGTCTTATTGGTGCACGAATTGATCCACAAATTTATTTGTATATAATATTTATACTGATCGATATATATAAAATAAAAATGGATAAAAATAATCAATCTGTTGCATTTAAAAATGACAAATATAATTAAAATAATTTGTTTTAATTATTTATGCATCTTTTAGATACAACATATTAGTTATTTTTATTGCTTTTTCTTGTAGTAGCCTCTCTTTTTTATTGAGATATATATATATATATATATATATATAATTTTATCATTTATAAACACATATTTCATTGGATGTTATTATAATATCATTTTTTTAAATTTATATATATAATTTATTTTCATGTTTTGAATAATATTAAGAAGGTGTTATTCTATTCTCAAGATAGTATGTAGAGGCTTAGAGCACATCATGATCCACATGATCATTAACTTTTTTTTGTTGGGCAAAATCCACATGATTATTTAAATGATAAGATCATTTAATTTATAAGATTCAAATTTTAGAACTTATCTTGCAAAATAAATCATATCATATAAGTATTTTACTAGTCCACTGACTTAAGAATATAATTTATGTTTAAGAAAATATTCAAATAAAATGATCAAATTAAGTAGAATTTAAAGTATTAACCGCAGAAATGTATGAGAGTGAATGGCATCATATCATATTGATACTTTACACATGACGAACTTAATTGACACCCTAAGCCTTTCCTCCGTCTATATATAACTTGGTGCTTTCTGCTATTTTGTGGTGCAAAAAACTCTCACACTTCTCTCTCTCTCTCTCTCTCTCTCTCTCTCTCTCTCTCTCTCTCTCTCTCTCTCTCTCTCTCTCTCTCTCTCTCTCTCTCCCGAAAAAATGGAATACAAGGGCAAAGCTATAACACCTCAACGGCCAACACCAATAACTGTCCCCCCTCCCCTCTCTAGCTCTCCACCTTCTTCTCTTTCACCTCCCCAATCCTCTCCATTAAACTTGCAGTCTCCACCTTCTAAATCTTCTCCGTTTTTTCCATCATCTTCAGCACATGAGTACTTTTCTTCTCCTAGTACTGAAATTCCTCCCTCTCCTCCGCCTCATGTTGTTCTCAGCCCATGTGCCGCCTGCAAGATCCTTCGCCGTCGATGTGGGGAGAAATGTGTTTTAGCTCCATACTTTCCTCCAACTCATCCACTTAAGTTCACCATTGCTCACAGGGTCTTTGGAGCGAGCAACATCATCAAATTTTTGCAGGTTTTGTTATTATTAATTTATCTTTCTCTCTCTCTCTCTCATTTTATTTTATTTTATCATAACTTCCTATCTTAAAAATATTAAATTGTCTTCTCTTAACCATAAAGTAATTATAAGGTCAACTGATGTGAATATAATATACAATTCTTTTTATATTTAGTATATAAAAAAATATATTTGTGTATGTATGTACACATATATAATATATAAATATATATAGTTAATTTATGTATATGGTTATTTTTCAATCTTCGAGTGGGTCTTCTACAAAAAAATCAAATTATCTAGTGTTTCTTTTATACGACATGCATGCATTCTTTTTCTTAAAACGATATTCATGAATTGAAATCATGGAAATCATCTTGATTAATAGATTTAACTTTAGAACCCTTTTGAATTGGCCCGGAATTTGGGACAATTCCAAACTCATGGTCCGGTTCTAACTTCGATCAATTTAATTTATCCTACATATATATTGGCTAATGCTATCGGGTAATGGCATATTTGAGATCAGTTTCACACAGTAAAGAGAGATCATATAATTGAGCTTCAAAAGTTAGATCGGTCGTCACAATTAAACAACGATATGACGTCTTTAGGAGGGCGGTCAAAGTTAGGTAATAAAGCTATGATTTTTATGCTATTATAGTCAATCATGTTGAACCCGTTCTACTCGTAAGCTGCACATGGGCTCAAACGTTTCAAAGTCCACCCCGAGTGGGACATGCTTGCATCCTAGCAACTGCAAATCAAGAGTCCAAGGCCATCATGATAGCAAAATTCACTCCAAAAAAAGAAAAACAAAACTGTGCCCGGCCATTGATCTAGTCCCATCAACATCACTGAGTACGTACAAAAAATACAACCAAAATAATTATCTTAATTCTCCGGTTGTATATATTATATGTATGAGTATGTGCCGTATAGTCGTTTTGGAAAAAAAAAATAATAATAGAATCTATTAACATCAATCATATATGGTGATCGATTTCTCTCGATCGATTTTTGTTATAAATTTTTGCTATTGCTATCAGCAAGTAATTATTAATTAATGTGACTTCTAATTGCAATATTAATATGGCCAGCAAGCTTCCATGCATGGTAATTAATTAATTGGATGATCTGATCCCATTATACTCACAAATTAACAAAAATTTTCAGGAAATTCCGGAGTCCCAAAGAGCAGATGCAGTGAGCAGCATGGTTTATGAAGCAAATGCGAGGATTCGAGACCCAGTCTACGGATGCGCTGGTGCAATTTGTCAACTTCAAAAACAAGTTAGCGAGCTTCAAGCACAATTGGCTAAGGCCCAAGCTGAGCTCGTCAACATGCAATACCAGCAAGCCAATTTGGTAGCCTTTATTTGCATGGAAATGACAAAATCTCAGAGTCAGGATTACTACAATATGAACGGCGTTAATGAGCAATTACAAGTTATACCAGCTGTTAATGATACAGCGCCAAGTCTTTTAGAGGATAACAATTTGCAGGCCTTGGCCGCTTGGGAACCTCTTTGGACATGATGATCATCATGAATATCGATCATGCATCAACAGCGGAGGGAATGAAAATTTCCGGTCAACTTTCCAGCAGGTGGGGCCTGTCGGCCGGGATATATGGATGCGATCGCGATCAGGATCAGGATCGAACATATATATAATTATTAGAGAATATTTGGAATAAAGTAACTTAATTATGGTAGATAGGAGTCATGATCATGATGTTTCTGCACTAGACGGCCTGTCGTCATTATTGACATTGGAAACCTTTTACCTACCATAGTTATATGAACTGCGCACATGTATTACAATGAAAATTATGGACTACTTAGAGAGATCAGGAAAAAAAAAAAAAGAGCAAAACCTGTAGGAAATAATTAGGAATTTAGGACATCCTAATGATCATGATCCTAGTGATCTCTGTGCTAATTCTTGAGTCAAAGACCTAATTTTATCTTCGGAAATTAATATTGATAAGGAGTTCCTAGTTGTTGAACCAGATCATCATGATCTTGATCAGTACCCAATATTTCTTCTAGATTGTCCAGAGAACAGTACTACTTCATCTCCGTACATTGTGAATTGTGAGCAACGTACGTACGTGCGTACATATATATATATATATTTATAATTCTTCTTTTTTAAAATGATTAAAGATATATTTTATAATAATTTTTTAATTTTTTTAAATTATAAAAAATGTTAATAAAATAAAAGAAAACTAAAAAACTAAAATAATAATAATAATAATTTTATAGAGGCGGGATTCCCAAAATCAGGTACGCAGCTAAAGACAGGATTGATGAGACAGAGCCTTATCATATCCGCCAAAAATAGAGGAGTACTGACGTTGAAATGTCAAGGTCAAATGCTAAATTGGTAATCACTCCATCTATTTACAAAAATCTTATTCACTATACTGTACTGCTCTAAATTTCATAGATTTCTTATCATTATATAAGAACTATTTAATTATAGTAAATATATTACATCTTACATATAATATAATAATTAAATATCAGAAGCAGAAAATTAATAGTACTATAGTGTACAACATTACTAGTCATCTCTATATTCCCCGGCCACACCCCCCGCTGGGCTGATCCCCTGCGTTTTTATGAAGCATGATCCTCATGATGATCTCAACTACCAAACTTTAATTTATATGGTAATATATATATTTATGGATCATATATAAGCCGCTAGCAGCTTAATTAATTAGTGATTTACAGAGGAAATGTGAAGTCATGTAAGTCTTTAATTTTGTATCATTTGAAGTGAAGTGATTGATCATTAATAAGTATCTATATAGTGTAATCCGTCCCTAAAACTTGTCCGATATTAAAAGCTAGCTAGGTCATGCATGCATGCATGGAGTTAACTCATACACACACACACACACACACACATATATATATATAATGGCTAGTTCGGTTGCATCCACATCATGACCCCCGTCCTATATATAATGGCTAGTTCGGTTGCATTTACATCATGACGATTAATCATTAATTATTTTCTTTCTACAGTTTCTATTTTTGCCCATGGTCAGTTTTCGCGAGTAAATCTTATAACCACCTTTTTGTACAAGTTTAACTAATGAGCTTATATTAATTAGTAAGAAAGAGTAACTAATGAGCTTATAACCACCTTTTTGTACAAGTTTAACTATTTTTGCCCATGTTTTTTTAATTTAACTTTTTAAAGAAATAAATTTCAATTAATAATGCAATGTATAGAAGAGAAAAAAGAAAATAAATTCTAACAAATATTTAAAGGATAATAAAAAAAGAATATCTTAATAATGAAATAAATACATAAAAGTAAATTATAAACTGATATAAAGTAATGAAAAATAATTATATATTTAATAATTATTATAATTTTATTTATAAAATATTATTATTTGAATTTAATGTTTCATAATAAATTTAAATTGATAAATAAATAATATTTTATTCAAATAATTATATCCATAAATGTTGTAGGCAAATAAATTTAAATTTAATTATTTTATATTTTTCTTTTATTTTTATAAATTTGATATGGGTATTGCGTGGATATATGACCAAAGGTATTTATTGATGATCGACTGCTTGTGGTTGTAAAATTACCACTTATATTAAAAACTTAAATTATTATATTAATAAAAAGAATTAAATTTTATTACTAATGTTATATAATGAAGTGAACCAACTTCATGATTACCGTGAGTAATAAAAAAAATTACCGATCTATTTATAATAGTCATGATCATGAATGTTTTAGGTGCTGCTAGCTAGGGCTGGCCTGATCTATTGGCCGGTAGCTTACATGTTATTCACAACCACGCATGCATCCAATTAGGATTACTGTCGGCAGGTCACATGCATTACCGCGTACTTGACCCAAAGTTGTCAGAGTCGTAGATCAGATCAAGTAGTACTGCTTTGCCTACCTATGATAGTTACATCAAGTTTTCAAATTTTTTTCGAATATGTATAGTCGTATCATTATAAAAAAAATTATTTATTTATTAATTATAAATAATTTATTTTAATCATTAATAATTTATTTTAATCGTTAATAATTATTTTTATTATAAATATTTAATTTTTTTTTTAATAGTGCGTGAATATTAAAGAGGCTACATGCACTAACTCATGCGCCAAATGGATCGACGGAAAATTAAAATAAAAGGAAGATCATCACCAAAAACTTTATTTGGGAGTAATGATTAGGTGACGGACCTTTCCCCATGACGTCGCATCTGGATATATACCAGACGTTAGAACAGCAATTCATGTTAAGTATTGATCCTTTCCCGAAAAAAAAAAAAAAAGTATTGATCATCACGACCAACACCGGCGACGTACAGTACGTACTAGGTTATTTAAAAAACCGCCATTGTAAATACACATGATTTGAACTTTAGTTCAGGCTTCCATGCACATGGTAGTACGCTAAAAGCATGCAGTTCCAGATTGACGCGATTTGGAGACAAAAGTGTCTCACAACGCCGGTGGCGTTAGACTCAGGAACCTTGGTCGAGTAAGAGTTAATCGTCTGGACTCACCCAGGTGACACATATCCGTCGTTGCGCCACTCTTTACTGTACTGTTATGTTTATTTTGTCCCGCGTCCAATTCTATTGATTTGAATTTTGATTTTGTTATTTGTGTTGTTTTTATCTTATTTTCTTTATTCTGTTGAAATTTTGTAATAATAGATAGGAATAAAATTATTTTTTATTTGGCTCTCCCTTCTCTTTTAAAAGATTAGAATTGTATATTTTCTTTTTTATTTAGAGAATGGAGGTGGTGATCTCTTCCTTACTTTAAAAAGTAAAAATTTGGTTACTTTTGTGTTCTTTTAATCAAATCATACCTAAGTATTAGTTTGACTTTTGAGAAATTAGAAAATTTTTTATTTAGCTCTTCCTTCTCTTTTAGAGGATTGGGATTGCATATTCTCATTCCCATTCACAGAATGGAAGTGATGATCTTCTTCCTCACTTTAGAAAGTGAAAGTTTAATTACTTTTGTGTTCTTTCAATCAAATTACACGTAAGTATTAGTTTCACTTTTGAAAAATTAGAAATTTAAAAATTTAGGCAAAATTTGCAACTGATGTGTGCAAAGATATTCCAGATTAGTATTTAATTAAGTTTGTAATATAAATTTTTTCGTATTTATTAATTTTAATTATAAATTTTATTTAACGAATGAATTACGATCATTTTTTCAAAAAAAAAGATTGACGCTATTTTGTAAGATCACGATCATAAACCAAATTAATCACATTATTAACATTCGGAAACTTTTAGATCTAAGAATGCCTGATTATTTTAATCCTCTCTTAAGATCATAACGTACCGTTTTCCAACAACGTTGTCATAATCAGGCCTCCATAGTCCATACACCGTGATCTAGTTAGTCAAGCCTACTAAATTTTTTAGCGTTTGCTGCGATAGTGCCGCTCATGATCAGTACTCTTGGTCGACTGATCTGTATAAGATTGACCTCCCCGAGGACGACAAAAGAAAAGTTGTTGGCCGGACTGATTCCTTTGTCGATCTGAATGCTGAAGTACAGTTTTTTTGCAGCTTTCTAAGTACGGATTACGCAAGAAAAAAAAAAACTAGTTATATTCATGTGAACACAATAATTTGCCTGTCGTGCGTGTGTGGAGTGTTGCCGTGTGCGTGTGGAGTGTACGTAGACGTCTGCAATATTAAGAGCACTCATATTAATTTCATTAAAAATAATATAAATTTGATATATTTATTTAAAATATTTTTACTAGGACTGTTCAACCGGATCCGGATCCGGATATCCGGCCATAACCGGATCCGGATCCGGATCTTAAAAACCGGGCGGTTATCCGCCCGGATTAAATCCGGTTACAATCCGGATAAATAACCGGATCATATCCGGATACCCGGTTTTAAAACCGGATAACTGGATTTTTCTCTTTCTCTCTTAAAATCCGGGTATCCGGATTAACTTTTTTTTTTTTTTTTAAATAAGAGTTAAAACTAAAAAAAAAAATTTGGGAATTATAATACCATTTTTTCCCTGACTATCCCTTTCTTTTCTTTTTGGTATAGTTTAGAAAATGCCTCAAAACTTTAGTCCATAGATTGTAAAAATTAATTAGAAAATGTAAATAAACCATAGATCATGATCATCAGGAGAATGTAAGCCCGCACATAGTGAATAAGTCTGCTAACAAGGGATTTGATAAACAACAAGGGATTTTCTTTTCTCTTCCTTTCATGAATATATTAAAAACTAGGGGAAAAGTAAAGCTAAAACGACACCAAAAAGTATTATATCCTCCTCCTTGAGCTTCCTCTTCTTCCTCTGCCACCTCTGTTTCTTCATCACTGATGGTGAACTTTTTACCAGCTTCAAGATCTCAATAATCTGCACAAATAATGGATAACATCTGTAATCCTCGTAGAAAGAAACTTTACGAGAGATCAAATTGACTCTGAACCATATAATTGTCTAAAATATTAATTATGTCACTTTTGGCTATACAGTAATCAAGTGAAAGATTCTAAGTTAAAAAGAGAGAACTGGCACATGGTATCAATATTAGTGTAGCTGGGAAAGGAAAAGACCCAGTAAATGTTACATAAATTGGATCAAAACCTTGAATGGCTAACTGGGTAAATCATGTGTAAATTGTGTAAACTATATATTTAAGATGTTTGAATTTAAAGTATTCAGAAAATTAAGATGAGTAGGATTTTTTTAGGTATACAAGCTTTGTGTGGATAACTTAAGAAATTAGATGCTATAGTGAAAAAACTCAACTCAATTCAATATTTAAAAGAAATCTTACTATCCAAACATAGCCTAAATCTATTTATACTATAATAGTAAAAGTTAAAAAAATATAATAAGTTCTCATTATTAAATATAATAAAAAATAATAGTTTGTGAGTTATATTTCGTATTATGAAGTTGAAAAATTATTGTTAACAAATAAAATATTGAAAATCTAACTGAACATTATAAACACTTACGAGTTAACTTCCCTAAGAAACATGGTCATTCATTGTCAATGGGTGAGGTGAGATGTTTCTCTAACCTTAAATATATGAGTAATTTAATATAGGAATATGATGAAGCATCAACAGATAGGATCATAGTAATAAGATCGTATTATTAAAGTTGGAGGTATAATATATTTTAGAGCTTTCCCTTTTTTAAAATCTAGTTTTTAGTTATTTCAATCCGTGGTTGACAAGAAAAATCAAAGGTTTTAATCTGAAAATACAGGGGATAAAGCAGAAAATAAAGAGAGAGACAAACGAAGTACCAGGTAGGAAATTAAACAGCTTGTTGAAAACAAGAAAGATGATCAGAAATTAGGAGAGAAAAAAAAAAGAAAAAAAAAAAGGAAGGTAGCATACCTTGGGCAGGGTAAGCATATGGGTACTTAGGGTTAGGGCCGTTCATCACTGCTAACACACACACAGAGACAAAACCTTTTACTCTGAAGCACAAAGAGATCAAACAAATGGACAATCAAACTGTGAGAAATCTCAGCTATATTCTGGGTTTTATGTCAATCAGTGTTCATTGAACATCACAGCAACACAATTTAGTATTTGAACATTACATGAGAAGAACACATAAAGTCACAAATTACTAAACATCACAGCAATACAGTCGTGGAAGAACATTCATAAAAGCATCACAGGGACAACACAACTTAATATTTGAACATCCCAACAAAATAACATATAAATCACATATTAATAAACAATGAGCAACTCAAGCACGGGAGGATATTCACATGGGCATCATGTGGGCAGAACAAGGACATCACCGAATGTCAACAAAATTAAAAAAAAAAAAAAAACTCATCAAAGAGTCCAAGTAACAGAGGGATAACAATACACATGCTCTAAAAATCACATCACATTATGTCAAAAAATTCAAAACCCTAGCATTTGAGTTCGAGATCATGGTCAGACCAAAATAGGGTGATCTATTTGGCCATATGGGTAAAGAATAGATTATCCAAACCGATATGTAGAAATATAATTATGCGAATTAAGAAGCAATCCTTTACAGAATAAAAGAGAGAGAGAGAGAGAGTAACATACCTTTGATTTCGAAGACTCGCAATCGGCGACTTAGGGTTTTGAGAGAGGAGATCGAGAGTTGAGATCGACAAAGATCGAGAGAGTTGAGAGGCACTTAGGGTTTTGAGAGAGGAGATCGAGAGTTGAGATCGACAGAGGAGATCGAGAGTTGAGATCGACAGAGGAGATCGAGAGTAATGAGATCGAGATCGACAGAGGAGATTGAGAGAGTTGAGACTTGAGAGGCTGGTTTCGAGACAAAGGAGACTGGGTTTGGGAGAAACGAAAGGGTTCGGAGGTTTTGTTGGATCCGGTTACGGATAACCGGATTTTAATCCGGATCCGTAAGTGGATCCGGGCGGATATTAAAATTTAAATATCCGCCCGGATTTAACCCGGGTGGATATCCGCCCTATTAACCGGTTTTCCGGTTTAATAACCGGATCCGGAAAAATTCCGGATCCGGATGAACAGTCCTAATTTTTACATTAGATCTATCAAATAAAATTATAAAAAAATTTCATTTTATATATTATTTAAATATGAAAATCTATTATTTATCTATCAAAATATTTTTTTTATTTTTTAATATATTTATTAGATAAATAAATTATAGATGTATGTTTACTGATTTTATAAATTATATATTAAATTTATTATTTTGATCAATCTAATACGGAATTATAAATTATGTAAATATGTTAACTTTTCATTAAATTTATATTTTTTATTAAATTATTTTTTTTTTAAAAGAATTGATAAAACTAATGTCAATGCTCTAATAATTATAGGTAGTATAGGTCTTTGGGTTGCTTAAATTAATAAGAAAAGAGTCTTTTGAGTTGTCGGCAGCTAATTTAAAACCCAGGTTATTCAATCTAGAGACTAGAGAAGAACGATGTACGACTTTATTATTTTTGAGAGATCGAATAATAATCAATACTCAATGCTTAAAGTTATGGTGATCACACGCATGCATGTGCTAGACATATAGCTTGATCTTATGATTAATATAGTGCATATATTTGACCCATTAAAAGGTTGAGAAGTCGATCGTGTTCTGCCAGTTAGCTTATGAGGGCGGGGCCTGACTTTTATATGGTCGGAATGATTTATAGGCTAATTAATATTGGCAATCATTTTAATTTATAGGTCTATATTTTTTTTTCTTGTTAGTTAATTTTAGTTTAGCATCTAATTTGGTGCCAGATGTAACAGTATTAATGTCCCACATAATGTTTTTATAGGTGGAGATGTCAACTAATATAATTATGAAGCTGTTGGGTCACTGTTCTATTAGGTTGGGATTACTTTACAAAAGCGATCAACTAACTGAATTCAGCAAATGCCTCATGTCATATTGTGCTATACTTTTAATTTTAACTAATTAATTTCAATTAATTTTCTTAACTATTAGTAAAGAAAATAAAATTTAAAAAAAACTACTAGAAACCATTGATTTACATACTATATTATCGTTTTAGACTCAAACTATTGAAGATTTTAATCATTTGCAATTTTATAATTTCCTCTATTTTTATACGTAAAGAGCAATAGTAGAGCCCATGTAGGGAAGAGAGTTCAGCCCGTAGTCACTGGCCCAAGTCTTAGTGCTATCTGTGCTGGATCCTTGGATTCATTTAGAAGTTCGATGTTGGGCCGCGCTTAATTCAAACAGCTGATATGGGTATTTATTTCCTTCTCATATAAGAAGCTCAAATCTTATTGGTCCGGACTCCATCCAAAATGGGCCAAGACCCACATTCTTAGCCCGACCCAAAATAGAGCACAACCAATTGCACCACCGCCACCAAGAAAAGGGCATCACCAGATTCACCACGAGCGATTAGGCATCTGGCAGCACATTCGGCTCTTGAGCACAGAGGTTTTCCGGTAAAATGAGTGGAGCGGGGAAGAAAGTTGCAGATGTGGCACTGAAGGCGTCGAGAACCATAGATTGGGAAGGTATGGCGAGGCTTCTGGTCACCGATGAGGCTCGGAAAGAGTTCGCAACTCTTCGCCGTGCCTTTGATGAGGTCAATTCCACCCTCCAGACCAAGTTCAGCCAGGTCCAAACACCACCACCAACCCCCTCTTGTATATTTCTCACGGGTGCCTCTGTAATTTTGTAGGATCTTTTCCATTTCTAAATTCAATTCTTTTTTTATTTTAAGGCTTTTTTATTTGTTATGCATCTTGATCAGAATTGTCGTGTTGAAAGACTTGGATTTTCTTCAGTGGGATTTGGTTCGTTGATTTTTTTTGGACGGGTCTCTTGACTCTCTTCTGTATTTTAATTATCGGTGGTTTGTGGTGCAAAATGCAAGTGGGATCATCTTTCATTGGCTACTATTTTGTGAAATTCAGTTCGGGAAAATAGAGCTAAAAATGTAGGTTACTTTTATTTTCATTTTACTTTTTATATTTAATGTTCTCTTTGGTTCGTTGGGAATGTAGGTTAAGAAAGGAATGATAGTTTGTGGAAGAATTTTTTTTTTTGCTATTGTTTGATATCAAAGAAAACAAAAATATTAGCTTTAGCCTAATGCACTTGTTTTATTTAGCTAGGAACTGCAATAATATACTATGATTGGATCTTTCTAATGCTCCATGTTTCAAATGGGTACCTATCAAAAAATGTTTCAAATGAGTAGCATGCTTGGAGAGTATGACATGTTGGAGCTCAAAGGAACGTTTTATGTGTGGCTTTAGATAAAATAAAGTGGCGTCATGGAGATCGATAATGAGTGGTAATTAATTAGGTTGCCTTTTGACCTTACTAGCTGTTGATCTTGAATGAATGATTTATCTTTGTGCAGGAACCAGAGCCCATAGATTGGGAATATTACAGAAAAGGAATTGGGTCTCGCTTGGTGGATATGTACAAAGAGGCTTATGACAGTATGTTTTCTATCTAACTGGTGAATGTACTGGAAATATATTTTGTTTTCTGTGGTTACTTTATGTTATATAGTTGCATCATCTTAGGGTCCTTGTACAATCAATGTGTTTTTTATGTTGACTTCTATGTTGGTCTAGCTCTTTGCTCACAATTTCTGCATCTTTGTGGTCGGATGATTCTACTTTATGCTCTTATGTCATTAGATGGTACATTTAGGTTCCTAATTCTGGACATTTCTTTCATTTTTTTTTTCTTGTTTATTAACCCTTCATTCGGTTAGCATATCTCAACACCATTTATTCTATGTGGCATGCTCTCACTCAATGTCCTTGTGCTATTTACTTGTTGCTTAAGTGCGCTTGCTTAATTCCTTCATGTGCTGCACCAGGGAGGAAAACAAAAGGAAGAGAAAGAAAAGGGTAAGAAAGGAAAGTAAATGAGAATTCTTGTATTCCGAGCTCAAACTTACTCTAAAATTAGCTTATGCTTGTGTACGGAGGATCATTTAGGAAATATGTTCTAATACATTTTTTGATCGGGAAATATGTTCTAATACTTAATTATCTTTGCCAGATTAGCAAAGAACCCTCGAACACAATTGAAATCTTGACTAGCAGGATCAACTAACATCATTCGTTATCGCAACTTTGTGCCGAGTAAACCAATATCAGTGTGAAACACTCGAGGGACTTCTAGGTTTACCATTTACAAGTTTTTTTCTTGAGGGATTTGCTGAATTCGGAGCATGTTTACCTATGAACATATTATAGGCAGCAGGAATTTGATTACTAACTTGTACAAATCTTTATCTGTGGTTTCAAATGCCAATCACAGGATAACGAATTTTAGTGCTTTTTCCAACTAGTCCATTCTTAGTCCATGTCTCTGTTGGGAATCACTTTTTTTGTCCCTTTTTTAGTTGGTTTTCACTTTTCTAGAGTTTATGCTTATCCATGTTTTCCCCTTGTCAATTGTTTGTAACTTGCAGGCATAGAAATCCCCAAGTACGTCGACACGGTCACTCCTCAGTACAAGCCAAAATTCGAGGCACTGGTGAGAACTTACTCGATCAATTACTTTATGCCTCTCCCGTCCTCCCTCTATCTTGATAATAGCATCTGATATGTTTATATGTTGACTTTACATAAAGTTGGTGGAATTGAAAGAAGCAGAAGAGAAATCCTTAAAGGAGTCTGAGCGACTGGAAAAGGAAATTGTCGAAGTACAAGAGATGAAGGTGATAGACTACTAACTGCTCTTTACATATTCAGTCTCCCGAAATTTTTAGAACTTCTCACAGCTTTTCATTTATATTGACAGAAAAAGATTAGCACCATGACCGCAAATGAGTACTTTGAGAAGCATCCCGAGTTGAAGAAGAAGTTCGATGATGAAATCCGTAATGATTACTGGGGTTATTGATTACGTCTTCCAATTCTACCAGCTTGAATTATTTCAGCTGAATCCCTCAAAATTCTCATGTCCCCTGTTTGTTGGGTAATAAATAAACCATAATCTGGTTACTTTTGGTTGGAGGATTTGAGCTTTAGCCCAACCATGTGAAAATAGGATTTTATTTGTACGGCTGACACAGATCTCCCTCTTGATTTATATAAAAGCAGGATTTGAGTCTGCGAGCATTACTGAGTATCGTGTTTCCCATTCATATAAATTGGATTACAGAATTTTTATCGGATGTAGTCCCGGAAATCATCCAGATTATCTCATCTGAGCATTAGAAATCCTGAAAGCAATTTTTAATAACGATCCGTCAACCACCATGCAACTGATTATATTGAGAGCCTGATTTTGTGGCATCAACATTTTAAAACCACCTTTTTAAAGAGACAAAACTGCAACAACCGCATTTCTGAGTTTTATCTGGTTGATCAATAAAACCATCATAGCAGATCAGGGTCATCTTTCAAATATTTGAACTTTATCATCATTGGAGGCGTAGAATGCACGTATCATAAGAGCTCAAGAAAAGGTATGTACGTACATTTTCATCATGCATATAACTGAAAGTCAAAAACAAAGAGAACAAAGTCCTTTTTTCGTGAACTCTAGAGAATAACAAAGTTGGGAAATGGATTAACTGCGCGAGATACAAGATAGAACAAACATGTTTGTGCCATCAAGCGACCCAAAAAGTACGAAACAATTAAAGAAACTGCAAAAAAAAAAAAAATGGCACTGACGTTTGCCAACGGAAAATTCGGGTAAAAATGCTAATACTAAGCCCGGAAAAAGCTCAAAACTTTGTTTCAGCAGCATTAACTTGCTATCATCATGTGAAAAACCAAAGGTAGTCTCGCTGCTTCAAAACTTTAGCCAGAAGTTGCCACCTTTTCCTGAGACGGTTACTCGCCTGCTACCTCCTTATTTTTGTCCATGGCCTTCCTTGCAAGCTCGTAGCCGGCAAAGTTCATAGCCCCTAGGGGAGCAATCCAGAAGAACCTGGGTACTGCACCTTTAAATAAGCCAAGGGGTCCCTCACGTCGGAGGATGGAGATGGCTACCATTGACATTGGTATAGATCGACCTTGCGCAGTCATCATTCTAGTCTTCATCACATCAAAGGGTGTAGTGACAACAGCAGCTAGCCCACCAGATAAAGCTCCAACACCAATTGTTTCCCAGGGTTCCAGTTCCCGTCCCAGAAGTTGCTGCACAGCCTTCAAAACAGCACATGTAGATCAACATGATAGTATTTAAACAATTGACCTTCACATGGGTCCCACCTAAGCACATGTCAAACTCAATCTAACAAATAACAATAAACAGACAAAACAGGACTTCTCTCTCCACAAAGCCTGAACGAGTTCTTGTTTTTTATATATAAGGGAACCAACATTGGACATTTGTGAGGATATTACTTCTTAATTTCCATTTGCCATCTTTTCTATTGGCTTCATTCTTTTTTTTTTTGATAAGTTTTCTGTTGGCTTCATTCTCTTGTCCAACCCTTGGATCATCCTAAAATGGAAAGCAATACAACTTTTTTCACAACCCTTTTCAAAAGAGTAATGCTATACATCACCCCCACATCCCACTTTCATCACACTATGTAAAATGTGGCACTTTTATCATCCTGGATGATCCTTTATTTTTTTAAAGAAGAAATATTAAATATTGATGGGCAATGCCACCTCATCATAGTGAGATGTGAATGTGGTGTATACAATTTTTTTTTTCAAAAATATGTTTAAATGAAGGGCAAGTTTGTAAAGTGGACTTATAAAACATTTATGGAAGTATCATCATTTTACAAAAACACCCCCAATTTAAAACATATTACTAAAAATGTTTGTCTATCATTACTCTTCTACAATATCAATGTAAATAGAATTGGTTACTATGGGATCAATGAATTCTTTCAGTCACTAGTACAGCAAGATTACAATCAACAAACCCTATAAACGAAAGACAATCCTGGCACCTGCGCATCTAAATAAGAATAATAGCTCTGACTAGAGTTCTCACCTTTTTCGATTCAGCATAAAGCCCCATGCCAGCAACATAGAATGGAACCTCTCGACAAAGAGTTGCACCAGTCCCTCGAAAGAAACCTTTAAGACCATCTTGTTGCCAAGTCCCAACAATAGCCTCCCCCACATTGTCAAAAATGCCAGCCTGCAACCGCTGTTTTAATACCTCACAAGGGATCCGCACTGCTGTCCCCAAAAATGTACTACAGAATGATGATAGCGATTGGACCTACACGAGCAAATATCGTGACTTTTTTTTCTTTATCAGTTAAAACATAATTAGCAACTAAGAGTCTTAAGACTTCTTTTTCCATTTTTCTATCGTGATTAAATACATTGCCTCTTGCAAATATCTGAATTCCTCTTCCAAAGGTATATTAGACAACAAAGAGTCCTATCACATCCGAAATTTACATTATTGTTTATGATCGTCGAGTATGCGTGCACACACACACACACATATAGAGGCGGACCTACGTTATTCGGTAGCCCCCCAAAATTTTTCTAAAAAAATATATAGTATATAAATATATGTAATTATTTATATATATAATTAAAATTGCTCTATTAGATTATAAAATAAAATAAAATTATCTCCCAATAATTTTTATTAAATTTTTACTAAATAAATAGACTAAGTTCCCAATTTTTTTTTCTGATGTTTTATATTTTTGAAGTTTTATTTAATTGTTTTGTGTTGATGATTGGATTTGTGAATTTCAAATTAACTAATTTCACTTCTTTTGTTGATCATGACATTTATGAATTATGAGATATTTTGTAATAATTAACTTGCTCATTTGTCACTTTAAATTGATTATAAATTTTTATAATTGTCAAAATTAATTGATTATATTTATTTAATCTTACTCTAATTTATATAATTGTGAGATTATTGTAAATATAATTTTATAATATATAATTATTATCTTTATATATAGTCATGTATAAAAAATATATATAATTTATATATATATCATACACTTTATCGATCGCCCCCCAAACACTAAATCCTAGTTCTGCCCCTGCACACATACAGAGCTTCTAGTAGCCAAAAAATGCAAATACAGGACACTGAAGCTAGCTGGTTGGAGTTACTCTAGCGGTACTTTACTTCTACAGTATATTCTACAAGTCATTAATTTGATTTATGCTATTATCTATTTTGAAACTAGAATGAAAGAGCTCCTTAACTTTATATAAGCGCATATTTTAGACGCCATGAATAACACCCATTATGTTGAAGATGCATGCGGGACCTGTGCTTATGTGACAAACCAGGTAGCTTCTGAAGGACATATAACTTGGGCAAAAATTTCTTCATGGTTTAATGCCTTCTTGTGATGTTTCAAAAGGTACAGAACAACAAATTGATGACAATCATAAAGTTAGTCAATAATCCCAGTAAGACTCTTGAATGGGAACTACAGTCTGAAAGACAGGGCAGACTGGATATTTCATGCTTTGGAAAACCTATCCTGACATTTTTCAAGATAAAATAGGCAATTGTTGCTCATTCCTAACATCAGATAGTACATAATTCTCAAAACTTACTCTTTCAAACAGATTCCAAGGAAGATACAGGAAGAAAAACATGAAAAAATTGGAGAATGGTGTAAAATTCTGTAACAAACACAACTAAATAACCATTACCTGGATGTCTGAGAGTGCTGGAGCAACATTTATTAAAACAAGTTTACTTGTTTCAAATATGCCAGTTCGCAGACCATGGCTGCAATGCCCAGTGAAAACATCAGCCAAAAGAACAAGAATTGACTGACAAGTGAGAGAGAAAAAATGAAAATAACCTTGAAAACTGTCCAAGAATTGCAGGGATTGAACCCCTATACAACCCCTGAACTCCAATCTGTGGGAGCTTTGAAATTATTTCAGGGAAGGTCAGCGTTGATGCTTGTACACGAGTCTGACAAACCATATAAATTCAATCACTTTAAGAAATGAAGATGTACCAATAATATCTACAACCATAGAAATCTAAGAAATGAAAGTGCATTAAGATTGGTCCTTAAAAGTTATATATACTGTTCATGACAGCATAATTTCTAGAAGTGCCAATGCATGACCAGAAAACGAAGCAAAAGAATTTGCCTTAATTGTATCGACTGGGTGCAGTAAAGAACATGAAAGAGCACAAGCGAGGCCTCCTGCTAATGCAGATCTTAGAACACTTCCAGCTGGTATTTCCACAGGCGGTGCAACAGCAACAACAGTTGCAGCTTCAAACCAGATGCTCCTGTACATATTACAAAGAGGTTACTATCAGCAAGAAATTAGTATTCTGTGAATACTACTACTAGTCCTATCAGCAAAAAAAATAATCAAAAGTATATATTAGAGGACTACTTAATTGTTTCTGCATTCTCTAATTTCAAGGCACCAAGCAAAGAAAAAAGTATAAATGAGAAAATTAATTAGTAACTGAACCAAGCAAGCTATTCAGCTATCAAGACTCAAACTACAGGTTTGGGAACAAGTTCATGCTTCTGGTTGAACCAAAGGAAATTCCACAAAAAAAATGCATGAACGCGTTCTGGAAACTTTCTTACCGAGGATCATCTTGAAGCCGATCAGAAGGGAGAAGCAGCATAAAGTTTCGGAAATGTCCATAAGAAATAGGTCCTTCCGTGTCTGCTTTCAGAAATCTCATCATAGCGACAGCATTGTCTTCATTTGCAGGAAGCCCTGCATTTTTCAGCGATGCCAATATCTCACTCTTTTGCAGTGTCCCAGACTTGCTCAGGCAGAGAGAAGTATAAGCACGAAGAATGGTTGGTTCCTTCTGCTCCATCAAGGACAAAAACTGTTTCCAACCAATTGATTTTGAAAACAAGTGACTTCTAGTGCGGTGCATAAACTCCTGAGCGTATCTTCGAGGTAGTTTTCTCTTTCGAAATGCAACTTCAAGATCTTCCAAAGTTACTTGGCCATCACCATCCCTATCCAACTCCTCAAAGAACCTCCTTCCTATAAGAAAGTGCGGTTATAATGGGTAAAAATGTTTCTTTTCAGATAATGTATAATGCAAAAGAACCTGAGTAGGAAAAATGTATTAGCCAAGATGACTACTCTTTTCCCTTTTCCTCTTTCATAACTCTCAATCTCCTAAAATTGTAAACTTCGCCAACCATCTAGGCATTGACCAAGTGTCAATGCCCATCATTTAGCTATTGTAACTAACACGGCTAATGCCCACTAGTGTAAGTGTCTCGTGTCTCCCTGTTATACATATCATGGTTACGGCAGCATAAATGTTTTCCCTGTATCTCTTCCTTATCTGGCCTTGTTTGAAACACAATACAAACCTAAATATTACTGGATATTACACTCAACAATGACAAAGAGAAGAGAACAGACAATGGTTACCTCATCTTCTCATAAGATAATAAACCCTCCTCCCCGCATGTTTATCTTCTTGTTTCTATGGGGAGGAATTATTTATTGAAGCCTGAAATGTGTACTAATTGCCAATCCATGTAAATCCTACTCTAAGCCTTACCCTACAAACCAAACACAGCCTTAATGTCCACAAACATGTTACCATCAAACAACATCCATCTCTACAGGTGTCAATTAAACTTTTCAGTTGTTCAATGTCGCAACTTAAAGGTACAAATAGTATCAGCTTCTAGATAATGTACTCCACTTATACAGAAATATCATAATTACTTTCATTTTTGTTATCACTCAAAAGCATAAATCATTTTCTTAGATGTTTTTAGAACTTAAACATAAAGCATCTCACTATTAAAAGCCAACTAGTTGTGCAATCAAAGCAAACATATCTTCGCCACCTGACATTTTCCTCCCCCAATTTACTGTCATACTCGATATTAATTTTTTAGCATGCAGAAACTTGTTAAATAACAATAAGACAGGTTCCTGCATGTATGTGTGTGTGTCTATATAGCTGTACGATGGTTTTGTTTTAAATTGGAAGTTTTTTGTGGCTTAAAATGGAAAAACAAAAGTTACTGAGAAAAAAAAAATGGAAAGAAGTTGGTTTTAAAAGAAAATGCAGTTTGATTAAGATTTTAGAGAAGTCTAAAAGGAAATGGAGAGGCTGCCGACTATAGATGAGATCTATTACAGAGTTTAGGGAAAGTTTTCTGAAGCTCTAGAGAGCCTAATATCCTGATCTGCCCTGCTCCTCTAGGCTTTCATCTCTTATAAAAGAGCCAAGAGGCTTTAGAGAAAACCCTTAAGCAGCTGTCAGCCTTGGGTTTTCTACACCCAAATTCCTAGAGCCTAAAGTCCACTTCCAATCTGCCACCAGACAACCAGCCAAGAAAACGTGTACACCTACATGAGTTTTAAAACCACAAAACATAGTCCCTTCAACATTAAATCTGCCCCTTTAGCCCAGACTACACAGCCTATTTCTTTGAAGGTTTCATCAAGAACTAGGGGTAAAAGCACCAGAAACCTACTTAAGGAGATTTTGAAGAAACTACCTACAAAAAACACTTTAATGTATGATGTACAATTTTGCTGACTATTGGACTCATTTTTTGTTTTTATGATTTAAAATTTCTCAGCTATTAATAAGGACGAGTCAGCAGGTTAAGGGCAGTAGAGAAGACTAGACCTAGCGATAGAGAAAATAAGCAGTAATCACTTGGACTGTTATGTTTATGTTTATACTAAGTTTACGATGGTCATGTTTCATTATAGTCAATGACATTATTTTTTTTATAAGTATTCTAGTTTGTGATCTCATGAAATTTTATGCCAGAATTTTTACGATTCTGCGAATCAAATGATTATGCTTGGGTGATTAAAGTTCATGGATGGAGGTTCTTGGGAATCTTTAATCATCTTAAAGGGAGCAGCTGATATTTCCAAATATGTGGAGTATTTTTTAATTAGAATGGAGACTGTAGAGCCAAGATACACACGTCACGGAAAAGAAAAATGAACTGTATCTTAAATAGTTTTTTTTTTTTTTGCTTGATAAAAGGGTAAGGGGGCGGCCGGAGGTGGCTTCCCTACCTTGGTGTGACCATAATAGCACCCTACCCAACTTAGGCTATGCCTTGTTATATTCTCATTAATAAAAAGAGGTTTATTACTTATCAAAAAAAAAAAAAATAGCACCCTACCTAACCTGACAGGAGAGGCCTAGACTGCGAAGAGCTGCAGGCACTCTCTCAAGTTGGGTTTGAGCCATAGCTCAGGACCCAGCCTCACTAGGGAGTTCAATAAATCCTTAGGCAGCTAATACCAATAGTCTCAGATGAATCCCTATTTGGATTCGAACTGAGGACCTAGTACATGGCAAATCACTTAGAAGTAAACCAATAACCATTGAGCCACCACCCTTGGTGGAGTTAATGAAGTATTAATAAAGTGACGTTGTTCTAGTTTTTTTTTTTTTTTTTTTGAAGGCTGTATGATATTAAATTTGTGCAGGGAAGGGAGGACAGATTGTTCCGGCAACATACTGGAAACTACATTTTTACAGTCAGCTCTTATTGTAACACGGTGACTTGCCAATGTGACAATCAATTCCCTCAGAAGGTATTTGGAGAGCCAAGGTGCCTAGCAAAGTTGCTTTTTCTGCTGGTTGGTGTCCCTAGGGAAGATATTGGCAACGGATAATTTGAGAAAGTGTGGTATAATCTGCTTATACTAGGGTTATTTGTGCAAGAAAGATGGTAAATCGGATCACTTGTTTCTGCACTATGAGGTCGCTAAGACTTTTTGGGACGAGATTTTGAGCAGATCAGGTTTGCCTGGGTGATGCCCTAGAGGGTGGTGGATCTCTTGGCTTGTTGGAAAGGATTTATGGGCAGTCATCACATTGCTGATATCTGGAAGATGATTCTTTTATGTTTGCTGTGGTGCCTATGGAAAGGAATGGGCAGTGATTGATGATAGAGAACACTCGAGGGGGATTTGGGGAGTTTTTCTTTCGAACTGTCTTTGGGCAAAAGTTCTTGTATTGAATGGGGATAATCTTAGGCTCCATTTGGATGCTAAAAGTATCCAAGATGATCTGAGTTTATCTGTGAATAGTAGTGAATTAAGATGTTTGAGTGGATATTGTAAGTCTCATTGAGATGTGTTTGGATGTATGAAGTGGGTTGATATATGTTTTAATTTTTTTTATGGAAAGTTTAAAAAGTGGTGGGTCTCATCAATGATTGATTTGTTGTTGTAGCGATGTAATAATAATAAAAGTCCCATAAATGAACATGCCGAGTTAAGATTAAAAAAATAAAATAAGGTTATTTCAGATTAAATAAGTTGTGTTTAAATGGAGGGTATATCCATCCGCACAAAACTATCTCGGAGGGTATATCCATCCACACAAAACTATCTCAGATAATTTGAGATCACCTTAGCACCCAAACAGGCCATTAATGATTTTCTTCTAGCATTTCCTAGCTCCTAGTCTCTAGCTTGTATCTATGTGTTTTCGCTTGTATATTCCATGTGTACTTGGGCTATGTCTATTTATTTTCTTAAATAAAATCTCTTATTACTTATATAAAAAGGATTAATAAAGTAACAAGATCGAGATTTTTTGGGCCTCCAATGAGATGGTTAACTTGTGACCCCCCATTAGTACTTCTGAGCAACTTTTCCATATCATTTTTTTTTCTTAGTACCATGTAATTTCAAATAAAACACCTCCTATATCTCACCAACTGGAGACCTCACAAAACTCCAAATCTCATCAGCCAGAAAAGAGAATACAAATGTGAGTTACCGTTGTCAGCAGTTCAGCACTACACATACGTCAATATTAAGTATATATAATATTCAAAGTCAGAAATGCATTTCAGAAACAAGGTCCCACGCAGCCAGCAAAAATCCAAATTCATCATTGCATATGTTATGACAACTAGATGATATGAATTCAGTTGATCCGCAAATTAATAGTGAAACTTTATCGAAATTTTGTGTGTAAATTTATGGAATTATGCGATGGTTCTAGCATTATATTGATAGAAAGAACTTTTAGATCCTGTTTCCAGTTCTGACCAGAGTAGCCCAGAATCAACAACAGATTGATAAAAAATTATAATGAAGGTGTTAACATTGGAACGTATATTTTCATGTCACATCTATGTAACAATATCATTTAGATGAATAGGTTATAGCACAAATGCAGCAAGCAAGGAGTTTTACTCTGTCAACAAGGCTGTGCTCTAAAACTGCAGTTCAAGTGAAGGCTTCATTTAGGAATTAAGATCCCAGAGATCTTATTCCAAAATAACCCAAATACTAACGTTCTTGCAATTCAAAATAACTTTTTCTTCATCTTTCCAAAAATGAGCAAATTGGCACCACCAGTTTTTTCCCCAGGTTGACACCTTCCAGGATAATGACTAGACATACAGTGCTCGGCACACATTAGTGCTTGGTGTTTTACAATTACAATACAAGATGGCCCATCCACCAGAATGAAAAAAACTTCTGTCGAGAATTTATATCAAATAGGGAAAAAAAGATACGAAGAAAGAGAAAAAAAAAGTGAAACCAAATTCGAAGCAACATTCATATTTGTTATTAGGATACCTGAAATACCATACCTTCTGCTTCAGTGTATCTAAAGAAATCCTGAACAGAGAATAGTTTCTTCTTATCAGGATAATCTTTAGAAGTACGCCCCAACTGTGGTACGAGCTCAATTAGTTCTGTCAACGAAACAGTTGACAATGTGGATCTCAAGCGCTCCACATTTGATAGAGGAATACTAAGGATACCACTGGCCAGCTTCTGCGATATAGTTCCTCCAGTTTCTTCACTGTTCCCAGCGGCAGCACCATCATAACCGTCTTCATTAACCGAAGAAGCCACGTCAACTACACTCGAAGGCACACCTCCCACTCTAGCAAACCTTAAATTTCCTAAAAGCCCATTTACATATTCTTTTCGACCTTCTAAGATACTAGTGAGTGCGCTCAAATGATCGGAATAAGAGGAAGAATTCAGCAAAGAAGTATCAGAACTCTTATAACCATGTTCCTGCACACCCTGATCAAACTTCTGAAGGTTCTGAGTTAGCTGATCCAAAACAAAACCAATAAAGCAATCGAGCGATACATGTTTTGCTTGATTCTGAAATGTTTTAATTGGTCCCTCGGAATCCTTTTGTTTTATAGAAGTACACAATTTTTCCTCATCACCGGGTTTCTGAAACCGCTTCTTACCCGTTTTGAACGGGCTGGGAAACGCCTGAACGAGACTGTTCAGCAACAAAGACCATGTGACTGCAAAGTGCAAGCACTTCATACAAGAACCAACATCTTCCTTACGGAAATCCCTCTCTTTCAAACCCCTATCAGGCAACTCAGCCCGATGCCCATTTCCCGAATTCGGCGAAAACATTCCCAGAAAGGCCTTGATCGGAACCTTAATCGACAAACCCTTCTTTCTCTCATCACCAACAACACACTGGCCATCCTTCTTCTTCACGCCACAGATATGAACCTTGCCATTCCTATCACCACCGCTCACTTGGCCAACCAACGCAACACTGTTTCCCTTGTTCTTAGGGCTTCCCCCCCAGCAATGTTCTAGATCTTTCGCCGCTTTTCGAATGCCCAATTCGAGAGGCAAAAGCGCTTCTTTTACAACTTGAACCGAATTGATAAACGATTCGACGGGGTCATTGGCAGATACCATTACTCACCAACCCGAAAATTTCCGCTCCGATATAAATTATAATTTGTATATATCAGAATATATTAACTCGTATATATCAATTATCGCAAAATATGGGTACGACCTTTTTTATATATATAAAAGTAAAAAAGGACCACAAAAGTTACAAATTTCTTCCTTACAAGTTAAAAAGGCTTTCTCAGTAAAATATAAGAATTTCAATAACAAGGGATAAATAGGGTTATTGAACCGAACCAGAACATTTTGAAGAAGGGGCGAGCTGATGAGATCCGATGAAAATGAATGTAGGACCGCGAAACCCTAACTGCATGGACTAGAAATTGAAGGGAAACTGTACATTTGCTGGGCTCAAAGGAAAAAAAAACATGTATATATGTATCTGTGCCATAAAAGAGATTGAAAACGAGAGAGAGAGAGAGAGAGTTCTTATTACAGCGTGCGGAGTGTGAGCTCTGTGTAGAGGAAGATTTTTTTTTGAAAAGTTGGATAGGGTTGAGAGTGGTTAATATAGCGGGGTTTTGGACTTTCTCCGTGTGTGTGTTTGTGATTCTGTTGATTCCAGACCGAGAGAATATGGGTGGCAAAGGAAGAAGAAGAAGCAACAGCCAGCAGAAGAGAAAAATATAAAAGATAACAATTAAAGAATAAAACATTTTTTTGGATAATGACTGCTAAAAATGGATAAAAGCTGACGTAGGAGCTCCATGTTGGGAAGGACATCTGGCCCCTTGGATTGTAGGACTAGGGGCTCAAGTATTATGGTTTTTTTTTTTTTTTTAAATAATGATATTGGATTTAATTAAAAACGTGAATATATGGAAATAGAACAAAAATCTCTTAACAGTGTTCAAAAAATAAAAGTTAAGTTAATAATATTCTTCGACCGAAATAGGACTGTCCAAAACGACAAATTCAGCCCAATTGGGAATTTAATCATTTGTTTCTGTGAATTTAATACAGTTTTTCTCCATTTAATGAATAAATGAAATATAATTTAATAAATTGAAAAGAACTTTTCCGCATTTTGATAACAAATATATACGCAATACAGCAATATGAAATATGATTTATGTATTTTTTGCATATATATCATATATAAATATTATTTTATACATCTTTCAATTCAGTTATTTTTGTTTTTTATTTTATTATTTTTTAATTTTTTTAATAATTTTTTAAAATATTTTGATTGATGTTACATTATTATTATATTATTAATTCTATAAAAAAAATTAAAAATATATAAAATTATATACATATAGCATTACTCTAATTTGTATGCCCGATGGAGAACAGTGCTACTAAATTATTAAAAAACAATGTGACAAACGCATGGCTCTTGTAATAATAATTAAAAAAAAAATCTGAAAAAATAAGATGTTTTTGTTAGGGTTCTTTTATTTATAATCCATTTATATAGTTTTTTTTTATCGAAATTGAAAAATAAAAAAGGCAATGTTTTTTCCAGTTATATATATATATATATATATATATGAATGCCTCGTGGCTGGAGCCTGGAGCCTGGAGCCTGGAGCTGCCAATCAAGAAGCCCAACAGGTAGACCGTAGAACCAACAATAGAAAGAATCATAAATCGTCCGATACAAAGAAGGCATTATCCAAACGGCAGACGGACGGAAAAAGGCGACTAGCTTCCTCAAGAGCAAGCAGCTCTTTGGACCCACGGGTTTCATTCATGCAGTCCGTGCTACTTACACGTGTAAATAGTAGCTGAACGTTTTTGTCGCACTCTTTTTTTCTTTTCCAATTATTTATAACTTGAAGATATTCTCTGAGGCCCCAGCACATTTTCCATGCATGCACCACACATGAAAATTTACCATCAAGAGTATACGTGTAAAGTTAGCATTCTATTGAAATGATAAACTAACTACTATTTCACAGTTATTTGATAACTATAATGATAACCTTTCTACTCCTTTACAACTTCTATTTTTTTTTTAATTTTTTTTTTTAAAAAAAATCTTTTATTTAATAATTAAAAAAATGACTATAAATAATAAATAAATAATAAAAATATCGTTACCCTTTAATAAAAGATTGGTTTCAGAATTGTTCTTTTTACTTTTTCTTTAACTTATTAGATTTAAATTTCAAAATAATATTATGTTGTAATAAAGTTGTAAACAAATTGTGAAGTAGTGATTGGTTATCAGTCCTTAAAAAACTCATTTATGTGGAGATAAAAATTAAAAATTAAATAAAATATTATTAAAATATTCTTTTTTAACATTATTTTTCAATATTATTTGTTAAATTTTAAAATAATTAAATTATTTCTTATATTTTATATAAAATTAAATTAAAAATTATTATAAGCATATGAAAGAAAATAAAATAGTTTGAATTGTATAACCAAACCAGGCCTTATATTATTTCCCCCACAACATAAATAACATCTCCTGATCATCGTACACGCATATACATTCATGGCCAGTTGTGGATTAGGGTCCGCTGTTTCATTAGGGAGAAGTCTAAGCCTGCTGTAAAAAGGTAAAAGGAAAGGAATGACAAATAGCAGTGCTACAAGATTTCAATTCTCCTACTTCAGGACAGGCACACAGGTCATAATAATTCAGCATGAGTTTTTTTTTTTTTTTTTTTTTTAATGTATCATAATGTATGAGAAAACAATCGTCCATGAAACTTCCCACAAATTTTAGAATGCAGAGGCACTACCCTTCCCCTTTCCAAGCATCATATCTTTAGCTTCATTAATTTTGGAAGCAAGGTAATGGCTGCCACCTGCATCAGGATGGTTTGCAACCATTACTCTTCTATGTGCTTCTTTGACCTTGTCCGGAGGTGCATTCTCCCTGTTAAAATCATGTGAAAGGTTTTTCCTTTTCTTACAGCACAAAGGGTGCAAGATAAAACAAATGCATAACTGGATGGGTAGATTCAACTGGGTCGTGAAAAAAGCGAAATGATATTTGCAGTCATGAGTATTCAAACGCCGTGTAAATGCTTTAAAAAAAGTGAATAGTACTGAACCCACATGAAAAGAATAAATTTTTTAATAGTAGACCTCACTCTTATTCAAGACGATTGCACGTCGTTTACGCACTCCACGATTATATATAACATTACTCGTGAAAAAATAATCAATCCAAGTCCATAACCCACAGGGAAAACAAACTCACACATGACCTAAAATCATCAGCATAAGATTGGAACATTGCTTAACCCAAGTCACAATAGCAACCTTCCGTAGCAATCAAATACAAAAGTCATTTTTGTTTTGCTTGAAACCAGTTCACACTAAACTCCAGCACTTAGATATAAAACCACTTATAAAAGAGAAATACTACTAAACTGCCCCAGTTATACCACTCACTTTGTCTCATTAACGTGGCACCATCACCTGGTGCCACATCGTTTATTAAAAAAAACTATTCAAAACAAAACGGCGACCAAAAACACAAAAAAAAAAAAAAAGATTGAAACCCTAGGTTCCCTCTACTCATTTTATGTTTGTGTTTCTAGTTTTTTTATTTAGTAAACTATGTGGTGCCACATGGGGTGGTGCTACAGCAATGGGACAAAGCGAGTAGTATAACTGGGATGACATAGTAACATATCTCCTTACATTCTTACATAATTAGATCATTGAAACTGCCCAAGCCTGTTACTCTCTCTCCTAGTTTTTGAGGCAAAATCTTGAAATTTTTCTAATGATAATAATTATTGGAACTTTCTAACTTTAGATGCCCCAGAACATCAATGAAATGACATGATAACCTCATTAAGTTTGTAACATAATTGCGGCCTCATTAAGCTTGCAAAAATTAGAAACTTAACATATCACAGTTAGTTTACCCTTCACAACTTAATCTCTCCTTTTCTATGCATTCACTTGATCAAGCAACCACTTTTCTCGGAGTTCACTAGTCACTTTAGAAAGTAAAATTTACAATGCTATGTCTCTCAACCACTTATGAAATTCTTAATAACCCTTCCTTTAATGAACAAACATGATCCACCTAACATTTTTCTTCCTTCTTAGTCTCAAAAATTAGTTTCCTTGTTGAACCTAGCTTACTCAATCACACAAAAAAGGTGGAAGGTTAACCATGGTAAACATAAACATGCCAGGGAGACCAAGAATGCAATTTTAAATGGTACTTTGAGGAATATTCATCAACTAAATTGGTAAATTCTACAGTGTATGTTTAGTTTATTCTGCCCATGGATCAGTTTAGTCCTTAATATTTCGGTTGTAATAAAGACCATGATTGTACATGATCCAGAGTGCGACAGTTTCAGCTTCATGGCCTAAGCATAGATGGGTAATATAGGATACTTATCTATTTTCAGGAAAGAAGCGATCATTACCTGACATCAAGAATAAGAGCGGCTTCCCTTTTCGTCATTGTTGGCTGGAAACCACCTTCATAGAATTTGCGCATTCTGGGTTTTGGAGGACGTGCCTTGAATGCTTGCCAGGCCTGGATCCCATATCTACCAGCAAGAGCAGCAGTAGCTACTGCAAGGCCAGCTAGAAATGGTGTAGCCTGATGCATGTCAAGTAATGATTCAGTTCTCAAATATAGCAACACAAAAGCCTAATTTTCAACTGGTTGAACAATTTTACATGACTCAAATACAATTAAAAAGGTCCAAGTTCAACTCCTTCTGACTTATAAATGCTCCAGTTCATCCAAATACAGTGCTCCAGATCATGACGAAGGAGCATTTCACTGAGAAAGGTATTATTTAGTATGAATTGCAAAAGTAACTGGCTTTCTAAAAGCCCCCACCATGTGCCAGTTTGTGAAATGCAAATACTAACAAACCGGCTTTCTAATTAGATCGATGTGCTCTATAATTACTAGGATCTTCAAACTGCATACATACTAGCCAAAAGATATGAAACCTGAAAGATGACCGTTTAGAACTGCCAGCATAAATATTAGCAAATGTTTCTCGCACTTCAACAATTTAGAGTATTCATCACTTTCCGTGATTCTCTTTACTCAAACGGTGAACTGAATTCTCTTAGTTTACTAATACATGAATAATATTAAAGGGCTAGCTTTTCACATTCAGATTTTTATAAAGGAGCATAACCAATGTAAATTTTTTTCTTGGATGAATCCAAGTAACTAATGGGACTTCACCCAAATCATGAGCCAAAGTAGTAAAGTGAAATTCTCCTCAGCTGGTCAAAGAGACGTATACAACTATTGCACGGTTCAAATTTAACAACCCAATACAGTTCAGTATTGGTTAGATAAAACACTGATGAAGCG
This sequence comes from Platycarya strobilacea, assembly GCA_036898215.1. NCBI lineage: Eukaryota > Viridiplantae > Streptophyta > Magnoliopsida > Fagales > Juglandaceae > Platycarya > Platycarya strobilacea. The sequence goes on from CM072556.1 coordinate 2,774,430, forward strand.
CTATTTCGAACTAGCAGTCTTCTCATCGGAATCAAACATATGGGTCTCCAGCCCAAGTGAGTGTTTGGATGCGCAGAACAAGAGTTCAAATTAGGTTTCAAACAAAAAGATAAAATACACATACACACAGATGCAAAGCTCTAAACAAAGCTTTAATTTAGTCAAAAGATTCAACCATTTCAATTTAGAACAAACTAAGAGACATTAAAACAAAGTGTGAAATTTCGTTTTTAGACATGGTTTGTAGGTTAAAAGAAAGCAGTGGAGGAGGGATATGATATTTTCTTGCTTACCATGTCTCTCAAATATAGGAGCTTGAAGCGAATGCTTCGTTCTCATTCAGCTTAGCTTTTGCTTCTGTGCTATGGAAGGAGATGCCGAGCTTGGTTCGTTTCCTCTTCTTTCTTTCTTCTTTTATAATTAATTTTTATGAGCGATGAGCTTGTTTTATTCGCCAGGTTCGGTCCGGTGACCAACAGGGGGTGGGTTTAAGGGTTCAAGTCCAGGTCACCGTCATGGACCATGTCCTGCTCGCCTCTTGGGCATTTTAAAATAGCGGACAAAATAATTAAGACAAATGAGTTGAATTTAATTTATTTTTTAATATTATTATTATTTTAAAATTTAAAAAAATTAATTAAAAATTTAAAAAGATTATATTAAAATTTTAAAAAATTGTATTAAAATTTATATTTTATATAAAAACATAAAAATATATAATAATAAATTTGAGATAAATTAAGACGAACTAATCTCGTCTTCAAATATAAATAGAGCCTTCTAAGAAAAAGAGTTCTTATTACAGCATGTGAAGTATTTTTTATTTTTATTTTTCTCTTATTATAATTTTATGATTTACATACTTTTTAATATTTTATCTGACATGATATTAATTATTGCCACATCTCCTAACATTATTCTTTTCTAAATATAATATATGTTGGAAAAAAATTCAGACCCACTATAGTTAGAATTTGAAAAATAAAACTTATTATCCCCAATAAAATTTATTAACATGAATCCATTCATTAAGGCTCTGTTTGAATTTAAATATGAGATGGATTGAGATGAATTTAATTTATTTTTTAATATTATTATTATTTTAATATTTGAAAAAAAATATATTGAAATTTAAAAATATGTATTAAATTTGAAAAATGTGTATAAAAAGTTATGTTTTATATAAAAAAATTATAAAAATATAATGATAAAATAAAAATAAATTAAAATCTTGGTGATTGTAGAGAATGGCCTTCTAGTGAGGAAAAATACCAAAAAGATCATAAAGAATTGGACGGCAGTGGCGATTACCCTGTGAAAGTTGATGTAGCTGATTCATTGCCTAAGAAAGTCTCTGGTGCGCTTGATGGTGGTGCCATTAAGAAAGCCTTGCCTGTCCAAACAAAACCGATTGTCCTGACAACACCAAATTTGGAGGTATTGTTCACGCATGTTTATGGATTATCAATGAAATTTTACATAATGCTTCGTCTTAGCCAAATCTGCTTGTGATTTTCGAAATATCATGAGAACATCGTTATTATGTGAATCGTCGATGAATGTCATATTTTCACAAATGATTAATTGGTGGTGGTATTTTGGTTAGAGAAGATGTGCAGTGAAACCAACTACGTTTTGAAAATTTTGCAGACACGGACACAATATGCCACACTCATCTTGTATTTTTCAAAACATTGCTTCTAAACGATTAAATATGCCCAGTATTTCTCATTCCTTTTATTTTTTTTTAGGTTTTTTGTAGTTTTGAAGTTTATTTTCTTGTATATGTCATTAGTGACCTCAAACATTAATTTGATCGGTCTACATCTTTGATTTTTATATATGTATAGTTCGAGGTTATCATCATGGTGAAATACTTGTTTGGGGGTACAAAAATGATCTCAGTAGTGGAAGATTTTACAAAGTTCACTTCAAAAACATTATCTTGCAGGCATCTTTTAGCTTCTTTTCATGAGTTGGTGCGTGCTTTCTTTTTCCTTTTTTTTTTTAATCCATTAATTTGTTTTTGTACAGACATTATTCTTGTAAAAATATGTAGGATGAAAATCTGGAATTAACTTTGGTTGACGAAAATCTATATTTCTTTATTTTTTTTTAGTGTTTTGTTTTTTGTTTGTTTTTTTGTTTTTGTTTTTTTGTTATCTCTTCATATATGATTAATCAAACAAGTAGGCATGTTTTAAATAGAGCATATTTTTTCTTAGTTGTATTTTCTCAAGACTTGGATGATCTGGATTTGTTTTTTGTTAATTCTGAAACAAACTAATTCTGAGTTTAAGAGCGATGGAGTAGTTAGTAGTTGTTGTTATGATATAATTATTTATTTGCTTTCTCCATTATAAGTAATAGAACCATATTGGATTTTCAGAGTAAGGCTAAAGAGAAGGTGATGCTAGCAAATAAAATGAGGTAGAAACTTCTGACTAGCTCAAATTCTCAAATTGGTACCACAAATGATGAAGATATAGGTTCCAAAGAAGAGATGCAAGATTGGCTATTGAGCGTTTGTATAATATCTCCGGTTAAGAAAGAGTGTGCTGGTGCACTATATCATCAACAGTTGTCCCATCAGGTTGTATTCTCTCTGTATTATGTGTAATTTGAAAATAGTCTTATTAGTATCCTTTTATTAGAAAGCTTTCTGATTGTATTAGGATGGTAGAGTGTAATATAAACAAATAGAATTGAGGATTTAAATTAATAATATGATTCCTTTTTCATTCCTATTGTCAACTTCAGTACTTGCCTGGCATTTTTGTTTGAGACATATTTGGACAAAGTATTTCATTATGTACCAGTGAATGTAATTCTAATGCTCAACCCTTTTTGAAGTGGTTAAATAATATCTTCTTCGTGATAAATAATATCTTTGATGTATAATCCAATAGCAGGAAACCAAATTTGAGGCCTTCTGCATCTGAGTTGCTGCAGGTATTTTAACTTTTATCATTTCTTGGTAATTAATTGTCAAATTGTAGGCTACAGTATCTCTTGCAAGAATTTCATTTTACCACAAACTTATGCTTATGGTGATTGACAAAAATTAGACCATTGAATGGTTATATATAACTGAGGTTAATATTGTACTGTTATGCAGCATCCTTTTATAATTGGCAAACAAGTTGAATCTCTTTCTCTTCTTTGTACTTCTATTGTGGTTAGTACTATTCAACGATACCATGCTATTTATACTTACCTATCAAATAAATATTTTATATATATAATCAAGTAAATAAATAAAAATAAATATGTTATACATGCATTTCTTCGAATAATTTTCTTAATAACCCTTTTTGCCATCATCGGGAAGGCTTTGAAACCTTTTTGCTATCATGTGCCACAAATTTCGAAACCTCGTACATCTTCCAATTTAATTTTTTCTAAATTTCAAATTTTTAATAGCACCTTTTATTGGGGTTATAATCTCTTTAACACAATAGCATTATATTTGTTCCTAATAAAATGCCAACCTGCTTTGGTCCAACAAATCTTTGTAACTTGGATATAATCTATGATAAAGGTTAAAAGACTATCACTGTAAATTGTGATTCTGTTATACACGTGACACAATAATATTGGATAACTTGAGATTTCTGTTATGTATCAAGTAGTATAAATAGAGGTACTTAGAATATAAGAATGTGCTGAAAAACATTTTCAATATACAGAGGGCCCTTTGAGGCATTTCAACAAACATTTGTTTTGCATGATTTCTTTATATTTTATCACTGCAAACATACCCTTAGTCACAGAAGCAGTTCAAGCAGTAAAAATTGGTCCCTACAATAAGCCCAACATAGAATCCATCTGTTATAGTGGGAGAACGGAGAAGTCTAGTCCAACTTTTCTTTAGTGTTTGTGAACTTTAAGGTAACTGATTTTGTCTTTATTGTTGGACTTTGTTATGAGCACTTCAGAAATTAAAAATTATTTGTTTACATTTATTTTGTTGTCACTAAAGTTTTTAACCTCATATGTGAGCCATCTGATGAATGGTGGTTTCTTAGCGGGCGTTTGGAGGTTTTTCAATTCAAGAACCTAACAATTGATTTCCAATTCAACACCAACAATGAGTTCAATAACAGTTTATTAGCTTGCTCTCCAAGTGTTGTAGAGACAATGCGTGGTGAGATTATGTGGTAAACATATAAGTATTTCTTATTGGATGTATGCTAATAATCTTGAAAATAATTATGCTCAAAACTATTTAAATTCTAGATGTAGAGATTCACTAACCTATCATTATCAATGACATTTGCTAAAATTTGCTTTGTTTTGTAAACTTGCATCAAATATTTATTTGCATAATTTAATAGTAATTAATTAAGAGGTATAATATTTATTTGCATATATTGTGTTTTCATTTTTATAATTCTTTACTATTATTATTTTTTTAATATTATACAAATGTTAATGATGTTGCATTTATTAAGTTATCTTTCTACAATATATTTCGTAAAAAGTATAATGTCTTTAAAATCCAAAAATAATTTAAAACTGAATAAATTTATTATAGTAAATTATTCATTAGAGTTTTTTTTTATAGTAAATTATCCATCACAATTTTTTTTACATAAGCAATAGAGTAATGCTACTCATCAATATCAATAGATTTTGAAAGCATCAGTATCAATAGATTTTGAAAGCATGAAATTATTTATTTGTTTTTATTAATGCTTATTTTTTTAAGTATATGAAAACGTATAATTATTTTTCATTGACAATATTATGAGTAACCATCAAATTTCACTTAAAAAATAAATTTAGATCCAAAAGCATTACGTAATTATTAACCAAATGTACTTTACAAGTTCTTAATAAAATTAATTCTTAAAAAAAAAATAAGCAAATGTACTTTACAAGTTCTTAATAAAAAAAAAAGTAAATTTATAAAAATAAAATAAAAACGAAGCAACGTGCTTTACTTCCACCTATTATATATAAATTCAGTAAACATTAAAAAAAAAGTAAAATATATAAAATAAAAAATAAAAACTAAAAAGAAAACCGCAAAGCATTAGATGAACGTGCTACACCAGATTTTCGTCACAATCTCAAGGACCCCACCATATAAAAGGAGACAAAAGCAAAATGATTAAAATAAATCCCCACGACATTACTTCTATGCATATCAGGAATCGTTGCCATAGAGATTGTATCTTCCTCTTCCATGGCATCTATAACAGAAGCAAATTCTGGAAAACAACAGGATGAAAATGAAGATCAAAGTCCCAATCTTTTCATGTACACTCGGCCTAAACCCACAGTTTGTTTTGTCTTCCCCCCCACTAACTCGTCCCAGCAGTATCGGCATTATTCCCTGAATCTACTCCGATGTCCTTGTTCGAGGCAGAGAATGAGAGACGTTTCTTCACAGAACCGGCCGATCCGTTATCCGGTATACCCTTTTTGGCTGGTCCTAATGGACTTGGCAGGCGGGACCTGGCCTTTGCCGATTCTGTTAGTGCCATGTAACTTGGAACTGCCGGTGAGCTATCAAAGCTCTCGTCATCCCTCACCGATGAACCTCCGATGCTATGCCGCCGGCAGCGATACGATTGGGCACTGAGCATGCTCCTCAAGTCATCATCCCCACTCCAGCCGCTCCCCTTGGGACTCTGTGTCTTTCTTCTTCCTGTTACTGATGATAAAGATGGTGCCTTTGAAGGGGGAGTTGAAGGCCGAGATTGGCGGCTAGAAGGTCGGCTTGGATTTTGTCCTATAGGGGAAAGCTTATTATATTGGTTAAGATCACGACGAGAATAAGCTTTGGTGATTTCTCCAACCGAAATGGCACGGCTTGCAGTGGTTTTTACAGATAAACGATCACTGTGATCCATCACGCTTTGGTTCTCCCATGGCCGGGCTGCCATCCATCGCTCTAACCAACTCCAACCCCAATGAGGATTGCTCGGATCCATAAATGTTGAGTTTGCGGATTTCGAAGAAATCTTCCACATTCTCTGTTGGAAAAATTAACATGCAGTTTAGATTCGATGTCTGAAATTGCATTAGATTAGATTTTTAAAGTTTTAGTATAATAAGGGGAAGAGTCTGTACCTGATGGGAGAATGCATAAGCCAATGCCCTCTCTCTTCGCATAGTAGCTTCTTCTCTGCTCTTTAGTTTTGCGTCAACTTGCTCCTTAGATTGTGGGCTATCATCCCAGTCTCCTGACATCTGTTGCACAAGTGTTAACACTCCAAGGCTTCAAGCAGTACAGTATAAAACCACAATTGAGAAGTTCCTTCTGATTGTAAATCTAAAGAAAAACCTTAACTACATTGTTCCACCATATTTAGTATTTTTTTTTATAAAACATCTTGCTGAGAAGGAGAAGGAGGAGGAGGAGGGGACCAACAACAACAGCCAAGGATTGGAAATTTCTTATTAAACAGCTGGGAGTCTGAGACCAAATGAACACAGACTGGCCAAATAATAATTAACAAAAAAGGCTTGTCATTTAGCAGTCTGTAGCATCTGCAATTGTTAATTGTTATTGTTTTGATGCGTATAATATACTTATTTCTTGTAACACAAGTCTTGTGCTTTATTTTCTTTTGGGGGGCAGGGGAAAAGAACACATGCATGTAGAAAGGCATAATTGTGCTACCAAATTGGAGCAAAATCACAAACAATTTAATCAATTCAGATACCAGCCAAAGGCTCAAAGCAGTAAGGAAAACAAGTACTCACTTGACATTCACGAGTAAAATAATGGAATAATAAAAATGACATGAGGCAAAAGTTTGTGGCCAAACTCAAAAAACGGTTTGAGTTACGCATTCAGTAACACTTACAGAATTTCTCAACTTCTGAAGCTCTTTATCACGTTTCTGTTGGAGTTGCCGCTGGAGAGCCTGATTCTCCTCCAACATTTGATTTCTCCTTGCACGAATCTGAGACTGCACACGAGCTAGAGTATGCATGTATTCTAACGTGGTGGCCACTTGGCGGTTGACAGATTGTCCTTGTATAAATGATTTCACTCTCACCAATCCCCTTAAAGCCCGCAATGCCCTCCTTGCCTAAGAGACCCATTAGCAAAAATCATTACATATATACGGCAGATTTAGTCCCAAATCACTAGATACTGGCTCCTTTAATAGAAAAGAATGCCCCATTTTCCTCCTTTTGTGCTCTAAATGCTGCAAACACTGGAAGAGAATATGGAATGCAATCTTGGAATTTGATTCTATGTGCAGTCGCAGCATATGGTTGACTGCATCACTTCTTTTTAAAATAAAATAACTACTTTGGCTGATCGTGAAGTGCAAAGGGAATACACAAAAGTGAGTATATATAGCATAACTGAATTTGTACTACAAGTTGACAAAATTGCCGGATGCCACAAGCTGTACAGCTTTTCCTATGAAAGGAAATCAATTCTCAACCAACTACCAAGCCATTGCTTCCTCCAATAATGGCAGAACACAAACAACTTAAACAATCAGAAATCATGCAAATAAGTGCACTTAATTGCTCCATATTTGCTAAAGCTAATGGATAATGGATAATCTTTAATTTAAGCATCGTCGATAAATGGGAAAAGATCATTCAAATCATTGTGGTCTATCTGAGAAGAACTCGTACCAAGTATCCTCTGAATGCAGTCTGAATCATGACAGCTGCCAATTCCCCTTCCGGTTTTCCAGAAGAACATGTAAAAGTAGAGACCTCTGCAGCAGCCTGAGCAGCTGTAGGAGCCTGAGCTGCTGCAGCAGCCGTAGCAGCATGAGCTGTTGCAGCAGCCGCAGCAGCCGTAGCAGCCTGAGCAGTTGCGGCAGCCTGAGCAGCTACAGCAGCCTGAACAGCTGCAGCAGCCGCTTCTACAGCCACAGCAGAGGCGATTGCCACCGAAAGAGCATTCTTGTTCTGTTCATTCTGGGTTTCGGTCAACTTCACATCTTCTTCAATGGAAGGGACAGGGTCAGGAATAACAGGAGCAGGGGGAGGGGAAGAAATAGCCAACGCAGTTTCTTTGGATGAAGAAACTGGAGCCCGTTTAGTGAGCTTTCCAAAACAACCTTTCCTTGGTTTGCTGGTTACCTGCTGAACAAATATAAGATAATTTTAATTATAATCTATTATTTGCTGGAATAATTGGAACCAAATCTAATTGCAGAAATCAAAACCATGATGTTTGTTCTGCGGCCTGAGATAATAAGAATGGATACAAATTAATAACCATAAAAAAAAAGGGACCAAACCTTCTCTTCCTTTTCCTCGTGTTTAAAACAGATAGCTTTCTTCAGTATGGAAAGCCAAACCCCTTTCTTCTCCATTCTCTACTCATTCACCTCTGGAAAATCAGATGAAAGCATAGTTTCAGCCCCTCATGAGTGTAAATTAACATAATTTCCAATGCCTACTACAATCACATGAACCAAAGTGAGACATGTAAATGAAAAGAAAAGAAAAAAAAAATTGATGCATCAACTTGTACAGGGCAACAGCCACGATTCATAGATATATAGCCTTTAAAACTTCGGATACAGATCTATAATACACGACCAAACAACCCTATTAAAAAGCCATTGATGTGAAAGAGAGAAAAACAAAGGACCAACTAGAATTAAGAGTTTAAGACACATCCACCCCAACAAATGGAGCAAGACCCAAATGTCGGAGTAGCAAGATTTTCGCAGAAAACAACCAATTCATATCAAAGTTTCCAATTTATTTAGATATTTCTTCGGACACGCCCACTTGAAGAGAAAGACACACGCAGAACCCACATAAATAAGGACAAAATGGACAAATAACGTTAACAAAAACGAAACAATACAAAAACATTCTAGTACCTTTGCATGGAACTCCCAGATCTCTGAGGATCTCTCTGTCTCTCTCTCTCTCTCTAAAGAGCAAAAATATCCAGAGGACTTGATGATGAACACGAGTCTTCTGTGAACAAAGCACGAGAGAGAGAGAGAGAGAGAGAGAGAACGGAAAGAAGGAACCAAATCTTCCCGCAGAAACCTTCAATTGTGGGATATTGGAACGGTAACAACAGCTTGGAGAGGTTGGCGAAGGTGGGGGCCTACGGCTACAGGTTGTGATTTCTATTTTTAAGATGTTTAACGATGGCAACTACAGCAACTTCAACTCCAACAACAAAACGGACTTTTGCTGTCTTAGCTTTTGTTTATTTTGGTTTACTTTCTCCAATAGCAAAGTAGCAGCCTACAAGGTCAAGGAGTAGTTATTCAAGGATATTGATGTTCCCGTTTCAATTACGCATCTAGGAGGAGTTCCATGTTTCGGGTACGTAAATGCCTTTGACGAGTCTATTTATATACAGTTAAAGAGCACTCTCAATGAAACTCACAATGAAGTAGTAAAATTTCTTTTTTAAAATTATACTTTTTAATTAATTTTTCAAAATTTTTTATTATATTTGATCAAAAGTTAGTAAAAAATTATTAAAAAAATCAAAAAATATACTTTATTTTTAAAAGTAAATAGTAAAATTAATTTTTTTTTAAATATAGAGAAAATTTTAATTTTACTATTCATTTTTAAAAATAAAGTATACTTTTTAACATTTTCTTACCATTTTTAGAGTAATTTTTTATTAAATATGACCAAATTTTTTAAGAAATTGTACAAAAAATACAATTTTAAAGAAAAATTTTAATTATTTCATTAAAAATATTCTTAAATATTTTACAATAATAAATTATATATAAATAAATTTATAAATTCATGTGATGTGATACCATATATTATATTATAAAATTATTTTATTATAAAATATATTTTATAAAATTATATCACTTTATAAGTTAATTAATTTAATTTATATGTAGTTCTCTTATCTAAAACGGTTTGGCTGATCATTAGAGTGACGACCTGACTCACAGAAACAGACCGGACAAGTATGGGATAAGGCATAGCATGGAACATCCTGACAAAGGTGGGCTCAGTTGGACCAATGATGAAACATAATAGCAAAAGGCGGTCTAGTATTATTATTTTTTTAAATTATTATATTATTAATTCGTTAATATAATGCATCATCTATATCATTTAAATAATAAAACTAAATTTATAAAATTCAAATTTTATAATTTTTTAAATTAAATATTATAATAACACAATCCAATTTGATCAGTTCTGTATAGATTTTTTTAAAAATAGAGTATTAAAATTGTGTAAAATTTATCTATTTAAAATTCTTACAAATAATTTATTATTAATAATATCTCCTAGTTAGAATGGCATGTGTTTGGTGGGTGCTTTATTTACGTCACATGTACGGTGTACCTGCTTTGCTCAGTGACTCAGGGCTCAGACCAGCTACCAAAAGGAGAGCTGGGAAAATGTCCGTAAAAAGTAAAAAAGCAGGAAAGAAAAAAAAGTGTACCGGACGCCCTCACGAGACCGTTTTGAAAGCAGAGAGCCCGAGACTATAATGATATTTTCTACATAAAATTTGTATTCATCATTCCTATATCATATGTTATATATAAGTTTTTTATTTTATTAAAGGTATGATTTATAGATGATGAGTAAACTAAATTATTATAATTTAATAAATAAAAATTATTTTTAAATTAACATCTTTTTAGCTTTCAAAAGAAAATTACATCTCTCACTTTTAATAATCGAATAGTGTCGGGTACAAGCAGATCTGTACGCACATCCATTCACATGAATAATATTTTTATTGTTCATATAAATAATAAAAATATTGTTTATGTGAGTAGGTGTGCGCGCAAACGTGCTTATACAAAAAAATTTCTTTATAATCCGATCGTTTTTCCATATTAAAAAAAAAAAAGTACTACTTTCACAATTTTTAATACAAAATACATTGCAACAAATTTTGTATCTCAACAACTTTCAATTCTACTCCGCAGACTTTACAGGAAATAGGGTGTTCCAACGGCATTCATTTTCTTAAGCAATAATGTGCTAAATATTCTATAAAATATTTTAAAACCTTGTCAGATATTTATTACACACATACATGTCTGCCAGTCAGGCCACGGGCTTAGGCTGCTCAATTTAATCCCCAATCCCTATTTATTATATCCCATATTTGAATACTGTCAATCTGTCCCACAATCACAGAGTCGTGCCATGCACATTTTGGCTCCATTTTGCTCGCCCTCGATGCCTTGGGTTCTGTTCGTAATGTTTGGAGGCTTGCAGCTTCAACCAGCAATAATGCAAATTCTGCCTTTTAAAATAAAAAATAAAAAATTCACATTCTGAGAAATATGAGGATCCCATTCGCTATTCCTGCTTAACAGTCACTTTCGGATATTAAAATGAAATTATTAGTAAGGGGAAAAAATTAACATAAAAAAAAAAGGTTAAAAAAAGAAGAAAATACACAAAGTCGTCCCCGTTTCGGGCCTTATATTACTAAGGGTGACTGATTAAGGCCCAAAAACCATTTCAGATTTTAAATCTATCAAATGGGCTAGCTCCCAATACTTGCTGACCAAATTCAGCAATACTTGGAATACTTGGAATGAGGGATAACTAGATGCAAACATGACGTTGGTCTTTGTTTCATGTTTCTGACCAAATTCATCTTATTTGTTCAGCATGTTCCTTGCCTGATTATCTGGGAATTATGGCTTGCTCAAAATCTGGCAAAACATGAAGGTGTGGTCAAGTCTGTGTTAAACATTATCTGAAAGATTGTTGGTTGCAAAAGTTGAAAATGTTGATCAAGCCTTTAAGATGTGTATTCCAGGCTGTGTGATCTCTCAACTTTAAACATTTTAAACTTAGATTCCTTCTTTCAAGTTCAGAATACAAAATTTCAGATAACTTTATGAATAATTTTATATATAATCGTGAGTGCATAATCGTTGCGTAACCATTTTGAAAATAATATGGTCCACTATTAATAAATTAACTTTTCTTTTTTATGTAAGACTCATGTTTTATTCACTTTTTTTTTAAAATTTTTTAAATGATTACATGGCGGTGTCCCAATTCATGATTGTATATATATATTCTCTAAGTTTATTGGTTCAGCCCTTTTGCTACCAGCTAAGAGTTTTATGACATAGTTGTTGACCCGGATGCTCTTTTGGTGATTGCCTGATTTAACAATAAGCAATGTCGTCTGTGTCCAGATGGGGATTATTGGAAAACATTCTTGGTTATGATGGTTGGTAGCCTTTAAGGTTCTTGTAAGATGAAAGGGTACCCACACAGGCAAACGACAAACCCCTCTTATGCTATAATTGACTATGTATTAAGCCATGCATGCATTATATGCTTGGAAATAAAGTGACCGTTTACCACTTTATTGTAGGGGTGTTCATCCGGGCCGGGTTGTACCCGGCCCGATTTAAAAATTTATTTATTTCTTAACATTTTTTAATTTTTTTAAAAAAATGTTTAAGGAAATTTTGAATCTGGGTTCCGGATTTGGGAATCCGGAACCCGGATGAACACCCCTACTCTATTGCATAAGCTTTAAGGCCATACGTATGAGATGCAAAGAGGGTTATATATAGTCTCTCTTCGGATGATTATCTGCAATATTTTAAAAAGATATAGAATTTCTTTTTTTTATTCTATCTCGGTAACGTATCTAGGCCGTAGATATATCAAGTATTAGTCTAATCTTCTATGTAGTACACTTCATTACTAAGAAAACACGTTTGAGGCTTGCTAGATTATTTATTCATATCAACTTATGGAACAACTCAATAAGTTATGCTTGAGATATTCCACAATGTTTTCTAATAGTTCTAAAATTTGAACTTCAGGATGGAGAGAGAAACAGATTGGCAGATGGTCTTGCAAAATTTGGAGCAAAAGTTATGACTGATATCATACTATTCAATTTCCAAATTACATATGTTCATATATGGAATTTTGTTGTCGATCAAAGTGGACAACCCATAATTAGATGGAAATAGTATAAAATAATATAATATTTTTTTTCATAAAAACTTCGCTCCCATCACAGAGAAAACTGCTAGCACTAGGGTACCTAGCTTTGCTATAGCTGTTAAGGGGACATCCTCAACTGTAGTTAGAGAATTTAGTTTTTCAAATGATGCTACCAGCTATATAAATGCAGTCAAAAAGAATGGAGAGTATGGCTTAAGAGGTAAGACTTTGACTCTTATAGACTTAAGTTACGTTAAGCCAATTATAAAGAACGGTAGGCTTAAGGTGATGCCCCCATTGGAGGCAGTAGGTTGTGAGGAATGGCAAAAAGAACATTTATGGAAGCTTGAAAATGGAATTGCTCAAAGTCATTTAAAACCACTTTTTGATCTTTCTGCTTGCATTCGAGACTTGGAGTCGTAAAAAGCTGTTAGCATGTCAATGTTTATATTTAAGAGTAACACTTGTATAATATTATTAAGTGGTTGAGGATCATATATCAACCTCTGTCACATTAATATTTTTTAAGAGAGATGAAGGCAAAGATGAGGCATTAAAAAAATAATATTAATAGATATTTGATTCCGCACAAAAGAGGACCACATGGGTAGCCTAGTCAAAATTGGACCCTATGATGCCATGACATTCACACAACCGAACCAAGTCAATCCTGGCTTGTTCGGATTTGGCTAATTCAAAATAGGAAAAACATCATGGCTAGTGGCTTGTTCTGCCACACGTACGAGCGAGCATCAACCCCTTAATTCACACATGCGGAATGCAACCAAAGGAAGCCTTTACGACAGCGTTTGAATGCTGACTACTCTCCCTGCGTGACCCCAATCCCAAAACCCTAAGCAGCCTCCACAGCCCCTTCCCTGATCTGCTCCTATCCTCTTTGCCTTTGATCATTTCATCGCATCGAACCGAACGGAACATCGACGATTGGCTCCTCATTCGACTCTGTCTCATCTTCATATCTCTCAGCTCCATCTCTGTCGGAAACCTCGTCATCCCGAACATAAACAAATACCACCGGGACTTCGACGAAGATGCCAGCACCGACACCTTCGGCTTCCCTACTGGAAAATCACAGTTACTAGTACCGTAAACATAACCTTTTGATGAAGGTAATGCCAAATTTTTCGAATCTTTATCTTCTGGAAGCTTCGAGTATTTTGCGGAGCCTCTTCTAGTTTTGTTGAAAGAGAGTGATTTCCATCGAAAAAAGCCGCCCGTCTTTGCGTGATTTCGCTTTGTGTTGGTAGTGCTTTCTTGGTTCTCATTTGTTTTTTGGGGTTCGGGTTCGGGTTCGGGTAGGCCTTTGCAGGGGATGAGTTTACCGCAGAAGATGATGTTCTTGTTCAGTGTTGTTGCACAAGTAGAGGCGGTGAAATCCTCGCTTAAGAACTCGAAGAAGTCATTGTCATCATCGGACAAGCTTTGATCTTCTTTTGAGTAATCATCCCATTTGGATGCGTCGCTGTAGATGGGAAGATCACAAAGAGAGAGTGTTTCTTCTGCCTCATACGAATCTTGCAAGTTGGTGTTTTCTTGATTTACTGGATCTTGGTAAGGTTCCTGAACTGCCATGATGCAGGAACTGAAAGAGTGGCAGAAGAAGTAGTTGTGAAGAGGCTGAGGAATGCAGGAACAGTTTGTGCTCCAATCGCTAATTGGTCTAGTATCTTGTAGTTTGGCGATTGAGGAATCTGAAGAATTACCAATATATATACATACAATTTACAAAGACCCCCCTGGAGCGGTTGATGGGGCTTGTGCCTTCTAGATGAAAAGAAAATTCGTGCTATTTGCTAATAAGTAATAAAGTCGTACCGTTTAAAGTATGATTCGGCTTCTAGAAAAAGCAGGCGCTGAAAGGATGATAAAAAGAACTCGCCATTTATTCTATCTTGTGTAAACGGCACCGTACACGTGTACGTTATTTAAATAGTAAGATTTAATTAATAAGATTTAAATTTTAGTTTTTTTTAATAAATTAAATTATGATGTATTATTAAGTGTATTATTTAAAAGTGTATTAAAAATTATAGGATATATTTTACGTACGTATTTCTTTTCTGCAAGATTTTAATTATAAATCAATATAAATAATGTGTGATAAGTGTCAAGTTTTTAGCCTTAGTTTATTTCTCATCTACAGCTTATATTTTGTGTCTGAATTGATCAGGTTATTGTAATTAATTAATTTAGTTAGGGGCAATTCTGACTTTCTATATTATACATATATATATATGGGCTGTAGAGTATTAACCGTGGGAGTGTATAATCCACGATTCCTTTAAATTTGTATAGAAAGAGGTCAGAAGAGAAAATGACGACGGAAGCTTTTAGGGTTAGGGTTTCTTCGCGAAACTCAGGGCTAATTGCTTGTAATCATTAGGTACTCTTGTAAATCTCTCTTAGAATGAATAGAGAAGCTTGATACTGTTGTTCTGCTATGGATGTAGGCCATTAAGGCCGAACCACGTAAATTTTGTGTTCTTGATTTATCTCTTACTGTTTTTCTTGCAATTTGTTCTACTTATTTGTTTCTTGTTAAATCTATGAGTGATCGTATATATTTGGGAACGCTTGTTGTAATCTCTGAAACCAACAAGTGGTATCAAGAGCCCAGGTTCTGATGGGAATAACTAAATTCGATATAGAGAAGTTCATGGGGCAAAATGATTTTGTCCTGTGGAGAATAATAATGAGAGCAATCTTAGTGCAACAAGGGCTCCAAGATACTATCTCCGTGTCAAAGGAGGAGGAGAAACCTTTTTCTTCCTCCTTATACAAGGAGATAACTGTCCTTCAACAGAAAGCCCATAGTACTATAATATTGTGTTTTGGTGATAAAGTGTTAAGGGAAGTGGCCAAGGAAAACACGGCTGCTAGTGTGTGGCTGAAACTTGAGTCATTATACATGACCAAGTCATTGGCCAATAAACTGCACAAGAAGACACGCCTCTATACATTCAAGATGAGCCCAAGTACGTCTATTCATGAACATCTTGATGATTTTAATAAAATAAATTTGGATCTTGCAAATATAGAAATATGTATAGATGATGAAGATCAAGCTATACTGTTATTAAGCTCATTAGACTCTTCATACCTAAATATTAAAGAAACTATTATGTATGGTAGGGAGAGTTTAACTCTAGAGGAAGTACAGTCTATATTACTTGCAAGAGAGCTTCAAAATAAGAATGAGAGTAAAAATGAGACTGGGGAAGGGTTGCATGTTAGAGGCAGAACGAAAAAATAGAACTACAAGAAAAGGAACAATAAGTCGAGGTCTAAGTCTAGAGGAAAGCAACTGAAGTGCTTCAATTGTCATAAGGAGGGACATTTTAAAAGAGACTGCCCTGATAGGAAACAGTCTCTGAACACCAAGAATATAGAGGAGGGAAAGGCAGCTGTTATCAGTGATGGCTATAAGAGTACAGAGGCATTAAATGTGTTTGATATGGATCTAGGGTCTGAGTGGATCTTGGACTTAGGGTGCTCATTTCACATGTGCCCCCTGAGATCATACTTTGAGAACTTTACAAATTTAGATGGAGGATATGTAGTCTTGGATAATAACAAGTCATGTAGGATACAAGGGATTGGTACTATAAGGCTAAAACTATATGATGGGGCTGAGAGATTACTCAATGAGGTGAGGTACATACCTGAATTAAAGAGAAATTTAATTTCTCTTGGAATGTTAGATCTGTCAGGTCATACATTCAAATCTGAGTCTGGTGTCTTAAAGGTCTCAAAGGGATCCTTATTAGTCATGAAAGGAATTATCAAGAATGGTTTATATACCCTTATTGGAAATGCAGTGAGTGCTCAGGCATCTCCTGTTCATCACAGGTTGGACAGCAAAGTCCTAACTTGGCACAAAAGACTAGGTCACATAGGCCAACAAGGTTTGCATGAGCTAGGAAAGTTAGCCCTTTTTGGGGAATCTTGGGACCTTACCTTTCTGTGAGAAGTGTGTTCTTGGCAAATCTACTAGAGTAAAATTTAGCAATAAAGACCATCAAACAAAACAGACCCTAGACTATGTTCATTTAGACCTGTGGGGCCCTGCCAAGGTCAATTCCCATGGTGGGGCCAAATATTTTCTCACTTTTATTGATAATTACTCCAGGAAACTTTAGATTTATTTTCTGAAAAATAAAAGTGACACCTTTAACAAGTTTAAAGAGTGGAAGACACAAGTTGAAAATCAAATTGGAAGGAAAATAAAGACACTAAGAACAGACAATGGTTTGGAGTACCTTTTAAATGAATTCAATGAATTTTGTAAAGTGGAATGTATAATTAGACATAAGACTGTGAGAGAGACACCTCAACAAAATGGGATTGCTGAGAGAATGAATAGGACAATCCCAGAGAAGGTTAGGTGTATGTTGATTGCCTCTGGACTTCCCAAAATTTTATGGGCTGAAGCTGCTGCCACTACAGCTTACTTAATTAATAGGAGCCCATCCTCAGCCTTGGGATTCAAAATACCTCAGGAATTATAGTCTGGAAATATTCCAGACTATGAACACTTAAGAGTTTTTGAGTGTGTTCCATATGCACACTCTAAAACTGATAAACTTAAACCTAGAGCAGTGAAATGTACCTTTGTAGGTTATCCTGAGGGAGTGAAAGACTATAAGTTATGGATTAATGAACCTGGAAAACATAAGTTTATTATAAGCAAAGATGTCACCTTTAATGAAACACTGATGGCTGGACAGCCTAAGTCAAAATGTCAGGCTAGTCAAACAGTAACCAAAACTACACAAATTGAGGTGGAGCAATCTCACTGTCCTCAAGAAGGCAGTAACTCACTGGAAACAGACAGTGAGGATCATACTACATCCTTAAATGACAGACCTGACTATCAATTGGCTAGGGATAGGGAGAGAAGAATAATAAGACCTCCACAGAGGTATGGACAAGCTGAAATGACAGTCTTTGCATTCTCTGTGGCTGAGGAAATCATAGAAATGGAACCTAAGACCTTTAAGGAAGCTATGAACAGCAAAGAAGCCAACAGATGGCTGTTGGCTATGCAAGAGGAAATTGATTCCTTAAAGAATAATAAAACATGGGAATGGGTTCCAAAACCTGAAAACCAAAAACTACTTGGTTCCAAATGGACTTATAAGAGGAAGGAAGATATACCTGGAGTTGAGCAGCCTAGGCACAAAGCTAGGCTAGTGGCAAAAGGTTTTACTCAGAGGGAAGGGATAGATTATATTGAAATCTTCTCACCCGTAGTAAAACATACTTCTATAAAACTCTTATTATCTGTTGTAGCTTACCATAATATGTTTTTGGAATAACTTGATATCAAAACTGCATTTCTGCATGGTGAATTAATGAAATGTTATACATGCAACCCCCTGAGGGGTTTGAATCTGAATACTTTGGAAAACAAGTGTGCCTATTAAAAAAATATTTGTATGGTCTAAAACAGTCACCTGGACAGTGGTATAAAAGGTTTGATAAGCACATGATTGAAATTGGTTTTGATAGAAGTAAATATGATCCATGTGTCTATTTCAAACAGCTTGAACATAATCCTATATATTTGTTACTATATGTAGATGACATGCTTGTGGCCAGTAAGGATAAATTTCAACTTGATTTAATAAAGCAAATGCTAAAGTCAGAATTTGAAATGAAAGACTTAGGATGTGCACAAAGAATCCTAGGGATGGAAATAACAAGAGATAAAAGTAACAATTTGCTATATTTATCTCAGAAATCCTACATATCTAAAGTACTAAACAAGTTTGGAATGAATCAGTTAAAACCAGTCAATACACTCATTGGACAGCATTTTAAATTGTCCATCACACAGAAACCTGAAACAGATGAAGATGAAGATTTTATGAGAAAAATATCTTATGCTAGTATGGTTGGGAGTCTCATGTTTGCAATGGTCTGTACAAGACCTGATTTAACATATGCAGTTAGCATGGTTAGTAGATTCATGAGTAACCCCACTAAAATCCATTTTTCAATACTTATCTAGTTCTAAGAATTTGGGACTAACCTTTGGTGCTGATGTGCAGTGGATAAAAGAATTACAAGGGTTTGTTGATTATGATTTTGCTGTTATTTAGATACTAGGAGATCACTAACTGGTTTTCTGTCTACTTTGCATGGAGGAACTGTGAGCTGGAAGGCCAATTTACAACCTGTAGTTGCCCTGTCAACCACTGAGGCAGAGTATATGGCTATGACTGAAGCCATTAAAAAAGCTATATGGCTGAGGGGAATCACTCAAGAGTTGGGAATTAATAGGGGAAGTGTTGTGGTGTTTTGTGACAATCAAAGCACCATATACCTTGCTAAAAACCAAGCGTTTCATGAGAGATCTAAGCATATAGATATCAGGTTACATTTTGTTAGGGACATTATAGAAGCTGATGAGGTAAAAGTGGAAAAAGTCTCTACTGAAGAAAACCCTTCAGATATGATGACTAAATCATTACCAACAATCAAGTTTAACCATTGCTTAAGCTTGATTAATATGAAACATGTTTAGTACCCATTAGGGGAAAGAGCAGGAGCAGCAGCCAGGCAAAAGGACTTGGGAAAAGGTTAAAAGACTTGTCTAGGTGGAGATTGTGACATATGTCAAGTTTTTAGCCTTAGTTTATTTCTCATCTACGGCTTATATCTTGTATCTGAGTTGATCAGGTTATTGTAATTAATTAATTTAGTTAGAGGCAATTATGGCTTTCTATAGTATACACACACATATATATATATGGGCTATACGATGTTAGCCATGGGAGTGTGTAATCCACGATTCCTTTAAGCTTGTATAGAAAGAGGTTAGAAGAGAAAAGGGGCAACGGAAGCTTTTAGGGTTAGGGTTTTTTCGCGAAACTGAGGGCTAATCGCTTGTAATCGTCAGGTACTCTTGTAAATCTCCCTTAGAATAAATAGAGAAGCTTGATATTGCTGTTCTTGTTATGGATGTAGGCCATTAGGGCCAAATTACGTAAATCTTGTGTTCTTGATTTATCTCTTACTGTTTTTATTGCGATTTGTTCTACTTTTCTGTTTCTTGTTAAATCTATGAGTGACCATATATGTTTGGGCAACGCTTGTTGTAATCTTTGAAACCAACATAATGTATATAATACATACTTTTCTAGTTCATCTCAACACTCTCTACTTATCCCACTGTTGCAAAGAAAATTTTGGTTTATTCCTTATAAAATTAAGTATATAATAGATACCATATATTTAAATATTTCAATTTTGAAACAAAAACTCAAAATTTTATGAATAGCTCAAGGAACTTTTTCTTCTAGATAATGCTTATTCTTATATACCAAATTATCATTCTGCTTTCATCTTATTAAATAAAATGTAACACATTTATTATTGTAAGATAATAAAAAAATATTTAATAAATAATTACTAATAATAATAAATATGTTACATATAATGGTGTTTCTCTCTCTTCCTTATTTCTCTCTTGACTTAGGTGTTTTCTTACTATTCTTTCCAATTCCTCCTCCTTTCATGGGTGGAGGTGGGTTGGGGTCTGAGCTTCAACCACTTATTTTCCTAATTTTATTTAAATTTTCCTTTTTAGTTCCTTCATTTTCCTAGTGCTTTTTCTAGGTTTTCATTGTAATCTAGCCGGCCTTTGTTGATCTTCTGAAATTTGGCATCCTCCAACAGATGCGATTTCGCTCGACGTGTTGGCTATGTGTAGCCACTTATCGAAGACGTTTTTGAAGGCACGCACGGTGGCGCTACTTTGAAGGGTTTCGATCTTCCGGATCTGGCTGACGGCTCACGGACTCAAGCGATGCGTTTGCTACACTACCACGTTTGTCGTTGTGGGCCTACTATCGATGACTCGGCTCAGACTTTAGCTTCTACCCTATGTTTCAGTTTTCCATAACCGTTGTGGGCCCACTATGGGCATAAAAGTTCTTCACAATCAATTTAGACTAACACGATGTAGCATACACCCCACTGCAACGACTTTTTGTTTCAACCTAAAATCGCTCACAATCAGTCTCTCTAATTATCAAAAAAAAAAAGAAGGTAGGAATCATTCATTTAACTCCAATCACTCATATTTTATGAGAGCAATTTACTTGATTTCTTTTTTGTATTATATCGTGTTAATTTTTTTAGAAGATTATAAGAGACTCCCACCGCACTCGAACTAGTATCTTATAATTTGTTTACTTATCTAATAAATTAAGGGCCAGTTTGTTTAGTAAATTCAATTTTACTATTCACAATTTATTTCGTATTTTCAACTCAACTCAACTCAACTCAACTACTCATTAATTTATTCAATTCATCTTAACTACTTATTTTATTACTATTTATAGTTTATTTTATCTCATCTTATTTCTAAATTTAAATTTAAATGAGACTTAAATTATTAAAAAAATGTATTCTATTTTACTTAATAAAATAATAATATTGTATAATTTTTTTATTTGTCAGAATGGACCGTATTCTAGATGAATACTTTTTCGAGATTTGATATTTAATTTTTGGCATTTATTTTGAGGATCGGGACTTCAATATTTGTCTGCAATAAATTAGAAAAAAATGCACATATAAGCTCACGTATCATATATCATATATTTTTTAATTTTTTATAAAATATTTAATATATAAATAATAAGTATAAAATTCAATTAATTTATAAAAAAAAATCAGAAAAAATTTGTTAAAAAAAAATGTAGAATGTGTGAACTTATTAGCAACATTCCTCGTAATTTTGTGATGGGTCATGCGGTGGGAATCAGGCAGCCGGCTGAGTTGATAAGTAGCTTCTCGTGTCACATCACGTGAGACTATTTTTGTGGTGTCCCACTCTGACGGCACTCACTTCTGTTCAATTGGTAGACAGTTGAATGACATGGTTAGACGTGCCACCCCGCGTTGGATGGACCTTTCCCTCGGGGCCTTCGCTGCAGAAACTACTCAGCTCCGTTTGAATTCGGAATTTATCTTAATTTATTTTTATTTTATTATTATATATTTTTAATTTTTTATATAAAGTATAAATTTATATATATATATTTTCAAATTTAAATACATATTTTTTAAATTTTTAAATAATATTAATATTATAAATTAAATTAAATTAAATTAATCTCAACTCATCTCATCTTTTAAATCTAAATAAACCTTAATCTTTGTCCAACTCTTAAAATTGAAAAATATTATTCCCATCCAATTTGTTTACTGATTTTTTTTATTAATTTTTATTTAATAGTTAAGATTTTTTTAAAAAAATTTGAAACACGCAACTGTCGTGCATTTTTTATAATAATAAAAAAACATAGAATTTATATTAAAAAAGCTAAATTTTTAACGATTGCTCTTATTATTTTTTTAAAAAAATATACATTATTTGTAAATATATATATATATATATATATTTAACATTACTCTTCAAACTTTGTCTTTATTCTTCCTATTCAATCGTGGCATCTAAATCAGTAAAAGATGTTATGAACAGATAGTGATAGTAGGGTAAGATTCTAGCACAGTCGTACAAGACTACAAGTGATATTCAAAGATCAAACCCCTGCCTTTGCATTATTCAAAATCCCGACTTTCTGCACAGAAAATACCTAATGTTACGCGTTGAACCTTAAATTTGATTGAGCTCAATAATTTCAACAGCTGAAAATCTTCCCAAACCGTCCGACAAGTCTAGAGACATTTTACCAATTACTTATAGTTTGTTTACTAACTTCTGCCCTTTTTTTTCTCGTCTCTAGAACTTGGTTACCGTTTATCAACTCCGGAATATGACACGGTCTTCCATTCGAGGTGGATATGAATCAAGAGAACAGAAGTAGATTAGGTTGGCTTTTCCAAACGTACAAAGAGAAATATGCCATTTGTTGTTTTGGTACCATAATTACGATGGATACAAAAAATAATTTAAATAATAATAATAATAATATATAAATTTAACGTGATTTGACAATATATTTACATTCACAAGAACAAATAATAAAAATTTTACTATTATCAAAAGTATGATATCATATATATTTATACTAATCCTAAATATATGGACGTATTTAAAAAAACTTATAAAAATACCTTCGTACCATATCACTCCACTCCACTCGCTCCGACATTTGTCATCTTACTATTATATATATGGGCCCCATACTTCAACACCATTAAATTGTGAATATCTGCATGCACGATGTGCTCGATCCGTGAATATGTCATTTGGTTTTAAGTAAATGAACATGATTTAGAGCATTTTTGATAGATTTTTCATTCTATATTTTAAAATATATCACTACAATGTTTTTTTTTATATACAAACTTTTATAATATATTATCCACCATCTTATTTATTTTTTCTTCATATCATTTAAATATTTTTTTAATCTTTTTAAACGTTTATTTTCTACCAATAAATTTGTAATATCCATATATTTTTTTCACGTCTGTAGTATATTATTATATACAATATAAGATAATTAAGTCCTATACGCATAACATAAAAATATATAAGTCAAATAAAAATTAAAAATAAAATAAAAATATGAAAAAATTGAATAAATAATATTTCCAAGATATTTTTTAGAAAAATAAAATAGAAATATTTTAAATGATAAACAATAAAATGGATTTGTATTAAAATATAAAAGTCAATAAAAATAATGAGTAAATGAAGTTTAAATAATTAAAAAATTATTTGAAGAATGAATAGTAACTAAGTACATGTAGAGGATTACTGTAGTAATTTGTATTTTACATGTTTTTTTACATAATCAGAGAAAACTCACTTTATGAATATTTCTTTAAATAATTTATATTTTTTGTATTATACATAACCATTAAAAGTACTCTAATCCCTCCACGAAAACAATTTTTGCTGCCTCATATATATATATATATATATATATATATATTTTGAAATGTTTGCGGCCTCATATATGGGATCATATCCTCGTTGTTATTTGATTGGCTACATCTTTTATTCTCTGAGAAAATACATTTATTATTATTTGCAACATAGAAAAGCTAAGTGGGGCCCGAGGCAGGCAAGAAAATGGTTGAATCTAAAAAACTACTTCTGTAAGTGCATCAGCTGTACAAATTGTCAACAAAAGTATTGAGAATTTAATGACAAAATCAACAATATTTGGGCTGAATGCCAAATGTGTCAACCTAATTAAAAGAAGGGTGACGTTGGAGTTGATTGGACTATTCCAAATATCAAAAATAATTTAATAATAATTAGATTGTTTTTTTGATAAAAAAAAATATATTATAATATAATAAAATATAATAATAAATAAAATAATAAATAATAAAATAATAATAATAAAATGAAGAAAACATAATAAAAACATAATAAAAAGTACAATAAAAAAATAAAATAAAAATAAATTTTAAGGGATATTCGACCTTAACTGCAGCTTGTCGCTTTTGGTAGGCAGTGGGCGACATCGCTCACCTCATCGGGACTGGTGGGTTCTGACAAGCTTATCCTTTTAACGACAAGTTTCAACGACCTCCTGTGTGCCCTACAGAGACTTAAACTTGAAATGGGTCGGTATGCTGGAGCCCATCGATCTCGATAGAGTGAGCGGTATCGCCCATCACTATTGAAGACGGCATGCTGCTTTTTGCATGAGGATCGGTCGACCGATCCCCAGGAAAACTCTTAAAAAGATATATATTTTAAGTAAAATTTGCTTTTTATAAGTAATTAATTACCTATATTTATATCCATTTATTATGTGAGCAGTATTATTTCTTTATAAAAAATGATATTTTGTCTATTAATTTTGATATCTCAAATTAATGCTTTATTTATTTTTATTTTTTATTTAATAATTAATAAAATGATTATTAATGTATTAATAATTTTTTTACATTTTTTAAAAATATTTAAAAATAATAAAAAATTATAATTATGCCTAGCATCACCTTTTTTTTTTTATTACTCAGCTGAGATCGGTTCTTGACACGTGGCATCTTCTAGAGTGATAGCGAATCCAGCTTATGTGATCACCCTGCGACCAGATATTCATTCCTCTAGAAATTGTAATATACTTATTGGTTAGTGAGTCCACGAGCCACGAGGTCTACTTTCCGGGCCATTCCATGCGGTCTACCGGTAGAAATATGTTGAACCTAGACTTCAGCTCTTGCCTATAGCGTCTGTGAATAGTCAAATAGGACATAGATTATAGAATTTTTCTTCTTTGTTCTTGTTGTGTCCCAACTCCAAGACTACTAGAAGCTATTTGTTTTAATCGATAATAATTATTCCGTCTAACGTGAACCCTATAATCTGTTTGAACAGTAAAATAAAATGGGAAGAATTAGAATAATTTATAAATAATAATCAAATTATTGAGTTGAAATAAGTAAAAATAAATTAATATAAGATTTGATTATTTTATCTCACCTTTATATCTAGTTGAAATAAAGAAATATATTTTAAACACAAAGTAATTATCTAAAAAATTATAAATTAATATAACTTGATGTAATACATAAAATTGTACAATTTTTCTTATTAAATATATATAACGAATTTCATAAAATCAGATTTATTTACAAATTTACTTTGTATAATTTCTATGTGTATTTAGTAATTGTCTTTGAAAAATGAGATTCAGTCTCGTTTGGATTTGAATATGAGTTTAATTTATCTCAATTTCATCATTACAACTTTCCCAAATCTCCACACAAAAATAATAAATAATTTAACATTTTCAAATCTCAATTCTACTTTTTAAAATCCCAAAATTTCAATT
Organism: Platycarya strobilacea; assembly: GCA_036898215.1. NCBI lineage: Eukaryota > Viridiplantae > Streptophyta > Magnoliopsida > Fagales > Juglandaceae > Platycarya > Platycarya strobilacea. Next base: position 2,800,118 of record CM072556.1, read on the forward strand.
TACATAAAAATATCTCTCTCTATTTTTTGTTGTTGTAACCCTTAAATTTTGTATAATTTTTATATATTATCTATTTTCTAAGATGTGGCCACACAAAAATTAAATTAAACAATAAAATATTAACATTTATTTCAATTAAAGTCGATTAGCCCAAATTGTGTTAAGATAAGTGGCACTTGAATCAATATGCAAGAAAACTTTATTCTATGGGAATGGCAAGTCTTGGACAGACTCATATTGGTTGGGTATGCTCTTATTCTCAGAAAGATCATACTTTTATTCTTAGGTGGCACTAAAAGGAGAGTTGGCCGGGTTGTTGAAAGCCTGATTTGCAATATAACTAGGAAGACGTTTCAAATACCACACATGAATTACTGGACATGCCAATTTGATATAGCCCATTTGGTATCTTCATATTCGAGAATCCAAAAATTTAACTCCGCATTGTTTACAAGATTTTGGGTCTTATTTTTTAAGCCCGATTACTCGATAATTTTTACAAGCGCAAATCCCGATTTTTATAGGCCCAAAAATTCTTTCACAAAATAATCCATATTTTGCAGGTTTATTAGTTTTGTAATGAAAAGTATAGGGTTTTTTAACCTCTCCAACTATCTCCCCATTGAGTAGGATTTTATTGGCCCAAGCACTTATTTGTTGAGTCAGCTGGACGTCAAAAAATGCATTTATTCATTCTTGACGAAGACGTTTATATGAAGCAATTTTTGAGTTTTATAGATCTTGCTCGTCCTTATTATGTCTGCAAATTCCATCGAGCAATTTATGACATGAAACAGGCCCCCCGTACAAAGTTCCATTAATTTTCTTTTATATTATACACTATTGAGTTTCTCCATATAAAATCCAAAGTGAAAATACCAAAAAAATCATTTAAGATTGATCATGATTTATATGAAAAATAGTATAGATGATTTATCCTCTAAATTTTATTGAGTAAGGAAAATTTTATTAAGATCCTATTTATAGTATTCTATGCTTAATATAACACCAAAATAAATAGATTTTAAAATATATTTGATCAACTAACTTAGATATTATAAGAATGAAAAATGATATTTTAAAATATTATTTGATAATTTTGATGAAGAAAATAAATTTTAAATATTTTATACTTACAAAAATAATAATAGATAAATATTAATTTCTGAAACAAATATTAAGTTGTGTTTTTAAATTATTTGGCATATTATTGAAATTAAATTTTATATATGATTTACGATTTTATAATATTTTTTTATATAAACATCACGTGACAGAAAAGTTGGTCTCTAAAAATTTACTGTTCTGCCACTGGTCAGGGTGCACATGGACTGTTGTGCACGGGCCGGCGTGTCCCTTCTATGTAAGTCCAGTGCACGTTAAAAAGTTACCCTTTTTTTCTCGGGCCGTCCCCCAACCCAATCAAAAAATATTTCAAATGGGATTGTGATGCAAATTCCAATGTTATATATCAAGGCATGCAAAATATGTAGGACAAAAAACCAGCCATCAAACAATTAAACGGGGCATTCTATCAAACACTTATTGGGCATTCTGTCAAAACCGGACGAACTTTACTCAAGGAAAATATCTACAATACAACCCAAACTCAAATACAAGCAGCCAAGATTCCCGTAATTTGCTACAAAAAAAGAATGTCGCTTTATACTCTGAATAGCATGTTAACATTCCACCAACCATCTAGAAAACTTAGGAACTTTAAAAACTTGAAGAACCCAAGAAATTAAACGTTAAAAAGTTCGATTACCTTAGAGCTTGGGAGAGAGTTGTTGCTTGGATATCTGACAGTGATGGATTTAAAGGAGGCAGAAGACCCAAAAAGGGGCCCAAAATGTAGAGCGGGAAATTTTTGGGGGGGGTGGGGGGTGGGGAAGGGAAGGGAAGAGATTTGGGGGAAAGCTTCGGGGAGCGAGAGTCTGGGAGAGAAAATTGGGGGTCAGGAGAACTCTGCCTCCTGCAAGTGCAAACTAGTCCGTGCACACCCCGTGCTCGTATCATTTTTCCAATTCGGTACCATTGGCACCTGCTCCATTCTAATTCTCCCCAAGGGTATTTACGTAAATTAGACACTAGCAGCTGTCGTAAATCAGTTCCAGCGAACCCTACTCCCTCATTCTGCTCTCGGTCTCGCTCTCTCTGGCGGAAGGGTTTGAGCGCAACGCTCTCTCTCTCTCTCTCACTCTCTCACTTTCTTCTTAGGTTCAATCTCTTATCCATTTTTAGCTTTTCATCTTTGCCCCTATTCGATTGTGCGCTTCAGTTTAGATATATCTGTGTCATCCAGATTGCTCTTATTCGATGACTGTGAATGACGAGTGTTTGAAATCTTAATTTCGATACTTTTTTTTTTTTTAAAAATATTATCGGGTTTGAGATTGAAGGTTGTTATGCTTTATTCTGCCATTCGGATCTATGAATTTTCTATGTCGTATAGTTGATTATGTAGGTCTGGTATCATGCTGATGAAGATATAGTGATTAGCTTCATGATTACGGTGTGTTCTTCTGTGTTTGGTTAGGTTGTGTCCTTGTGGTGCTGTGGCGATTATCTGGATTTTCTTAGCTTTTTTGTTATTTGATCTTTATTATTGTTCTACATATTTTTGGTTTTCACTTTGATACATTGCAGAATTTTTAATATAAAAAAATTAAATCGGTTCTTAATATAGCGAACAATTGTTATTGTTTGTAGTTCTGGACTTTTCCCTGACCAGATTTATGATTTCTTACATATTCAATCGTTTCTATTCTGTAGCATGCTATGTGTGTTAAACTACGGGAAAAGTTGGCCCGAGGATCTGGATTGGATTGCCCGATTATGGATTGGATGTAAATGATGATTTTGCTCAGATTGATTCAAAATGTGGGCTTCAGGTTGAAGTTGAAGAACAAGAGATGAAAGCTGAACAGGTTGGTTTTGAAGAAGACCAGGGAATGGAGGTTGAAGAAGAAATCATTGATACTGAACAGTCAAAAGCTGATGAAGAGAAATTCCTTGAACAGGAAGCTCTAAATGCTGGAAGCATAGGTGAAGTGCATCAAGCAGAAAATGATGATTTTGCTCAAATTGATTCAAAATGTGGGGTTCAGGTTGAAGTTGAAGAACAAGAGATGAAAGCTGGACAGGTTGGTTTGAAAGAAGACCAGGGAATGGAGGTTGAAAAAGACATCACTGATACTGAACAGTCAAAAGCTGATGAAGAGAAATTCCTTGAACAGGAAGCTCTAAATGCTGGAAGCAGTGAAGTGCATCAAGCTAGTTATCAGCTGCCATCAGAAAATGAAGGCGAGTTCTCTGTATCGGATTTAGTATGGGGGAAAGTGAGGAGTCATCCATGGTGGCCTGGGCAGATATTTGATCCTGCAGATTCATCTGAGAAGGCAATGAAACATCATAGAAAGGACTGTTTTTTGGTGGCATATTTTGGGGATCGAACGTTTGCTTGGAATGAAGCATCTCAATTGAAGGCCTTTCGAACACATTTCTCCCACATTGAGAAGCAGAGCAATTCAGAAGCATTGCAGAATGCTGTTGATTGCGCTCTGGAAGAAGTCTCAAGGCGAGTGGAGCTTGGGCTTGCCTGCTCCTGCATGCCAAAAGATGCCTTTGATAGAATCAAATACCAGATGGTTGAGAACACTGGAATTCGGGAAGAATCAATCACAAGAGACACATTGGACAGATCTGCCAGTGCCATTTCTTTTGAACCAGATAAATTAATCAAATATTTGAAAGCCTTAGCACAGTACCCTTCTGGTGGTAGTAATCGGTTGGAAGTTGTGATAGCTAAGGCTCAGTTGCTGGCTTTCTGTCGTTTAAAAGGTTATCGTAGTTTGCCTGAATTCCAATTTTGTGGAGAGAGTGACCCGGATACTTTAGTTTCTCGGGGCAGAATGCATTCAAGTAAAGTGTTTGAGCATGTCGATGACGGGTTGACTTTGTTTGAACAAGATAAATCGAAAAACCAGAAGAGCTCTTCTAATAAACATAAACAAGATTTTAAAGATGATGTATTTTACAGAAAGAAAGAAAGAAGTTTGTCAGAGTTAATGGGTGGTGCGATGGATTCTCCAGATTGTGATGATTTGCTAGATGGGAAGACTAATGGTGGTTTGGTTTCCCCGTCGTCTGGCAAGAAAAGAAAGACTGTTGATTGCCATGATGACCATGGGCCACAAGATGGGAGGAAAACCATTGCCTTTGCTAAAGTTTCCAGTACCATGTCACCTTCTTTCCCCAAGCCATCATTTAAAATTGGCGACTGTATCCGGAGAGTTGCAAGTCAAATGACTGGGTCTCCTTCTATCCTGAAGTATAACAGTGAGAAGCTCCAGAAGCTAGATGGTGGCCATGACATTCCTGCTGGGGATGAAGATGATGCTTCCTTCCAGGATTCTGAGGACACCCAGAGAGAAAGGGTGAGTGTTTCAACAGATTACTTACCACTAGTTGAATTGTTATCGCAACTTCAGATGGCAGCACAAGATCCGCTGAAAGGACATGATTTGTCAGATATCATTGTCAGCTTCTTCTTCGATTTTAGAAATTCAGTAGTAGTTGGCAATCATTCCAGGAGAGAGTTATTGGCCATGGACAAAGTCGGTGGTGGTAAAAGAAAAAAATCATCCCATTCTGTAGTTGGTTTATCTGAAACATATGAATTTGAGGATATGAGTGACACTTACTGGACAGATAGGGTCGTCCAAAATGGTTCAGAAGAGCAACCTCCACGTAGAAACAAAAGAAAAGAGAATCAAATTGTCCCTGTTGTACAAGACCCCCCTCAAGTGAGCCGTAGGCCATATTCAAGGAAGCGATATTCAGATGGCAATAATGCTGTGGCAGCTGACAAACCCGCTGGCTACGTGGATGAGAATTCACCTGCAGAAATTGTGATGAACTTCTCTGAGGTGAACTCTGTCCCAACAGAAACAAACCTGAATAAGATGTTTAGGCGTTTTGGGCCTTTGAAAGAATCTGAAACAGAAGTTGATCGCGATACAAGCCGTGCTAGAGTAGTGTATAAGCATTCTTCCGACGCAGAAGTTGCTTTCAGTAGTGCTGGAAGGTTTAACATTTTTGGGCCAACGCTGGTGAATTACCAGATTAACTATACTCCCTCTGCTCTGTTTAAAGCTTCTCCAATGGACACAGCCCAGGACCATGAGATGCAACTTGATCTTGCCGCCCTTGATGCTAATCTAGTTTGAAAGTTTCAGGTATATATTTTCACCTGGATCAGATTTTACTATTAATGCTGTTTTGGAATTGGAAGCCAATGATTGCTTAATTACAACTGGTTAGCATCTCATTGCTGAAGGAGTCGATACTCATAATAATTAGTAGGAAAATTCTGTTTGCAGTCCCCATTCTGCGTGCGCACTCCTTAAATGAAACGATGCATTTTATTTAAGTGAAATTTTTTTTGTCTATCCAGTGACCCATGCCCCCACCCCCCATCTTAAGCCCTCATCTCCTTCCTCCCCTTCCTTAGCCCTCACCATTGAGCCCTTCTCAGGTTGAGTTCTCCATTGCCTTCCACAGCTTCAGTCCGTTGTCCCCTTCTTCATTTCGTCAGTTCTAAAGTGGACGGACATCCCCGTCTAACACCTCTGCCCTAGAGTCATCCCCTTCCTCAGCCTTAACCGAGTCCCCTGCTCGAGTCTGCCATTCCCTTAGTCAGCTGGAGTCCGCCATTCCCTTCTTCATCTCAAGGAAGTCTCTCCCTGCTTCAGCCCTAATTCAACAAGGTTAAAAAAGAAGAAGAAAAAAACACTCCCACGATTTCGGGTTCTTTGTTGAGGTAATGACTAATTAAGATGTTCCTTCAATACCGAGAATATAATTCCTGTTATGAGCTTGTCTAGATCTAGCCTTTATAACAAAAACATCTTCATATCACAAATATCTTACCTGGAACTAGAACTTTGAGCCAAGATCATCCCCTTAGTATAAAGCATCCATGTTTTGGATTCTGTACTGCAGGAATCAGCAGGATGCCAATTTAAGTTATATCTAAATTATAATCTAGAGCATCAATTCTTTTCTGCAAGGGGTTTGTTGCAAATGCAAGGGCCACTCCTCCTAGAGTGGGAAAGTGTATCTCTTGGAGTTTATTCAAATTAAGGCTTCAAAGCTTTTTTATACGATGGATTATTATTTTTTGTTTTACTAATATCTAGTTGATAGATATCATAGGAATTATAGAAAAGATTTCATTGTTTGTGCTCTTTAAATAGATGTGGCTGCTGTCTTTTTTTTTTTTTCATCCATTGTTTGTACTCTTTTTGTAACAGTTGTACATTTCCTTCCTTTTATTTCGTGTAGGACAACTATAAATGCTCTGTTTTTATGAATAAACATTTTTTTTTCTCTTTTCCAGTAACCAGGTCAGCCCAAAAAATGTTGCTCTCTCACATAACTTTTACAGCCCTTCATGATGGCGTGTTGCTTGCATTGTGATAAACTCTTATGACATTTTATTGTATGCATGGAGGCGTTTGTGAAAGACACTAATATTGACGAGATTTTACAGGCTGGAGCACCTCTTGGGTCATGCAAGAATGAAGTTGTTCCTAATCCAAGCACATTAACCAATATTGCGAGAAGCTTTATTGTATTTATATTCGGTTCTCAAGATCTGCTTCAATAGCCCCCATTCTCCAAGTTGCTTGATTCTTTTGTTGGACTGGAAGAAGACAAAGATAGTGGCCTAGTGGGAACCCTTGTGTACCAAGATTTGGGTTCTACGATCAAGATCAATGGAAGATTAAGTTTGTGTTAGGGACTTCTTTGTATATTGTTAATAGATTTAATGACTTAACTTTTTAGTGTTTAGAGTTCAATGTAACCTAACTGTGTACCATAGTGTTGACCTGTAATGTGTCTCGGACATTTCAAACTCACTTCATGGAAGATAGTTTTTTCGCTTGAAGAGTTTCTTCTAACTGTTTCGCTTTCAACTATGAAATTGTTGCTTGTATATTACTAGAAAATAAAATTTGTGACACTCAAATAGAAAAACCACTTCTCTATATAATAGAGGTTCAATACATATTGTACACTAGAATTTACATTCCCATTGAGTTACAATCAATACATTTAGGTACTACAAAAATACCCGTATTGGCATGTTGCCAAGATACAGAATGCACCAGATAAGGAGAAGTTGCCTAGTTACAAAATCCTCAAAATGCCACAACTGATCGTCAATGCGGCAAAACTACATGTTCTCAATTATCTTCATCAACACCATGACATTGAAAGTCCACCTGCAATGTGTAAAACTGAATGAATGGGTAATTAAAGCTAGCTCATTGGAAAATTTGCTTTTATGTATTATATATTATAGCTAAAAAAGGAAAACCAGAGTCTTTGTCTAAAAAAATGCCTTGAAAAGAGGCAGATGTATAGAACTTTTCAACGAGAGAGCATTTCAACTCTTTCAAAATAGAATCTATTCCAAACATATATGCCATGGTTCCTTACTTCGTCAGGGTACAAATATCTAAATTATAGTGCTTTCCTCTGTTTTTCTTGTCTCAAAGATTATGTTTTCATACATTGGTCCATCTAGATTTGGCCAATAATTTATTCCAACTAATTAGTCAGTTGTAATAGCCACCTGTAAGGACGTTAGGACATGTATAACATCTTAATGAAAAAGATTTGTGTTTAAAATCTCAAAAAGGGGTCAGGATTGACCATAATCTATTTGATCAGTGTGAAGGTCAATCCCACCCATATTTATAAATGCATTTTTTTAGATTGTTTAAATGAAGTATTGTGCCTACACTAAGAAAAATGTTGAAATTTTTTTAAAGTGAGTTGGAGCAATTGTCTGGCAAATCCATCAATCTTTCCTAAACAGCAGCAAACTCTACTCTGCCACATCATATTTTCTACTTCAAAGTTGAATTTTGAAGCATGTCGGTGGCATTGAAACTACTTCAAAGTTGAATACTTCATAAAGAGGAAAAACTTGAATATGCACGCATTGATTTTATTTTATTTTATTTTTTTGTGCTAGCAGTTTTAGTCAGCAGTTTTTATATGCAATAGATGCGACTTCCCCTTAGATAGACTAACAAACAAATACCTTATCAGCATAACTACCAAGTACCGTTACACTCTTTTTTTAGAGGGCTTACATTGTTGGCGGCCAAAAGTGGTGGAGGAGAAGCTGAATTCGACTGTGGCAGATGGAGGTTGAAGATAACCACAGCATCTCGTCTCGGATGACATGATGAAATTGAACTACATTGATCGGTTTGAAAGTCAACATGATAGCTTGCTTGCGCCATCTACACCAGTTGACATTATCTCAACATACCCACAAACATTGAACTCCAAGAAACAGATCAATAATTAAAAAGCTTGGCCTGCAAATTGCAATTGCAGAAAAAGTTACATTGCGGCAAGTTCGGGAGTAATATTTGTCTTCTGCCCCTACCAAATCAGGGAGGTATGCGATGTGGTATCTGGGTGACTGTTGTCCAACCCCTTGGTAGAGTACTGAGGTTTCCGAATTGGCAAAACACTAGGGTAGCAAGCAATAGGAACTAGCAACTGCAGCAAAATGCAAGCATAAATTTTGCGACAACACCATCAGAAACAAAGAATGCTGAGATAATGACAATAACATTATATGTTATCAAAAGAATCTTGAGATAACAGCCATAACCACCAAAAAAGTTGATTTTATAGCTACTTAAAACAGGAAAATATATACACTAGATCTTCTAATACCCTTTGAGACTAACATTTAAAGGAAATCTGCATACCTACAAGCTCGCACCTGGTCCTATCGCATACCCTTTCACTTGAAAAAATAAGGCGTCTAAAAACTCTTTTGGAGATTGAAGCTTCACCGCGGGACATTACCAAGCTTTGCATGTCGAGTTTTTGGATCCACCTCCACTCGGAGACCAAGTCCAGCTAATTCAGGCACATCAACAGAACCTTGAAGCTCCAATTCAGCTACCGCTCACTGATTTTCTGCGTTCTGTTCCAATAGATTCCTCACACACCAAATGCCCCATTCCCTCAAGAACTGGATTACCTTCATCTGTAACACACTGTAAGAGCAGAGGAATCCCATTCTTATGCCTAATTCCATCTTGTACATGTTTCCTCCCATATGCACCATTGCCAATGGGTGCAACAATGTCTCTCCTGAACCCCAGGTAAAGACAAGGCTTTGATGGATAAGAACGTGATCTGTCTTGCTCCTCACCCTGTTTGAGGGATTTCCTCATTATCCCTTGGGGCTCGAGCTCACCAAGTAAGCATAAAAGCAATTCTACGAGTCCAGAGGATAGTAGCATATCAACAGCATCTACTAAATCCTCCTCCCTTGAGCCTCCCATACTTTTGGAGGCACAAATATCTCTCAAAATGGTTAATGAGTATCCAAGAACATCTATTGAAGCAGAGCCTGTGTTGGAAGACGAAACTGGCATCATGAAATAGAATTAGCAAATTCAACAGATCTCTTAAATATCTCAAAAACGAACAAAGAAAAATCACTAGGGACAAAAATCTCATCAATCCGTTCATTCAAGATCTCTGATACAATTCTAGAAAGAAATGCTTGTTCTGGCAAGAAAATATCATCTTTTAATTCAGTATCTTCGCCAATATTAGCAGCGCCAACAAGGCTTAATTTGGAGAACAATCGCGGGTAGTGGGGTTCTTCTAAGCAGATCCTTGAAAGGATCAACTTCAACCAATCCTCTCTAAAACCAACTGTTAAAACAACCAATGAAAAAGAAACAGAAATTTAGGTCAAAAAGATAACAAATAAACACACACAAATGTAGATTAAAGTAACAACTTATCAAAAGGAAATGTAAATGAAAAATACAACCCCAAATTACCTGCAGAAGCTGTCCGTACAATTTCTTCCCCAATAGGCAATCTAATAAAGTCACTACAAAGCTCCTTGAACAGTCTTGTGCTTCCATCGCAACAAGTATAAAGAACCATACACAACGGATCACAAGTCTTTTGGCTTCGGACTCTCATCAGGAGAACAAAGTCATCCAGAAAGAAACAATTCCAAACAGCATGCTGATGTTCTTCTCCCGCCAAACATGCACTCGCCAATACCTGCAACCCCGTTCGCACAGTCCCGTAATCTGGATTGGACAGAATTGCAGCAGACCTCAAAACTGTGGAAACAACATTGACTCCATTCTGTTCAATAAATGCGTCCTGATTAGCAACTTCACCGGCACAGAGATTTCTTAGGAGCTTTAAAGACAAAGTGAGAAGGTGACAACCAGATGGATAAGGGAGAGACTGACTGAGCTGAAGAACTGCTGATAGGATCTTCTTGGAAGCAAGGTCCTTGCGGCCAACATCGGTTCTAGAAACTTCTATAAGATTTTCTAATGCTTTTTCCAAGGAATATGAGTTGGAAGCACTAAGTACTGGGGAGAGTATATCTTGTGGGAGAGAGAACTCCAATGATGCATCCTCATCCATTACTTCACAAAAGGCTATCTATTTTGATTTTTAAAGATACAAAAACAATGCCTTCTGTTGACTAAAGGTCACAAACAATCAAAGCACTTTCAAGAAAAATTTAAACATCTATGAGCAAGATTTCAATTAAAAAAAAAACCCATTCTATGGGTCTGGCAATCTGAATAGAGCAAAACCTAAGCTCAGTTAGAATTAAACTTCAATTAGAATATATATTAACAGCTGAGATACCTCAGTCAGAATAAGAAACAATTTCAATCCAGTAATAAAATCACATGCACAACCATATGAGTTAGTAACCAGTCATAATTTCCTTCTCGAGATTCTACCCCAAGGCCATGTGTTGGAGGAATAGACAATGATTTATTGGTGGTAATATTATATTAGCTTATCAGACCAATCAAATATGACAGCAACACCATTGGTTAATCATATATTAACCCATGAGTAAGGGTGCACATGGACTGTTGTGCACAACATGTCAGTTCCATGCAAGTCCCGTGCACGTTAAAAAGTTGAAGATGCTACTATGCTGTCTTACTTTGTCCCCTCATTTTGACTGCTCATGCATTTAATTTTTTAATTTTAAAATTTTTTGCTTAATGGTTAAGGAAGTGATTATTAGTGTATTGCTATTTTTTTAAAAGAAAAACTGAACTAAAAAATGTTGGAAAACAAAGCTAAAAAAGAAAAGGGCAGTTTTGCACTAGGAGTTACACCAAATGGACAAATTGAGAAGAAATAATAGCACTACTATAAAAAGTTATTTTTTTTTCTTTTTTTGGGCCGTTCCCCAATCCACTCAAAAGACAAATGCTAACCCACACATAAGGATCCCGACAATAGATTTTTATTTTTTTTATTATCTTTTTCTTGGTAATTAAGAATGTATTTTTTAAAAAATATTTGAAAGTATTAAAAAAAATATAAAATAAAAATAAAAATTGCACTGGCAGTTCCCATCGGATCCCCATGTGTGGCTGTAGAGCCACTCTACTCAAAAACCTCCAACTAGTTTAGAGAAAAAGAATTTCAAATGGGGATTGTAATGCAAAATCCCATGTTATACCAAGGCATGCAAAATATGTAGGACAAAAAACCCAACCATCAAACAATTACGCGGGGCATTGTATCAAACAGTTATTGGGCATTCTGTCAAAACCAGACGAACTTTATTCAAGGAAACTACATACAATACAACCAAGCCCAAATACAACAGCCAAAATTCCTGTACGTTGCTATAAAAAAATGTCGCTTCATGCTCTGAATAGAAATTTAGCATTTCACCAACTATCTAGAGAACTTAGGACCCTAGAAATTTGAAGAACCCAAGAAATTAAACATTAAAAATCTCGATTACCTTAGAGCTTGGGAGAAGGTTGTTGCTTGGATATCTCATATCTGACAGTGATGGATTTAAAGGAGAGAGAGAGGTCCCGAGAGGACCCAAAAAGGAGAACCAAAATGTAGAGACCGAAAATGGGGAGGAGAGTCTTTGGGGGAAAGTTTCGGGGAGCGAGAGTGGGGAAGAGAAAATGGGGGGTGAGCTGAACTCAAGTCAAAACTAGTCCGTGCACACCCCGTGCGCGTATCATTTTATTTTTTCTTTCCAATTCGGTACCATGGGCACCTGCTCTATAGACTATTCTGATTCTCACCAAGGATATTTACGTAAACTCCACACTAGCAGCTGTCGTATATTAGTTCCAGGGAACCCTACTCCCCTGTTCTGCTCGCGGTCTCGCTCTCTTGCGGAAGGGTTTTAGCGCAACGCTTTCTTTCTCACTCTCTCCTTAGGTTCGATCTCTTATCGAGTTGTAGCTTCTCATCTTTGCCCCTATTCGATTGTGTACGTCAGTTTAGATATATCTGTGTCATCCAGATTGCTCTTCGATGACTGTGAATGGCGTGTGTTTGAAATCTTAATTTCGACACTTATTTTATAAATATTATCGGGTTTGAGATTGAAAGTTTTCTATGCTTTTATGCTTTTATTCTGCCATTCGGATCTATGAATTTTCTATGTCGTATAGTTGATTATATAGATCTGGTATCATACTGAGGAAGATATAATGATTAGCTTCATGATTACGGTGTCTTCTTCTGCGTTTGGTGAGGTTGTCTCCTTGTGGTGCTGTGGCAATTATCCGGATTTTCTTAGCTTTTTGTTATTTGATATTTATTATTGTTCTACATATTTTTGGTTTTAACTTTAATACATTGCAATTTTTTTAATATGAAAAAATTAAATCGGTTCTTAATATAGCGAATAGTTCTTATTATTTATAGTTCTGGACTTTTCCCTGGCCAGATTTATGATTTATGATTTATGATTTATGATTTATGACCAGATTTATAATCTGTAGGATGCTGTGTGTTAAACTACGGGAAAAGTTGGCTCGAGGATCTGGATAACTTAATATTTTTTGTTTTTCATTTTTCGAGTTTAAACAGATTATTTATCTGAACCACTGCATTAAGGATTTATTCTTCTAAAATTAATTTCTAGTGAATCCGTTGTCAGTGTGCATTAATTGCATTTGGAAATTTATTTTTATACTTGTCAAAAACATTTATGTATTTGTTAACACCTTTATTGTTTTTGCAATTCCCTCGATGTTAATGAAGTGGTAGCTTTCTCACATTATTTTGCACGTTATTAACAGTCTCAAGCTACCGCTTTCTCACATTATTTTGCACATTATTAACAGTCTCAAGCCAAGATTTAATAATGGGTAAGGAGAAGGTTCACATCAACATTGTGGTCATTGGTCACGTCGACTCAGGCAAGTCGACGACCACCGGCCACTTGATCTACAAGCTTGGAGGTATTGACAAGCGTGTTATTGAGAGGTTCGAGAAAGAAGCTGCTGAGATGAACAAGAGATCATTCAAGTATGCTTGGGTGCTCGACAAGCTCAAGGCAGAGCGTGAGCGTGGTATCACCATTGATATTGCCTTGTGGAAGTTTGAGACCACCAAATACTACTGCACAGTCATTGATGCCCCAGGACACCGTGACTTTATTAAGAACATGATTACTGGAACCTCCCAGGCTGATTGTGCTGTTCTTATTATTGACTCCACTACTGGTGGTTTTGAAGCTGGTATTTCCAAGGATGGACAAACCCGTGAGCATGCTCTACTTGCCTTCACCCTTGGTGTCAAGCAAATGATTTGCTGTTGCAACAAGGTATGATGCGAGCATATTCCACATCTTACTTATTTTCCATTGTGTGCGATATGGTTGTTCTTAGATTGTGTTGTGCTATCTAAAACACCTGGATGTTTTTATGGTTGTGAATGAGGTATATCGTTGTACTTTTCTTTGAACAGATGGATGCCACAACTCCAAAATACTCAAAGGCAAGGTACGATGAAATTGTGAAGGAAGTCTCCTCCTACCTGAAGAAGGTTGGGTACAACCCTGATAAGATTCCTTTTGTCCCCATCTCTGGATTTGAGGGTGACAATATGATTGAGAGGTCCACCAACCTTGACTGGTATAAGGGCCCAACCCTGCTTGATGCCCTTGACTTGATACTGGAGCCCAAGAGACCTTCGGACAAGCCCCTGCGTCTTCCACTTCAGGATGTCTACAAGATTGGAGGCATTGGAACTGTGCCTGTGGGTCGTGTTGAGACAGGGATTATTAAGCCAGGTATGGTGGTGACTTTTGGCCCCACTGGATTGACCACCGAAGTTAAGTCTGTTGAAATGCACCATGAGGCTCTCCAAGAGGCCCTTCCCGGTGACAATGTTGGCTTCAATGTGAAAAATGTTGCAGTCAAGGATCTCAAGCGTGGGTTTGTTGCCTCAAATTCTAAGGATGACCCTGCCAAGGAGGCAGCCAATTTCACCTCCCAAGTTATCATCATGAACCACCCTGGCCAGATTGGAAATGGCTATGCCCCAGTCCTTGATTGCCACACTTGCCACATTGCTGTCAAGTTTAACGAGCTCATCACCAAGATTGACAGGCGTTCTGGTAAGGAGCTTGAGAAGGAGCCCAAGTTCTTGAAGAATGGTGATGCTGGATTTGTTAAGATGATTCCCACAAAGCCCATGGTGGTGGAAACATTCTCGGAGTATCCCCCACTTGGTCGTTTTGCTGTTAGGGACATGCGTCAAACTGTGGCTGTCGGTGTCATCAAGAGCGTAGAAAAGAAGGATCCTTCTGGAGCAAAGGTGACCAAGTCTGCAGCAAAGAAAGGTGGCAAATGAGTTGTGTGCTTCAGGGTTTTCGTAGATGAAGAGCATTATCATAATTCCAATAAGGATTGGGTTCTTGCTAGTAATCTATCCATCAGAAATTTACAATTTTGTACCGTTGATTATAGCTTCAAGTCTCCACCACCATCCTGTTCTTGCTGTTCACAGAATTGGGTGCTTGATCACCGGTAGCCGAGCTGCTCTCCTTGATCTGGTTTGTCTTCTGCTTATGGTATTGTCTTGCAAGACTTGTATTCATAAGCAGGATATTTAGGTCTGTTCCTTTACTGCCGTGGATGCTTTCTATTTACATTCATAATGTATCCCCTTTTTGTGCGTGTGCATGTGGTAATTGCAGCTAGCTCGATCTTCATTGTTACTTGGCACTTGCCGCAGCTGCTGCTGATTAATGTCTTTTAAGCTTTCTTGTAGATTGTTTATTGAACAAATGTTATGATAATTTTTGTGCAATTGACGTCAAGTTTTAGAGTCTACGATTGCTGTAGTTTGCCGGCGTGGAACAGTGCTAAAGCAATGTTGGGGGTTGCATATAATACTTATCATGAGAAATACTTTAGCCTCAATGGATTACATAAAAGTATCATAAATTGACCAGTCTTGGTGAGATATATCAAATTGTAGAGTTATTTTTATTATAAAATAGATTTAATAGAGTATATAAAATCATGTGAGATATTTTTAGACTCTTTTTCGGCTGGTAGCATTCTCTACTTTTATCCTATTTGAATGTCTACTGTCTGAAGGAGCAGTACAAGAAGCAGATATTATCGTTCCCTCGGGAAGAAACATGCAAATATCAATCTGTCCACGTTTTGCCTCAAGTACGGTATAGTCTTTCATCCCAAAGCAACAAAAGAAGATAACATTAGATGGAGTAAATACTTTTTTAACACCATGTGAAGTGGAGGGCAGGGACCGTTTCTGCTCAGCTCTACTTCAATCTCCAATTATATCCATCGGTCTGCAGATGAGTTCGAATGAACATGCTCAGGACCATTAATAAGACCATTTAAGCTTAGGATATTTTACTGCTATGCAAGACGTATGATGGGCACCAGTGTAGCCCTACATGCCAAGAGGAAGAAGAGAATGTAACGAGACTTAAATAAACTTAATGAAACATTTAAAAGGAGGCTGGGGAAGGATTAGATGAGGAAAATCATATTTAAACACATTATGATACAGTTGACATGATTTGTACAAGAAAGTTCAAAATTATTTATCCACGCCAACTTGATTGTCTGTGGAAACCGGTAAAATCTCATTTAAGAAATTCACCCAATAGCAAGAAAACATCATGGACAACGTAAATTTTAACGTCAAGACAACCAAAATTTCGCCTTGCCTTGGGCATAATGATCGGTAATGCCCAGAGGCACAGGGCCGAACATATTACATAACACGGTTCAGCCGTTCCAAAAGAAAAGCTTTTAAAAGACCTATATATAGTAAGTGTGTTGTTCATAACTTCAGAGTCACAAATTCTTAAAAGCTGACTCATGTTTCTGTGGAGACAGCCTTGCCAGCAAAGCCTTGTTATGGCAGTGCTCCGAGTCGACAAAATAAAAACTCCCATTGGCTTTGAATGTAACATAAGGCCTATTGGTCTCAGGTGGCCGAATATCAGCAAACTTAATCGTCCTTGGGATAGATGTGGCAAGCCATGACAACATCTCCACCTCGAAGCTGTCTGAACCAGGCTGCCACCTGAGCTTGTGAACATATGGGCTTACAAACCAATGGAGGGCAGCAGTGGTACTAGCGCTTAAAAATATCACAGATGATGCAACTGCACCCTTGAGGATCACATTCATGTCGGGAGATGTCATGAAGGTTATGACTGGACCCAGCGATACGGACAGGCAGCAGGTTGAAAGAGAAAGGAGCTTAACTTTCTTGACGGTGGATGAGATCGGACCATAATAAACAACTCCAGTATCTTTGTCATCTTTCCCAGCTTCTTCCCCTCTCCGTGGTCCGATACTGATCTTGCCCTCATCTTCTTTAGTGGTGGCTGGAGATGCCCATCGTCTCTGGGCAGCAGCAGGAGGCAGGATGGCAGGGTTGAACTTGGGTTTTGCATTCAGGCCATGTGCCCATGCCCCAGACCCAGAAGGATGATAACCTGAAGAACAGAGTATTAATATTCTGGTAATGATTATAACAACAAATGTCAAAATTGTCTATTTCTCAATGTCCAGAAAATGGAACAGAAACCAGACAAAAAAGAAAAGATCATGAAATACGTTAAATTCATAAGTATGGTGGTGGGGTTAAGAGGAAAACTTTAAGGGTGAGGATTTGCAATGGACAGGTATTTATAAACAGCAAACGAGTTTTAGAACAACCAGATATGGATCATCAAAATCCTTCTCCACTCCCCCTTCTCTCTCTCCAGTATATACACATACATATGCATATGATAAAGATGCATTAAGTGGAAGAGTTGTTAACCATAATGTAAAATTACAGACATAGCTTTGAACACAGAAGCCGTAAGAAAATATCAATTTGTGTTGGATACTCGCAATAATAACTCAAGATTTAAATTTGATATTGAGTAATAGTCTTTCTACTTGCAAGCCGGTGTTTAAAGCGCACCCTCTATTTTATTGACAGGACAAGACTTGATTTGTAAGAGATGTAAATTCTAGATTTCCCTAGCAAATCAAGTCTTACCATGTCAACGATATAGAGTGTGCATTGCAGACTAGCTTTTAAATAGCATTTTTCCAAAAGATAATAGGAATCTAGGATAACAAGGTTTTGGTGTGAAGCACCTAAAAAAATATGCCACCCGCACGCCAAAAACGAATGACTAATGTTGTCAAATGTCACTTGTCACCAAGAGCGCATTTATATGTTATCCTAGATGGGCTGGACAACAAGATCCCTCTAGTTCTTTTCCTTCTTTTGTGTAGTGTGTGTGTCCGCACCCTTGAAAAGAGCAAACAATTAGTCCATAACTTGACAGAAAATAGAGTACATTGATAGGAGGAAAAAGATCGCTTTCCACTCTCAAATTGCTCAAGTACCGGCGGGGTAAGACTCCCAATGTATAGAAGCTTGCTTCATGATCCATGACGAATAAAAAATTGTATAACTTGCGTGATGAAGCCGTATAAGAGGTTGGATGCAATTAATAATTTCACAAAAATAATTAACTCGCAGTGATCTTATAATTTGACATCCAACTGAGTGCTACGGGAGAGAGTGTGCAGGTAGTAGAGTGATACAGCAAGATGATCCGATTGTATCAAATGATGCACTGGCAGTAGAATCTTCTTGTATCACACAGATATCACTTTGTTTTGGGCGATTTCATTCGAGACGACTAAGAATACTGGATGCACCAACGCAGGCAACACAGAATATAATTTTCAAGAAATGCTTTTTATTTTTTTTTTAAGATTTTAAGCAGAAATCCGTCTTTTTCTCAGAGGACCCTAAAGGTATTTGGGGAAAACAAGTATTCTGTGTTGAAGAAAAGCAAGAAAGGTACTCTGCAAAGCTATAGATAAACAAACGCGCGAAATCGGGAACAGTATGTTTATATGTTTATACAGTTGAAATGAAAATGAAAAATTAGAGGAGGGGAGAGGCAGAAAGAAGAACCTGATAAAGGGAAGTAGCTTCTGGAGGAGAGCTGCTTAGACTGAGAACGGAGCAAGCGAAGGAGAGCAGTGCTGGCCATTTTTGGAATTCTGATTCCAGGGCCAAAGTGACTGTCACGCGCCGATTCGGGCTCTAGGATTTTGGGGAGGTCTTAGAAAGGCGGAAGACAGAAGTGATGTAGGGTTAGATAGTTTGAAGCTCAGGCTGAGTTGTCCCCAGTGGGCTTGGGCTTGGGCTTGGGCTTGAGTCTGGTTCGTAATAAGGGTTGGGCTAATCTTAAACATTAGTCTACCGGACCTTTATGTTAGTTATATGTTGTGTCGGGCCTCAGTCAATTTAGCCCATTCGATTATTTTTGCTTTAGGATCTAATTCATGTAATGGCCCTCTGGCCCACCAGTTTGTTAGGAGATGTCAGTTCCATATATTTATTATTAGGAAAATATTTTACGATTAGATAACGATAAATTAATGTGATTTAATATGAAGAAAAAAAAAAAAAAATTTGTTCGCAACTTCGCAGTGTACGAACGACTGTCGTTGAAATCGGACAGAAATTAGAAAGAAAAGGAGGCAAGGGCCAAGCGGTTGGAGAAGAACTTCATAGTAATCCTACTAATATGATTACTTATGAAGTTTTATAAAATAATTTTATAAACTAACTAATTTTATGATTGGTTAGTTTTATTATAATTATTTGATTTATTAAATTTATTTTATAATAAAAATAATTTTATAATTTACGAATCACATCAAGCCTGCGTAATTCATTTCCCTAATCGTAAATCCTAACAAGGCCACGCCGCTGGGTTCAAAGTACTCCATTCTCGACAGCCGAAATATCTTTTACGGTCACTTCCCAAAATCCATATACGCTGTAGAATTCGTCTCCGAAACACAATCTTGGGTCTTTCTAGCCGGTACCAATCTCTCCTTGTATGCATACATATGTTCACTGATTCTCAACGTTAATTAAGAGTACATAGCAATGTTGATTCGAATTCTCAACGTTTCTAGTACGTAGTAATTAATGCATATGGTAAACTAAGAGTTTTTAGAGCTCAATTGAACCAAATAATTGTGCTAAAGCTTAGTTAAAGGCAGGTTTTTGTTTTCTCTTGTCTGTAACAATGAATATTCGAGCTCTATTTTTGTTTCCATGCTTTGTTAACGGTAAAATATTCACATGCTCTGTCTCGAGTCTCGGCCCTCCCACTGATTGATCATGTTATTGTATTGCAGTATCAGATATATCCAATGGAAGCACCGACTTTGGATGTAGGGAATGTAGGAATTGGAAGTATTGCTAACGATACTGCTGCAGATATCGAGGGTTTCAGACATCACGTCGACGAGATTTTTGGGAAGGTTGATAAGGTAGGATATACTTAATAACTACTAACCAGGTGCCTTTCTATGTGTTTATATCGTGTATTCTAGTAATTTCTTTCTTGCTAGTTTTAAACGACAGCGGTTTTTGTTTTGGTTTATTATCATGTTCAATCAATCAGCATGTTTCAATATCATGCTTGTATAATTATTATTTTGCGAACTCAAACTTGAAATTCACTAGAAAATCCTTAAAAGAAAGGTAATGTGACATCTATAGCTTTTCCCCCTTATGATAACCTGATTGACATGTTGAACAATAAACGGACAAACCATATCGTTGACTGCCATAGAACACTGCTGGAGTTATCTACATAGATATATTTTTACTTTCAAGAGATCTAAAATGGTTCCGAATTCTTCAGATTATAGCTAATTGCAAGGATTTCTGATGCCGCTATGTCCTGAATATTTTGTTAAGTGTATGCTGTAAAATAAGTACAGCATATTTTGTGATCTGAAACAGTTTGTCTCAGCGTGGGGTTTTCCTCCTATGGTTATTAGCTTTTAGCAATTGTCTCTTGATTGGCTGCTGATTTTAATCACCAAATACCTGTGGAAACCTATATGTGCTTGAGATTTTGAAACTGCATTTTTTGGCCCCTTTATATGGGATTAGAGTTTGCGGGAAGAAGGTGATGAGCAGGTTGTACCTTTTCATTGTTTTCTTCAAGGTCGTCTCCCTTGTATAATATTTTAGTGATTTTCTTACCTATACAGTGCAAAGAAAAAAAAATGCTATGTTCGATTTTTTATTTATTTGCAAAATCCATTCAGGGGCTCACTTGTTCACGTTTATATCCTTTACTCAAACATTTCATGTTATTTGATTTGTTGTAATGAAGCTTTTCCAGGTAAGTTAAAGGACATTTTCTAGAGCTGCAGATATGCTCATCCAAAAATAAATACAAAAAGTATTAACCTTTTCATATTGAGCAAATGCTGCTATAAATTTGTGAATCACGTTTTCCTTAAAATGATATCTTTTATGGTTGATCCTAATGCAGTTTTTCCTTCTTATTATCATGTTGGGTCATTTTTAAGGGCATGTTTGGGTAATGAGATGAAATGGGTATTCCATGAATAGTAGGGAAATTGTATTAGATAAGAGAGAAAATTGGATAAAATATTATAAAGTTAATAAATTGTTTGAATATTATTTTTTAGTCTTATTTTTGTTTTGAAAACTGTTGCATTATTTTTTGTGTTTTGCTTGGAATTTTGGAAAATTTATAATGTTTAGGTAATGATTAGATGAAAAAAATGAAGATTTGAAATTGAAAAGTGTTCTGTATTTGAGTGGTATTTGGGAAGGAAATTATGAGAAGTTTGAGATGAGATATATGTTCTCAAACAACCCTACATATCAGTGCCTGTACATTTGTAAATTGATTGTAATTATTTCATTGTACCTTACAGCTTGAGCAAAGAACAAATGAGATAGAACAGTTCTACTTAAGCACAAGTAAAAAGCAACTCGGCACATCCAAAGGTAGCTCAATAGTGAAGGACAAAGATAAGGATAAACATATTCCAAGTATTAAGAAGCAGCAGCAAGATGCGTCACGTCGGGAAGCAGCTTCTGCAAAGAGAATGCAAGAGCTCATCCGTCAATTTGGCACAATATTGCGCCAGGTTAAAAAAGCTTAATAGCCATCCTGTCACATATCGCTGCTTAGACATTATTATGTTTTTTGAACATATATGCCTAGATGTATGCTGCATCTTGTGTTTGTATTTGTGAATGTGTATATGCATGTGTGCAAAGTTTATTTAATGTTCCATTTTGGGAACTTGAGTGGATGAGGATTTTTTTTTTTTTATTATTATTGTTTAATTTAGTTGGATAATTGATCTCATATGCACTCTGTAACCTTGTTCAACATCAGAAAAATGAATAACTCTTTTAGAGTGGGTAGGTTATAAGTGTAATCGCGAGTGTTAATTTTCGTGTTGGCTACTTAGTAGATGAAACTAAGGTCTAGTTTGTTTTCAGAGATAAGATGAGATGAGATAAAAGTTAAAAAAAGAATAAAATATTGTTGTAATATTTTTTTTTTAATATTATTTTTATTTTGGAATTTGAAAAATGTGTTTTGGAATTTGAAAAAGATGAATTTTTTATTATATTTTGTATGGGGATTTGAAAAAGTGTAATGATGAGTTTGAGATGTGTTTTGGGTTTTTTGTTTCATCCCCGTAAGCCAACCGGACCTAAGCTTTATGAAGTGATTCTAGGGAAACTTCAAAATGATTTTTTTATTTCTTTGGGGGGTTATAGTGCAAATTGACTGACAGTTTCCCTGGGTTGTTACATATAGTAGTTGCTGTAAGATTGAAAATGACAATGCATGTTATTTCATATTTTTATATATATATTTGGTTGGCTGTCAGATCATGCAACACAAGTGGGCATGGCCTTTTTTGGAACCTGTAGATGTAGAAGGTCTTAACCTACATGACTACTATGAGGTAAAGTTCCTTGTTATTAATTTTCCAAATATGTCACTGCATATGATAATAATCATGTGACATTGCTTTCCTATTCACAAGCTGTTATCTGGGTGAAGGTGACTTTGTTGCTATAATTGAATTTTTGTACATCTGCTTGTTATCTCTGGGCTTACCATGTAGTGCCATGTCGATATCAGTGCTAAGTAATTATAATTGTTGGAAGATTGTCCCAAATACTTTGGCTTTGCTATTGGATACGCCATTGATTCTTATTTGGCAGTCTGTCCTCCGTTGCCTTTCCATCATTGGTCCTAGATTTCTTCTGCATGTGCATTTGACTAATTCATTCTAGATGATGTATAATAGGTAATTGACAAGCCCATGGATTTCAGTACAATAAAAAATCAAATGGAGGCCAAGGATGGTACGGGATATAGGAATGTTCGGGAAATATGTGCTGACGTGAGATTGGTTTTCAAGAATGCAATGAAATATAATGATGATAGAAGCGATGTTCATGTTATGGCCAAAACTTTACTGGAAAAATTTGAGGAGAAGTGGCTGCAACTTCTACCTAAAGTTACTGAAGAGGTAACTTCTTTCCCAAATTGACAGCCCATTCTTGTATTAATTCTGGTCAATATCTTTTGATGATTTTAATGTTAGTAGCAATGTACTTCAGGAGAAAAGACAAGAAGAGGAGGAAGCAGAGGCACAGTTGGATATGCAGCTTGCTCAGGAGGCTGCTCATGCCAAAATGGCAAGAGATATAAGTAACGAGGTATGTTAAAGATTTTCAACATTCTTATGAGGATATGTTTGATACAAAATAAGCTATATGAGATAACTCATAGATTTCTTTTTTTGATAAGAAATAACTCAGATTTCTTTAAGCATGTTGAAGGTGTTTTTCTGGTTTCCTTATTCTTGTCTGATTTCGTATACTGTGAATCTGATGAGTACCTTGTTCAAATGTGCCATGATGAATTCTTTTAAGCTGTATGAGCTTGACATGCATCTGGAAGATCTCAGAGAGATGGTTGTTCAAAAGTGCAGGTTTGTTCTATGACATCATTGTCTAATACTGAAAATACAGCTTTATTTAGCTTGTATTTTGTAACAACCCCCCCCCCCCCTCCTTTTGTAGAGCTGAAAAAACCAGGGCTAAATTTGGATTTGATTGTTAATTATGACTGGGCACGTGCACATGGAATAGATTTATCTTTCTTGTTGTAATTTAAATTCTCCGAGTGCTTTTACCTTAATTGAATTTTTCCCCACAACTGGAAGTTATGTCATCAAATTAAGGAAATGGAAATGACTGTTCAGGCTTGATGGGTAGATTGAGTTAGGAATTATTTTGATTAATAAAATGAAGGATTTATTTTGATTAAATAAATAATCAATTTCAATTTGTAAGTTGGTCTCTTGCTTGGTGCGAGTTATGTAAATTATGTAACATCCCTAGCCTACAGTGGGGTGTTACATATTGCTTGGTATTTCCTGTCTAATATGCTTGAATATGCTTGCCATGTACTTGTATAATTCCAATGCAACTGTTCTACTTGGACTGTTTATAATTAGGAAGATCAATTGCTGTTCGTTGACTATAGTGCCTCTTGCTTTGACCAGTGATACACTTATATAACTGAAAGAGAGAGTACTCAAATATTGTAGAATCCAGTTCTCTCTGACATTATTTGTTGTGCTGCCTTAAATAACTTGATTGAGTTGCGGTTTTCAAATCAAATAATTTGATTACTTAAAAAGAAATGACATGATTGTGGTAGTGGTATGTACACATATGTAATTTTGCATCACTGCAAAGGCGATTAAAGTTTACATTGAGAACGTGATTTTCAGAAAAACTTCCACTGAAGATAAGAGAAAGCTTGGGGCAGCACTTACCAAATTATCTCCTGAAGATCTAACCAAGGCATTGGAGATTGTTGCTCAAAATAATCCATGCTTCCAAGCAACTGCTGAAGAGGTGGACCTGGACATTGACGCTCAGGTCATCATTAAGATTTCCTGACCAGTGCCGGCCAGTATTTCCATCTTCTAGATTCTTGCACACGATTTGCTAGTTTACAAAATGAATAATGTATTGTGCTTCTTATGCAGAGCGAATCCACGCTATGGAGGTTGAAGTTTTTTGTGAAGGATGCTTTGGAAGTTCAAGGCAAGAGTTCTACAATTGCAGGTGGCGTTAACAACAACAGCAGCAATGACAACAACAACAACAATATCATTAGTAACAATAAACGGAAAAGTGAGATTTGTGATGCTATTGCAAGAACTGCCAAGAAAAAGAAGTAAAATGCCATCGATCATAACAATGTCTTGCAGTTGGAGAGAGCAGTTGGATTGTATATTTTTGGCCATGTTTCTTGTGAACCATTAAAGACAGACATTCGCAAGGGTACTCCAATTCTCAACGGTCGGAGAACCCTTCTGACAGATTCTGACGAGAAAATGGCGAGGCCATGGGTGCAGTCTTCATCAATATCTCTAATTCGAAGTCGTGGGCTACCTTATGAATCGAACCTTCTTCACGTGGTGGTCTGCCAGTGTAATATATGCAATGATCTGTAAACAGCGTCTTTTATTGGGTTTTTTTTGTAGTCAGTATTTTAGACGGTTTATTTTTTTGACAGTACATGCTATTAATATAGTGCCAATAATTAAAAAATAAATTAGTATTTATGTAACGGATAAAGTCCCAGCTTATGACTACCTATAATCCCCACACAGGAATGTTAGAAACTTTCTAAAATTTCGTGATAGTAGGAAACAGGTTCCACTAATTTAGAGCTTTTAAAGAACAAGTTTCATTAAACGACTTCCGAAGGACAAAAAAGTTCTTGCCAGACAACTTGCAAATATCTTGCAATCAAGGAAGATTATATATTCCAATAGAGCAGTGATTGGGAACAGCCTACTGTTTAGGAAAGCCGAAGAAGCCCCCTCACATGAATTACAGTTCACTGTTTGGAAAAGTCGGAGAAGCTCCCTCACATGAGTTAGCCGGAGAAGTCCCCTCACATGAACTCATGTGAGTGGGCTTCTTCGGCTTTCCCAAACAATGGGCTGTTCCTAATATTTTTCCATTCCAATATGTATCTGTGGAGAAAATTTGTCCGATTCATCATCATATTATAAAGAGAACTTCTATAGACACGGCTTGATATGCGTACAAGATTACTAAGTTATGAAAGCTATTGAATAATGTCATTAAGCATAAATATATCAAAAATGCTAAGGACAAATGTTAGAGATAATTAGCGGATAAACGTCAACTGATAATTTATAGTGTTTGGTGCTTGTTGTGTATTGTACAATATTTGTGAGTTGAGGAATGAAGAAATGGATCTGAAACTGAAAGAAATAGATCCGAAACGTTTTGTTTATCATGTCATATCAGTTGGTGTTTATTTGTCGCTTGCTGCTGGCGTTTTTCTCTAACATTGCTCTAACTATATTACCAATTCTGCTTTGGAATAAGTTGGGTAATCTATGCCGTTTAACACCCAACAATCTTAAGATGTCACATCAACATATTACAAGTTAAAGAAATGAGATTGTCTTGTTAAGAGGGAGAACTTGAATGGGCTTGGCCCGCTCGTAATATAAAGTCCATAGTTTTTATGGTCAACTTGAGTCCAAGCCCAAGGAAGTAGAGGGAATGAATTTTGGGTGAGGGAGGGAGAGAGTCGAAGTAATCTTGACCGTATCCCTCCGATTGGGAATGAGTCTGAATGATCTCGAGCATCCACAGAGTTTGAGGAGGTGTTAGGGTGTCCAGCACAAACCTCCATTTACTATCTTTGCCTCCGCATTAAAGATAATGAGAGATAATTTCACCAAGCAAAGTGCCTCATTAAATGCAAGATCGAGCCATGTATGCCACATTAATTGCTAGGACGAGACGGAGTGTGCTACGTTAATTACTATCTAGGATCCAGCTTTATCAATTATTAATAAGGGAAATTAATACGGCTGAGATGGGACGGAAGGAGCCATGTCATCATTGCCTGGGTGACGATCGAGTGGTGTCATCGAATTTCACCAGTCATTCTCACCTACAAGTTTAACGTAAGAACACCTATAAATAGCACACAACTTGTCATAAACCAAGTTACGTTTTCAATGCACTCAATTATCTTCATTTTTTATCTCAATTTTTCTTCCTAGAAATTGATTTTGACATCGGAGAGGTCTCGAACTCCGACCCCACTTTCTCTCCCAAATGAGAAGAGCTGAGTCGTGAAAAATGTCAAGAACACTTGCAAATGAGAAAATAAAATTGTAGAGAACAAAATGTTGTCTCTCCATCTCCGTTTATTTTCTTTTTTCCTCCCCTGTCAATCTCTCTCTCTACCCTCTGAATATAAAGGGCTGTATCTAATCCACCATAGCTAATAAAAAAAATAATCAAAGATTTTAAGAAGAAAAGATTGCTCTCAAATTTGACCACTCTGTTTGGATTCTTTTTATACACCATTGCAGCCAAAACAAAATTATCTATCTTTCTCTACCCTTTATAACATAAACTGGTAAATTAATGAGCCCATAATCTTTAGAATCTTTGACAAATACCCACTTCAAGTTTTGTATTCCTATGATTGGATTTTATCACTTTTCTCTCTCATGGAAAAGAGGAATTATTGTTGGACACCATCTAAGAGAGCGAGATATGGGAAGCAAATGGAGGAAAGTGAACTTTGTCTTTATCCGTTGGTTGAGAGTGATACCGCCAACGCATCCACATTTTGTTGTAGCCCTGTAGCATGATGAACTCCATCCAGAATTAATGGACCAAGTTGCTCTGCCACTTTTTTTTTTTTTTTAATGTCTGGGAAACATAATGGGTTTTGATTTCAGTCTCATTCCCCTTCCAATTTACCTTTCAAGATTTCTTCTTCTTACGGTGAGTCTATTGGATCTAAAGCTCATTTCATACTAGTTCGCCATCCATGGGACTATGGGAGGAACATTGTAAGGGTCACTGGGAGGGAGGGTGGCTGGCTGGGAGGGTTCTACAAGAGGGGGTTGATACAGAGAGGAGGGTCGAGTGTCTCAGTTTTAGGGATTTCTTTGTGTGTTGGTTCCCACAATTACTATCATGGATAGCCTGTGCAGCAAAGGGATTTGCTTAGCTCCAGTCGAATTACAGCTAAAGCCTCTCATATGAACAGTAAAATTATTGTTCACATGAATATTTTACTGTATATGTGAGAGGCTTTAATTGCAGCCCGACTGCAGCTAATATTTTTTTATGCAGCAAATTGTTATTGGAATGTGTTATGTTGAACCCAAGGTTTCAAGTTTCATGTAAATCTACAAATGGATTTTGATGATAACAAATGAATCCAAAGAATAAAGGAGTCTCAAGTTCAAGTTGTCCACACAATATAATCAAGCACATCAAGGAAGCAAGCATGAGCAAGAAGGGAACAAGTTCACATTAAAATCATAGATTAATGTTGTAAATCTCTTAAAAATTCAAAATTAGGATTAAAGTTCAAAATTAATATTTTATCATAAAGCATTAAAATACATTTTCCACATATGCATGAATATTTTGAAAATTAAATTTGAAAATTTTGAAATATGATTGATTGTCATCTTTCACATGTACATGACATGATTAAAGGTTTGAACTTTGAAAATATTAAAATGATTGATTGTCATCTTTCACATGTGCATGTTTTATTTGAATATTTTCAAAAGTTGTGGATGCTTTTCTTGACTTATGCAAAAGGTAGATGTCTTTATTTGAAAATTTTGAAAAGTAAAGTGTGCTCCTTTTGTCATATGCAAAAAGTAAAAGATTATATTTGAAATTTTTGAAAAGTAAAGTGTGCTCCTTTTGTCACATGTAAAAAGTAAAAATATTAGATTTGAAATTTTTGAAAAGTAAATGATGATGTTTTTGACATGGGAATCTTTTCAAATTTGAAATTGAAAAATCATTTGCCTATAAATAGCTCACTTGAGTTTTGCAAAATTCACAACAAGAGCTTACACATCTATTACTAAGTTTTGCATCATTTTTTCAAAGCTCTCATTCTCTCTTTTCTAAAATTTTGAATCTTAATTCTTATTCTTGTTGAGAGAGATATAGGTTGCGCTGTACTGTTTCTATCTCACTCATTGAGGAGTGTATTTTGATAGTCTACCTACTATCAACTCTTGTATTTGTAAAAGGGTGTGTATAACCCTTGTGTGTGTAGAAGGTGTTCTACACGGGAAATAGTTAAATCACCAAATGTGAGGTGATTGGAAGTGTAGAAGGTGTTCTACACGGGGAATAGTTAAATCACCAAGTGTAAGGTGATTGGAAGTGTAGAGGGTTTTCTACACGGATTCTTTAGAGCGGTGCTGCTTAAAGGTGTAATAGGTTTCTATCTCCACCTAAAAGAGATTGAATAGTGGATTTGGGGATCCTCAAGAGGTAGCTTGAGGCGAGGACGTAGGCAGTGGGGCCGAACCTCGTTAACATACTGAGTTTGCTTCTCTCTTACCCTTACTCTTTATATTTATTATTGTTTCATATTTTGTTTATATTTTATATTATATATTTGATTTATAATTGTTATTTTTTTAAATACAACTCAATTCACCACTCCCTCTTGTGTTAGTCATCTGGACAACAATTGGTATCAGAGCTAGTTGACCTGTACTGTTCATACAGGCAGATCACTCATGGGAACTCTCGCTTGTAACTGTGTCACCGAAGCAAGACTCTCCGACCATGGGTGACGGTGCACCGGTAGAGACGGTGGCCGGCTAGTCTGATAGGTACAGTTGTTAGGTGATATAGGTGCGGCCTATGATCAGTAACAATTGGTATCAGAGTTAGAGCTCTATTATAAGATTAACTATCTTTTGAGTTAAGATCTTATGGCTAACATTGCAGCTTCATTTGGTGAAGGTCAATCTAGCAGTCGGCCTCCACTCTTTTGCGGAGACAATTACTTATTCTGGAAAGTTAGAATGAGAATATTCCTTCAGGCTCAAGGTCGAGAAATCTGGAAATGCATTGTAAATGGACCTTATATTCCAACAAAAGTAGTTGATGGAGTAAAGGTCAAAAATGAAGAAGAAGAGTTTGATTGTGAAGACGATAGACTTTATACTTTGAATTTAACTGCTATGAATTTATTATATAATGCTCTCAATGGTAATGAATTTAATAGAGTAATGACTTGCACTACAGCAAAAGAAATTTGGGATAACTTGGAAGTTACTTATGAAGGAACTTCTCAAGTCAAGGAATCAAAAATTTATATTCTTACTCATGAATATGAAATGTTTAAGATGAATGATGATGAATCTATTTCTAGTATGCACACTCGTTTTACTAATATCATAAACAGTTTGACAGCTCTTGGCAAAGTTTATTCCAAAGTGGAGATAGTAAGAAAAATTCTCAACTCTCTACCAAAACGTTGGGAGTCAAAAGTGACAGCGATTTTTGAAACTAGAGACCTCAAAAAACTCGAAGTGAATGAACTCATCGGGTCACTTATCAACCATGAGTACACATTGAAAAGAGGAGAAGAAGAAGGAAATTCAAAGAAGAGTTTGGCACTTA
Source organism: Platycarya strobilacea (assembly GCA_036898215.1). Taxonomy (NCBI): domain Eukaryota; kingdom Viridiplantae; phylum Streptophyta; class Magnoliopsida; order Fagales; family Juglandaceae; genus Platycarya; species Platycarya strobilacea. The sequence continues at coordinate 2,829,917 of CM072556.1, forward strand.
AAGTTGTTCCACATGAAAGTGAAAGTGATGAAGATGAGGAAAATGACGATAAAGATGAAGAAGTTGCGATGATAATAAGAAGAATTCAGAGGTTCTTAAAGAAAAATAAAACTCCTCCAAGGAAATTCTTCAATAAGTTTTCCAAGAAAGATTCAGGTAAAAATGACACTTTAATTTGTTATAAATGCAATAAACCTGGTCATATCAAGTCAGATTGTCCTCTGCTAAAAAAAGATCGAAACAAAGGCAAAAAAACAATGAAAGCTACGTGGAATGATGATTCAAGTAGTTCAGATAGTGAAGCAAGCAATGGAGAATCAACAAATCTTTGTCTTATGGCTAAAAATGACATTGAGGTAACAAATTTTGATAATATTGAAGATCCTTCATATGAAGAATTGTAAAATGTTTTAGAAAAGGTATATGAGGAATTTGAAAAATTGGGTATCAAATATACTGTTTTGAAAAAAAAAAAATCTTCTTTAACAAACGAAATTGATATTTTAAGAAAAGAAAATATTGTTTTGAAAGATGAAAATTTTGAATTGAAAAAAAAGAAAACTGATTTAGAAAATATTATTGAAAACTTTACGAATGGAAAAAGAAATTTTGAAAAACTTCTTAGTAGTCAAAAATGTGTTTTTTATAAGGCAGGCTTGGGATATATGCCAAAACAAAAATACAAATCTTATAAAAACTTCTTTGATAATCCTTCTACATCAAAGTCCAATATTCAAAAATTTTTTCATAAAAATAATTTTGTTAAAAAAGGATACTATTATAATCACTCAAGTTCTTCATATATGTCACATGCTATTTGCAATTTTTGTAATAGAAATGGTCATAATTATCTTGCTTGTCCTATTAGAAGAAAACATACAATGACTATTAGGGTCATATGGGTACCTAAATATATTGTTTCTTCTAATACTAATAAATAAAGGACCCAAAGAATTTGGGTATCGGGAATTGTTTTTAATTGCTTTTGTAGGTATGTATGAAGTATTCTACAGGTAAAAATAAATTATTTTTAGACAACGGATGCTCAAGATACGTGACAGAAGACAAAACTAAATTCATTGACTTCACTTCTAAAGAAAAAGGATGTGTGATATTTGGAAATAATTCAAAATGAAAGATCATGGAAATAGAAGGAAAGATCATCAAGACTTAGTACAAGATGCAACCAAATAGTGGAAACATGTGAAAGATCATCCAGCGGAATAAATTCTAGGAGAACCTTCACGAGGTGTAAGTACTCGATCATCTCTTAGAAATATTTGCAATCATACTGCTTTTCTATCTCAGATTGAACCTAAAAATATTGATGAAACACTTATTGATGAATCTTAGATTCTAGCTATGTAAGAAGAGTTTAATCAATTTAAAAGAAATGATGTTTGAACACTTGTTCCTAAACCCAAAAATCATACTATTATTGGAACAAAATGGGTTTTTAGAAACAAGAAAGATGAGTCCGGAGTCATTACTAGAAATAAGGCTCGACTTGTAACTCAAGGTTTCAATCAAGAAGAAGGAATCGATTATGATGAGACATATGCACCAGTCGCAAGATTAGAAGCTATTCGAATGCTACTTGCATATGCTTGTTATAAAAATTTCAATTTTTTTCAAATGGATGTTAAAAGTGCTTTTTTAAACAGTTTTATAAATGAAGAAGTATATGCTGAGCAACCTCCAGGTTTTGAAAATCATATTTCTCTAAATCATGTTTTCAAACTCACAAAAGTACTATTTGGACTCAAACAAGCTCCTAGAACGTGGTACGAGAGATTCAGTAGTTTCTTGATTGAAAAAGGCTTTTTGAGAGGAAAAATTGATACAACTATTTTCATTAAATACGAAAATGATGATTTTCTTTTGATTCAGATTTATGTTGATGATATAATATTCGGTACTACTAATGAAAATATGTGTCAAGTTTTTGTTAAGACTATGCAGGAAGAATTTGAAATGAGCATGATGGGAGAGCTTATATTCTTTCTCGGATTGCAAATTAAGCAAGCAAAAAGTGGGATATTCATCAATCAATCAAAATATATTAAAAAATTACTGAAGAAGTTTGGGATGGAAGGTGCTAAGGAAACTGGAACACCAATGAGCCCATCCACTAAACTTGATAAAGATGAATCCGGTAAACTAGTTGATTCGAAGGTATATCGAGGTATGATTGGTAGTTTATTATATTTGACAACCAGTAGACCAGATATTATGTTTAGTGTATGTTTATGTGTACGTTTTCAATCATTTCCAAAACAATCTCAATTGATTGCAGTCAAGCGGATTTTTAGATATTTTGCCAGTACCATTGACTTAGAGTTATAGTATCCTAAACACACTTCTTTCGATCTTATTAGTTATTCAGGTACCTATTATACTGGTTGCAAAGATGATCGAAAAAGTTTTAGTAGAACATGTCATTTCTTAGGTCGTGCACTAGTTTCCTGGTTTAGTAAAAACAAAAAAAAAACAAAATTCTGTTGCACTATCTACTGCTGAGGCAGAATATGTTGCTGCGGGTAGTTGTTGTGCTCAAGTTCTTTACATGAAGCAACAACTTGAGGATTTTAAACTTATGTATAATCACATTCCAATCAAATGTGATAATACAAGTGCTATAAATCTTTAAAAAAAAAACCCAATACAACATTCTAGAATTAAGCATATTGAAATAAGATATCATTTTTTTTTTGAGATCATGTGCAGAAAGGCGATATAGTACTGGAGTTCACAAATACACACGATCAGTTAGCAGATATATTCACAAAACCTTTACCAGAAGATAGATTATGTATGATTAGAAGAGAAATAGGTATGATGCATGTTATAAATGTCTTTGAAAGATAGATCAAAGTTCATAAAAATATAGAGCTATTTTTTTAAATACTTTTACATAAACTTGAGGTTCTTAGCCTCATGTTTGAGACACTCATTCTCTTCATACAATATCATGTCATCCCTATCCATGGGAACTAGCAAGCGGAATGAAGAATCCAATAGAGATTTCAATTTTTTATTCTTCTGCCGAAAGATTCCTTCCCTTGTATGAGACTATTGAACAATTCGTTGAAGTACAACAATTTGTTCTTTAAGCTTTTCAACCTCATGATTTTTGACTTGTAGCCACTGGGAAAAAGCGACAGTAGAGGATGAGTAGCGAGTCCCGAGACTCACCAAGTCGTAGATAGCATCGGAGTCTGGCTTATTAGCCAAACTATTGTTCTCTTGCTGCAACATGGCGCCAATGGTAGCTGCAGAAAGGACATGAGATTGAGATGTAGAATACCTCATAGATGCATCTAGAGGAATTTTAGAAGAATGAGCCATTGAGAAAAGAATTGAAAACTTAAAGCGAGAATATTGAAGGAATGCAGATGAGTCATAGAGATGAGAATAAGATTTGATGCAAATCGGATGAACTTTAAAACTAATTTTATATAGATAGCATAAAGAATAAGACAAACTATTGTCTCTTCAAATCTTATTAGTCAAAAGAAATATAAGATATGCTGGACACACATTGTCAAAAGTTTTCTTACTAGAAAAACGGTTTTCTGCTCCTATCATAGCATTGACGACCTTAGGAGAGAAGATTGATGGTTGATGTGTCAAGGGTTCCTGATTCAAGTCTGGAACATTAGTGGAAGAGAATTGTTCGGCCATTCTATCGTTATGGAGAAACAGAACTTAGGTCAAGAAGCAATGTTTTTTTTGGTATCCGATTGGTGAAAATGATTTTTTTTTATAGAAACTTAGAGCCTTCAAACCCGTTTGTCAACAACATCAAGCGATTGATCTACTTTCGCACCGACTGCTAGAGCTAGGCCTCCAACCTTTACAGGTTTTGTCAGATACGCGTGGCTTCGCATCAAATTGCCAGAGTTAGACTTCTAACATCTGCAGGTTTTGTCGGACATGCATGACTCCGCACCGCATTGCCAGAGCTAGGCCTGCAGCTTTTGCTGTCTTTGTCGGACACGAATAATTTTAATTATTCAACTTCAAATATCTGGAACATCTAATTCGTCAATAACATCAAGCGGATTTAAATCTTCTTCCGCACCGAGATGATAAAATTCGGCTTTAACCTTTGTAGGTTTTGTCGGACACGAGTGGTTCTAACTTCTACAGTCTCTACTAACGCAACGTTTTATTTGTCTGTTAGTTATTGTAGGAATATATCTTATTGAGATAATTATGATTCCTTTTTAATGATGCCAAAAGGGGGAGAAGTTTTAGACTAGAACATTAACATTGTTTAAATCGCTAAACTTGTTATATATGCTTGGAATTATGTTTATATTTTTGCTTGAAAAACTAACGCACATTCTCAAGGGGAGCTTAAGTATTAATACAGGATTCAGGTTCTATCAAACATTTGTCATCATCAAAAAGGGGGAGATTGTTGAAACCAAAGTTTTAAGTTTCATGTAAATCTACAAATGGATTTTGATGATAACAAATGAATCCAAAGAATAAAGGAGTCTCAAGTTCAAGTTGTCCACACAATATAATCAAGCACATCAAGGAAGCAAGCATGAGCAAGAAGTGAACAAATTCACATTAAAATCATAGAGTAATGTTGTAAATCTCTTAAAAATTCAAAATTAGGATTAATGCTCAAAATTAATATTTTATCATAAAGCATTAAAATACATTTTCCACATATGTATGAATATTTTGAAAATTAAATTTGAAAATTTTGAAATATGATTGATTGTCATCTTTCACATGTGCATGACATGGTTAAAGGTTTGAACTTTGAAAATATTAAAATGATTGATTGTCATCTTTCACATGTACATGTTTTATTTGAATATTTTCAAAAGTTGTGGATGCTTTTCTTGACTTATGCAAAAGGTAGATGTCTTTATTTAAAAATTTTAAAAAGTAAAGTGTGCTCCTTTTGTCATATGCAAAAAGTAAAAGATTATATTTGAAATTTTTGAAAAATAAAGTGTGCTCCTTTTGTCACATACAAAAAGTAAAAATATTAGATTTGAAATTTTTGAAAAGTAAATGATGATGTTTTTGACATGAGAATCTTTTCAAATTTGAAATTGAAAAATCACTTGCCTATAAATAGCTCACTTGAGTTTTGCAAAATTTACAACAAGAGCTTACACATCTATTGCTAAGTTTTGCATCATTTCTTCAAAGCTCTCATTCTCTCTTTTCTAAAGTTTTGAGCCTTAATTTTTATTCTTGTTGAGAGAGATATATGTTGCGCTGTATTGTTTCTATCTCACTCATTGAGGAGTGTACTTTGATAGTCTACCTACTATCAACTCTTATATTTGTAAAAGGGTGTGTATAACCGTTGTGTGTGTAGAAGGTGTTCTACACGGGAAATAGTTAAATCACCAAGTGTGAGGTGATTGGAAGTGTAGAAGGTGTTCTACACGGGGAATAGTTAAATCACCAAGTGTAAGGTGATTGAAAGTGTAGAGAGTGCTCTACACGGATTCTTTGGAGCGGTGCTGCTCAAAGGTGTAATAGGTTTCTATCTCCACCTAAAGGAGATTGAATAGTGGATTTGGGGATCCTCAAGATGTAGCTTGAGGCGAGGACGTAGGCAGTGGGGCCGAACCTCGTTAACATACTGAGTTTGCTTCTCTCTTACCCTTACTCTTTATATTTATTATTGTTTCATATTTTGTTTATATTTTATATTATATATTTGATTTATAATTGTTATTTTTTTAAATACAACTCAATTCAAATAAAGACATCTACCTTTTGCATAAGTCAAGAAAAACATCCACCACTTTTGAAAATATTCAAATAAAACATGCACATGTGAAAGATGACAATCAATCATTTTAATATTTTCAAAGTTCAAACCTTTAATCATGTCATGCACATGTGAAAGATGACAATCAATCATATTTCAAAATTTTCAAATTTAATTTTCAAAATATTCATGCATATGTGGAAAATGTATTTTAATACTTTATGATAAAATATTAATTTTGAGCCTTAATCCTAATTTTGAATTTTTAAGAGATTTACAACATTACTCTATGATTTTAATGTGAACTTGTTCCCTTATTGCTCATGCTTGCTTCCTTGATGTGCTTGATTATATTGTGTGGACAACTTGAACTTGAGACTCTTTTATTCTTTGGATTCATTTGTTATCATCAAAATCCATTTGTAAATTTACATGAAACTTGAAACCTTGGGTTCAACATGTTATTTGGCCAATAACACTCTTTCTTGTTAGAAGATTTTCTCATATATTATAGTGTACTTAAAAAGATCAAAAATACTATTATTAGTTTATTTATACATATATATTTCCTTATATTGAAGAAATACAAAAAAATCTAAATTGAAATAATAATAATTCTAAGAGTAATTCTACGTATAATTATGAGTGCGTAACTGCTACGTACTCATTTTGAAAAATTGTGGGGCATTATTAAAAAATGAATAATTTTACATGCAATCGTAAATTGGATAACCGTCGCGTAATCATTTTAAAAACGTGTAAATTTTTTTATGTGAGTCTCATATTTTATTCATATTTTTCAAAACAATTATGTGATGATTATCTAATTCACAATTACATAAATTTTTTTTAAAAATTAATTTTGTTTTTTATGTGAGAACTATATTTTATTTATTTATTTTAAAAATAATTATACCACCATATCCTAATTCAGAGTCACATATATATTTTCTCTAACTCTAAAGAAGTAGAATGGTGGTGATTTATTATCCAAAAATTAAAAAAATGGTGGTGATTTCCTTTTCTTCCATAAGATCAATAAGAATAAATAGCTGCCCATTTCACTTAAAAAGTGCGACGATTAAATCACCTTGGATCACCATCTCGCTCTCGCGAACAATTTCATCTGCCCGGTAATTTCCCTAGTTTTTTTTTGTAATAATGGTTAATCTTTTTGCCGCCGCACTCTATCTCCGTTCGTAGTTCCTGATTAATCCCTGTCTACCACTCAGATCGCTTCATTTCCCTCCATACAGAAATTTAAGTGTTCATACACACACAAGTGAGGTAGTGCCTATCTTGTTACAATTATAAAAGTTTAGATTGTAAGTGTAAGGGAATTGTAGAACCGATCTGAAACTAGGGTTTTGATTTTTGCTCTCTTCCATCTCTGGCATTTCGGCTTCTCGTGGTCGGATGTTATATTTTGTACGCACCTTTAACTTGAATTGTTTCCCCAGGAATATTTTGGCAAGCAATTGAGCTAAAATGGTGAACCCAGATGCAAACCAGCTTCCTGAAGTGGATTCATTGCCAGATGGGTTTGTCGAGGGCTCCACAGAACCACTGGCTCCTCCAACTCCAACAGTTGAACAAGAGAAACCACGTGGAGATTACAAGGAGAATGGTTTCTCAGAAATTGATCATTCGGATGAGTTGGCTGCAAATGAGTTTCAATCAAGCCCAGGTAGTGAAGAGAAGACCCAGAAACTTCGGACTTTTCCAGTTCCGTTGTCTGAAACAGATAGTTTTGATGATTCCGAGCATACAGAAGGTTCACAGGGCTCTCAAGAGGCATCTACTGTTTCCGAGGCTTCAGTTGGGGTAGTCAGATGCAGCAAGGTAAAAGAAAAAGTTCAAGCAGATTGTCAAAGTTCGGAGAGATGTAATTATCTTTACTTTGTCATTTTCTTTTTTTCTTTTCCTTCTTACAATGAATTGATTTTTTCGTATGGTGAATCGCATAACTATAGGGACACTTCTCTTATGATAGTTATACAGTAATAACATTCTTTGCTGAAAGAACTCGATTAATTATAAAGAAACATTGGTGTGAAGCCTGTTTTTGAAAATGAAAGGATGGAATTCTGTTCTGTTTTTTTTTTTTTTGCCCCGGGGGCGCCCCGGGGGGGGGGGGGGGGGGTAAGATATTTTGCATGTGAATGAAGTTGAAGATGGAATCATTACGCGCTCTCTCCCTCCCTCTCTCTCTCTCTCTCATACACATGCAAATATTTAACTTGAAAATATGCCATCTATACATTTATCTCAGAAAAAGATCTGCTACTAGAATTTGGAGATTCTCCCAGAAATTAAAATATGTTTTCTGTGAGTTGTTTCCATAAAGACAGTGAAATAGAAGTCAATTGAAGATGTGTTTTTTTATTTATTTATAAGTAAACATGTATTATTGATGAAAGAATGAGAAAAATTCCATTTACAAGACTTTTACGCCCTATCAAGTAGGAGCATTAGAAACAAGAAAATCATGCATGTCCATGCCATTAAAATTCACGGTAATGGCCCAAGTACATAGAGTTCTGAAAAATAAAACTTTAAGCTTCTCCATCGATCTTTTTTGTTCTCAAAAGTTCACTCGTTGCGCTCCTGCCACAGACACCACATGATGCAAATAAGAATCATTTTCCAACTGCTTCGATCTGTCTCCTGCCTCGGATCGATGTCCAGCATGCCAATGTAGCTACCACGGTCTCCGACATTACCCATGCTATGTCCCGTCTACTAAATACTTCATTCCAAAGAATCCTAGCTGTCTCACAATGTAGAAGTAGATGATTTACCGTCTCACCTCCTCACGACATATGCAACACTAGTCAGCTATAATAACCCGTTTTTTCCTGAGATTGTCATGGTAAGGATCTTGCCTAAAACGACTATCGACACAAAAAATGTAGCTTTGGGGAATGCCTTATGACGGCAAAGCTTCCTCCAAGGAAATTGAGGTTCGGGTCCTTGTGTGAGAGCCTTATAAAAGAAGCGCACGTTGAAAACACCTTTCCCTGCAGGTGTCCACCACATACCATCTTCGTGATGCGTGTATGGTCTAAGAGAATAAATAAGGCTATAGAAGTCAGCAAAACTGTTCAATTCCCAATTATGGGCTGCCTGATTGAAATTTACATTCCAATGTATCCGTCCGCCTGTGAACCTCATAGACTCCACCACCGTGAAATTCTTGTCGCTTGCAATTTGGAAGAGTAAAGGAAATAGATCTTGCAGCATCGTTCCCACACCAAACATCATTCCAGAATCTAATCCTAGTTCCTACACCCAATTGTAGTCGAATATGTTGTTGAAAGATCCCACACCCTCTTCTTATGTTTTTCCACAACCCTACTCCATACACTCCCTAGTTTTGCTAGTACACCAACCCCCCAAATACTCATTTATTTGCTTTCTATCACATGTTTCCAAATGGCTTCTAGTTCCTTGTGGTGTCTCCACAACTACTTGCCAAGTAACGCCTGATTAAACATCCTCAAATTTTGAATGCCCAACCCAGTACTCTAGAGCGACAAACCGTTTCCCACTTAACTAAATGATACTTGAACTCATCCCCCAAGCCACCCCACAAGAAGTCACGTTGTATCTTCTCAATGTGGCCTGCCACACTAGCCGGTATCGGAAATAGGGCTAAGAAGTAGATGGGTAAGTTTGAGAGTGTACTCTTGATCAATGTGATCCAACCCCCTTTAGATAGGTACATTCTCTTCCACCCAACTAATTTTCTCTCCATTTTTATGAACACCGTGTCCCAAGTTGCGGACGCCCTAGATGCTCTCCCCAGCGGAAGTCCCAAGTAAGTCATAGGTAGAGAAGCAATCTTGTATCCTAGATCTCCTGCCAATTCCCAGATGTTATGAACGTCTCCAATCGGTACCATCTTATATTTATCATAATTCACTTTCAAGTAACAGACTGCTTCAAAGCAAAGTAGCCATGCCTTCAGAGCTCGCACATGTTCTTGATCAGCTTCACGCGTTATTAGGAAATTAGTCCTGAGATAAGAAGTCGGTGGGTAAGTTTGAGAGTGTACTCTTGATCAATGTGATCCAATCCTCTTTAGATGGATACCAAAATGAAGGGGAGGCGCCTTGGAAGTCGGTAATAGATTCTAAATATGGTATGTCCTAGGGTAGTTGGTGTTTGAATGAGGTCCAAGGCATACATGGGATGGGTTTGTGGAAGTTCATAAGGAAACAATGAGAGTCTTTCAGGGACCAAGAATATCTACTGGTAGGGGATGGTTCACAAGTCAAATTTTGGCATAACATTTGGTGTGGAGGCACAACCCTCAAAGCTTCATTCCCTATTATCTTTGATCTCGCTAGAGAAAATGATACATCGATTACAGATCTTGTGGTTCTTTCAACTAGTACCCATCAATGGAATATTGAGTTTGTGAGGGATGTCCAAGATTGGGAGATGGAGATTTTTTTGGAGTTTTTTGCGGCATTATTCTCATTCAACATGCTTGGAGGTACGGGGGATAAGTTGAAATGGAGACACTCTAAGAAATATATCTTCTCAGTTAGTTCTTACTATCATGTCATTTCTACTCCCTGTTTACCCAATTTCCCCTAGAGGAGCATTTGACAGACGAAAGTGCCATCGAGAGCGGCTTTTTTTATGTGGACAGCAACCCTGGACAATATCCTTACCATGGGCAACATGAGGAAATGTCGTATAATTGTGATAGATTGGTGTTGTATATGCAAAAAACATGGGGAATCAGTAGATCATTTACTCCTCCACTGCAAGGTGGCCAAGAAATTATGGGATGAATTTTTCACAAGACTTGGCTTATCATGGGTCATGCCTTTTCACTTGGTGGACTTTTTAGCCAGTTGGAGAGGTCTCCGAGGTAACCCACAGGTGGCGGCTATATGGCGTATAGTTCCTATTTGTATGTGTTGATGCTTATGGAGAGAGAGAAATGCTAGGAACTTCGAAGATTGTGAGAGATTTATAGAGGAACTCATAATTTTCTTTTATAAGACTTTGTTTTATCGGGTGGGATCCATTGATTGTAACAGACTTAGTATCCATGATCTTCTTTCTTCTTTGTAACACTTGCTAAGTTTTCTCAAGTATACCTTCGGTATATCTGGGCTTAGCCTTTTTATTAATGAATTCCTTTTGATTACCTATAAAAAAAAATGTGTATCATCCACAAACAACAAATAAGAAAAATTTGTAATGCCTTTAACATGTGTGCCAATTGGAAACCCACTTATAAAACCGTGCTCTATTAAAGCCGATGTCATTCTGCTCAATGCCTCCATAACCATAACAAAAGACAGAGGAGATAATGGATCTCCCTGTCTCAAGTCATGAGAATTTTGGAAGCAACCCTCTGGACTACCATCGAGAATCTAACAGTAGAAATGTACAAGTAGATCCATTTCCTCCACCTTTCTCCAAAATCACACCTACTAAACAAATACATAAGGAAGTCTCAATTAACATGATCATATGTCTTTTCCATATCTAATTTACACAAAATCCCAGTGAGGCTATTCTTCAGTCTACCATCCAAACATTCGTTGGTGATGAGAACCGCGTCAAGGATCTACCTACCTTTCACAAATGCATTTTGTGGCTTGGTGATAAGCTTCCCAATCACCTTACTAAGACGGTTAGCAAGCACTTTAGCAATAATATTATAAACTACACTTACTAGGCTAATAGATTGGAAATCCGTAATTTCTATAGCCCCCACCTTTTTGGAGATGAGAGAAAGAAATGTGGTGTTAAGACTTTTTTCAAGTTTCCCGACCACGGATAACTCCTGAAAAACCATCATCAAATCCTATTTTATAGCTCCTCAACATTCTTGAAAAAAACTCATGGAGAAACCGTCCGGCTCGGGAGTCTTGTCCTTGACCATTTTCCTTACAACATCATACACTTCTTCTTCCTCAAAAGCTCTCTCCATCCAAACTGGATCACTCGGCTCAATAGTATAAAAGATCAGCCCATCCAGAGTGGGCTGCCATCCCTCCTGTTCAGGAAGAAGCTTCTCATAAAAGTCAACAATATAATTATGAATAACCTCATCATCTCGACACTCTGCCCCATCTATCTTTAGCATCTCTATGTTGTTGTTTCTTCTATGGGAGTTTCAACTTTATGAAAAAATTTCGCACGACGGTCTCCTTCTCTTAGCCACAATGCTCTTGGTTTTTGACAATAAGACACTTCCTCTTGCAAAATTGTCCTCTCTAGATCTACTGCTAACGAGGTCTTCTGCATCTGCTCTTCTTGTGTAAGTGGCTGCCTCTCTTGGAGTCGATCTAACTCTTGAAGTTCCATCCATTTTCTATATTATTCTCCTGGATGTTCCCGAAAGACTGAAATGTGTGTCTTGTTGTGTGATGTTTGTTGAAATGTGTGTTGAATTATATGCTGATTCTTTTGGTTTTGACCTTTTGATATCACTCTTTCTTTGTTACAGCTACTGAGGGATGCTCAGAAGCATCAGCAACCCATTTGAAGGATATGTCTTCACCAGAAAGTGCTGATACTGCAAAAAATAGAAAACCAGTTAGTAATATCATATTGCTTGATTAATATTTTTAATACATTCGATGGTAAAAACAATTAGCGTTTTCTATCTTTTTAGTCGCTGTGTGTGGCAAATTCGTTTTAAGTCAACTGAGGAAGAACATAGTATCAAAGTTTATTATAAAACTAGCCAATTCACCTGTGCATTCTTCGTGTTGAACTTTGATGTTTTGTTCAAGTTTTGTACTTGTTTGTTGCAATCTTTTTTTAGGTGACTTCTAACTTAAAATTTTCTTCTTCAATACTCTACTCCTCTTGGCAGCCTCTATAAATTTTAATGGGCCGAGTTTCATGATTGCCTTGTATTTTTTTCTAATATCTCTCTTTTATGCATCCTATGTAGTTGAGTTATATCTTTTGCATTTTTTTAATAAACTTTTCGATTACGTGTAAAAAAGTGAGTTGCACCTTAGTATAATTGCTTGACTTATATAAAAAAAATTGCCCCAGGAAACCACTGAAGCAAAATGTAGGAGCGCAAAGCGGACGATCAAATCAGAAAAGGAGTTTCTAGAGTTCACTCTGAAGTACCAACAAGTTCTAGCAGAAAAAGATGCTGGTAAGTTGAATCGATTCCATTAATGTTTAGACCAGCTTATAAAAAGGGCTTAAATTTCTTTAGACTCTACTGCGCGGTAACATAGGTAGGCTGCACTTACTTGTTATAAAATTAAGAGATTAAAGAATTATAATTCCATAAATTTATCAAAATTAGTTTAAGCAAGCCTTGGAAAGATATAACATATCATGAAAGAGAAGTTGACTATGTCTCCCCATTCTAGTGGAGTGTTAACCGGCTATAGTAAACAATATTATTTCATAATAGGTCCATCTGTAATTTTTTAAAAGAAATCCTCGGTTTTCTTTAGGCTGTGGAACCAGCAGTCTTAGCTTTGGAAATAGTCCTGAATTTTTCTTTTCTGAAGACATTCAGAGGATATGTAGGCATTGCTAACAGATATCATAAGCGGAAGCTTTTTCAATAATTTCAAATTCTACCTCAAACTTTATGAGTGGTTCAAAACAAATAGATATCGATACCTGCTGTGTACATTAGAGTAACAGTCTTGTGCATGATTTCTTTTTTCTTTTTAGAAATGGCATTTTTGTTGGCATATGCATTACTATGACATCCTTAATTATATCTGTACATGCCGATCAAGAATATATATGTGTGTGTGTGTGTGTACATGTCATCTAATAACGTTCTGTGTAAACTGATATTCTTCCATTTACCTCCCCTTGTTCATGTAGCCATTGCTGTGCGAGATAAGCTTGAATCACTCTGTAGGGAATTACAGCGCCAGAACAAAATGTTAATGGTATACTTTCGTTCTGGCACTGCATCTAATATACTTATTGTTATCTATTTTATACACAATAAGCTAGGCAATGTTTTTATCTGTAAGTTCTTATATTGTGGTGTGTACTTCAATACTTATGTTGATCCTCTTACAAATTGCTTTTGAAAGTTTTGTAGTTGATCCCTTTTGTACTTCAAGTTACAGCATTTGTCTTTTTGGAAAGAGTGACAGCTTCCTGATTTTATCTCAGGATGAATGCAAACGGGCATCCATGGAAGGTCAAAATCTGAGATTAGATTTATCAGCCAAGTTCCAAGATGCGATAAAGGTTCAATGGATTTTTTTTTTTTTCGTATTTGATCGAAAAGCTTGACTTATCTTGACATAATGTTAGCTCAGTAGATTATGCGGGATATGCTTGCTTTTTCCCAAATTTTTAGTAGAAAGACCATAAATTGTAGCTGTGGTAATTGTTATGTAATATTTTTAAAGCCTTGCGAAGTCAGTTCCAACACGGGATTTGCAAAATATATTTACTGTGGAAGCTAGATCACTTTGCACGTCTTTAGTGTCTCTTGTTAAGACATGTACACTTATAATGCATGGGACTTGGTTTAGCAGGAAATAAATTGAGCTGTAACACGTACAAAAAATTAAGCTGTAACACGGTATTCATCTGTTTCCAACTGTGTTTGAAGATAATAATGCTCAAATAGGAGATTCCTTGAATAGATATTTTTTCCCCTTACTCAATTTCTCAACTTAAAAGTTCCATTTCTTCGCATGTGATGTGATAAAGAGTTTTTTTCTTAGAGATTCATGTCAATTTATTGGGCCTTGTTATTATGTATTTAATTGATGTATTCATTTCGGTCATACATAGGATGTGAGCAATAAGCTAGAAGAGCAAAAGGATGAAAGTCTCTCTCAGCTAAAGGAGAATGAGATGTAAGATGAGTCAAATTCACAAGAAACTGTTGCATTGTTAATATATAATATACATTCACAAGAGATTGTTGCATTTTTTCTGAGTTTCATATACTTATATAAAAAATAAGAGACTGTTGCATTATTAATGAACTGTCGCATTATCAACTTCTGATGATTATTCATGCACCATCACTAACTTGTTAGTTCTTAAGGTACTTATAGAACTGAATCTAGAGAATGTAACCAAAAACTGAATGTTGCCCACGGAGTAATTCTTGTTCATTTCCCAAAGATCTGATTATTTGCTGCATTGATTCTTTGATTTCGTTGTAATTTGTATTTTTTTTTTTTGGGGGGGGGGGGTGTAACAGAAAACATGAGTGGTATTGCATAGTTCTTACTTATTAAAAAGAAAACAAGTGGTATTGCTGGTGGCTATATTTTGATGGCTTTGACTGAGAGCAAAATGTAATGTAGTAAACCATTAGCGAGCTACCAGAGATAAACTCTTGAGTATAAGAACAAGTTTTTTGGTGGGTTAAGGTTTGGTGGTGACAATTCCCGACAACTCAAGAGACAGCATAAGTGTCTTTTTCATAATAGGTTGTTATAATTGTTCCTTTCATTTAATTCAAAATTATTTGGTACATTCTTCATATTCAGGCTAAGAAATAAGCTAAAGGAGCTAGTTGATCAGTACACTATTTCAGACCAGCAATTTTCACAGAAGGTAAAGCAAATCCTTTTCTTGTAAAACAGGATTCTTATTTACTTTAATATTATAGACTGTAATCTTTAATTTGATTTAGTTCTTGGAAATTTGAATCCACAGATGAAGCAGAAAACACTGGAACTTCAGATTGCTGATCTGAAAATTAAGCAACATGAAGAGAAATTGGTCCAGGAACAGTCCCGGATGAAGTTATATGCAGAACAGGTGTCACAATTATTGGCTACTGAAAAGAATTTGCGCTCACAGTTGACAGCTGATGGAGAAAAATTCCAACAATTTCAGGTATATTACATTCCATGTTGTTATTGCCTTGTAAAATCATTTCAAGATGATATTATCACAATCAGATGACAAAGTTCATAGTTAGAGGTTTCTCAAGGGTGATGTTGATTTGAGTGGGTCCATCAGTTAGTAGGCGTCAAGTCTCATGTGCATGTACTAATAGGAGGTCAGCTCTCAATCTTAATATTACGAATTAATAGTAAATTGATTTGCAGTCTATGAATCAAATATATTCGTTCTCATCGTTTTAGCCAGGACTATTCTCAACCTAGTGTACCAGTGTTGTTTTCTTTTCTAAATTGGCAACTTGGGGTTCTTTTTCCCACGGTATCCTTTCTTTCATAATATATATATATATATATATATGACTTAAGAACTGTTAGGTGTACCATCCCAGCATTGCTATTGAAGAGCCAATTTCATTCATGTTAACTTTCAAATTGATCAGTTGTTGTGAATAGCAAACCAGCCACTTGTCTTTGCATTGCAGCCTTGTAGATGTGCTTAGATCATTCTCTTCCTCTTATGTTGGCCTCACTAAACATTCCCCCTTCTCATATAGACCTGTGAGGGACATGTTTGATCATCACGCCGATAGTTCCTCCTGAGGTTTTTGCCATTTATGTATGAAAATGCCTTATCAATTTTGCCAGATCTAAATTGCTAAATTGATTTGGCAGGATGCTTTGTTAAAGAGCAATGAGGTTTTTGAAACATTTAAACAGGAGATTGAGAAGGTAATGATCACACTTTTTTTCAGTATTACATTTCACTAAGATGCATCTTTCCTGGCTGTTTTTTGTTTACGATGTCACTTGAATGATGTTTTCTGTTAAATCCATCTTTCAATGTCTGTAACAACTAGATGGCAAAATCAATCAAGGAACTCAGGAAGGAAAATTCATTCCTGAAGAGCAAAAGTGAGAAATCTGACATGACTCTTATAGAACTTGTCCATGAGGTATGGTTTTCCTGCATCTTTGGCTTGCCTTCTCCACCCAAACCAGGATGGCTTTGGCTTGAAATTAACTTACTTTCAAGTTCCATGCTATGTACAGGATGTTTTTGGCAGTTTGACCTTGTTAGCTTTCTAAGTTCACAATTCCTCATGCGTCTCCCATACCGTGCACTCTACTTTCTTCTGTTCAAAGATATGATTTAACCCTTTTGTCTGCCATAGTCATTATCGGATGCAGGTTGCATATACTACGCAAGAGAGCCATATACACGAAAGTGCTCTGAATTGGCTATAATATCATAGATTTGATATTAGCATTGCCTGGTTCTATCCTTCCATTCTTTTTTTCGCATGCTTGAATAATAAGGCTTAAAATTGTATGACTTTGCAGTCATTATAGTCTATGTCGGTGCCAAATCCCCTGGGATGGACATCTATACCAGCTTAATGCAGTGTTGTCTTTGCTATTTCCCGGCTTTAAATTGGTGATGCAGAATCATAAGAATTTCTAAAACTTGGATCAGTTCGAACAGAAGCTACAAGTTTTTAATGTTTTTTTCATGTATAAGTCGTATCGTTTCCTCTTCATGACAAAAAGCCTAAAAAATTTCTATTATGTGATCAGCGGGAGCGCATGAAAAAACAGTTGGAGAAAACGAAGAAGCAGAAAGAAAAGTTGGAATCATTGTGCCGATCACTTCAAGCAGAAAGGAAACAGAGTTCCATTGAGGTCAAAACTTCAGAATGATTTCCAGTATGAATGCTGAAAAGTTGAACAGAAGGTTCAGAAATTATTTGAGAACGACTATTTTATAATTTCACACCCGTGTTTTGTTTAAGCTGTGGTTCCTTGTTTGAAGAACGGCATAAAAAGATAACAGTTATCTTCTGAGTGTTAACTGTACGGAATTCTTTTACCAAAAAAGGAAAAAAAAAACTGTTACATTATTGATAGTTCGAATTGTATTGGCCTGTCTATGTAGCCTTGAATATATAAACTTCAAAGTTGAGTTAGAACATCAATTTTTGTTGTAATCTGTAATCTTCTTGTCGAGTGGAACAACAACCGACTGATACTAACATCCAGTAGACAACAGATGCTTTAGAGCCACCAAGGAAGATGCAGAAATATCTCATCCATCCCAATAAACAGGGATCTCGGCTTCCAGCAATGGCTTTCTCAGCCAATTAATAATTCTTTCAGGGGTATTTGAGTACTGTGTGGTAGTCAAAATCATTTTTTGAGCAAAATCATTTTTTGAGCAAAATCATTTTTTTATCAGATTTGTATGTAGACCAAGTAATCATTTAGTCATTGCGATATTTTACTTCACTTGTGTAATTACGTACCCTTATTAGAATATATTCTGATATTGTATTACTTCTCATACAGAAACTCACCCTACAATCGGCAAATGTTCCAAATTAATGGAAACAGATCATCAAACAAGTTTAATGAAAAAATAACAAAGGTTTGATATTTGCATAAACTTGAACAATTATTTTCTTCGTTATAACTAATTCATTAGGAAAATATTCTTACTCGTAATATACATATATATATATATATAATTGGGTTCATAATTGGGTCAAATATTACTTCCCCCTCTTTAGAAGTTTAAAGTACTTAAAAGTCAACTCCTCTCGGTCTTTATATAATCCAGCTAATTCGAATAGAAATAAATAAAATGCTTAAATCTGACGGTATTTAATATTAAAGTCTAATTTTTTAAAAATAACAATTAGTACAATAGAATTGGGGAAATTTTTCTATCTGGGTTCGAAAGGTTAAAAAAAAAAAATTATGATAAAAAAATATATATTAAAAAAAATATTGATCGAAAGAAAATGGTGATGTGGATTAATATGTCTGGCTTATGTTTAGGGGATAGTTTCGTTGGAAAATTAAAGGAAAATAGATAGATAGATCATAGAATCCACTATCCAGGTACGTAGGAATCTTGTGGCCCCCTCAAGCCTCGGTATATATATACTTGACGGAGCTAGCTGTGAATATTGATCGTTTGTTCAGTTACTCCACAATAGCAGAATCTTGAAAATCCGTTGCATATATATTTCGTTCTCTCTCTCTCTCTCTCTCTCTCTCTCTCTCTCTCTCTCACGCAGTGGCGCCATGGACGAGAAAGCTGAAGGCAACTCCGGATGCGGCCAGAAAAATAGCATCGATGCGTTGTTGGACACGAGCAAATCGGATAGAGCAACGTGGCTCATGAGATGCCCTCACCTCGTGTATTACTCTCTTCAGTCTCCACCCGATGACTCCGACACTTCTCGCCCCGTTGCCAAAGTTGTCCTCTCCGTCGACCCCCTCCACTCCAACGACGACGACTCCGCCACTGAGGTACCCCACAAAAGTACACTTACGTTATCTACATATATACTAAATGTAAGTATGTATGCATATATATGCTGAATTTCTAGTACCGTTCCATATATGGTTTATCGGAACGCAAGCATCATGTCGGTTTTGTATTTGGATTTTTATTTTCTCTTGCATTTTTAATAGGTGAGTTTTAAAGTTTTGTACGTGTTTAATTCAGTACTGTTTGTCTCTGGCCATGCATTTGATAAGAATTGAAATTGGTTATTCTTTATTTTTTTGGTTTTGACATGGATACGGATCTTTAGGATTAGGAACAATGTTTTAATTAAGTTTGCATGGATTTTTGTTGCCATAATTTAAATTTTACAGTTTCTCAGCATTCATCGTGGTTGGGTTTCTCCATTTCGCCATTGTTCTTTCACTTTATTTGGATCATGGATCTTCGCTAATGCTCGAGAATCTTGATCGTTGCCAATCTCTTTCTTCCAAAATGGGAGTTTTATTTGGGGATATTATTTCCTTTTGTTGATCACTATTTAACATTAAATTAATATTCACGTTCAAGGAGAGCTAGCATTGGGTCATGTTCATTATATAATAATATCGATCGGTCCTCTTCTTTCCTTTGTCTTTACCCGCGTTGCTTAAATGATATTGCTCAGTTCATACTGGAATTGGCTGGCACTGAATCTGGAAATTTCCCCAAGTCTTTCTCTATGGATATGTCAAAAGACTCGCCTCCAATGTTGGTTTTTTCTGAGTCATTACAAGGTAAATTATATTTATACTACTATCTTTTGAGTACGTTATATATAGTTCAACTCAATTCGCAAGAATGGATTTCTTTGTGATATTTAATTTTCAGTTTGATCATATGTAACTACGCGTAGTTCATGCGTCAAATAATTGCTTTCAGAGCTCCATAAGCTACTTTTTCCATTATTATGATCAATTTTAGATGTATTTTGGATTTGCTTTTTTAACATCTCTAATTGTTCTTTGAGGAAGTACTGTACTCATCATGAACTGAGTAAATTCCTGGCCTTCGTATTGTAGGGAAGTGTTGTGTGGAAGGAAAAATACTGAACAGATTTGGCGTGAGGGCCCATGACAAGGATATTGACGTGTATGGGAAACTCTTCCGCGGAAGGATGGTTAAATACAAGGCCAAGAGTAGACGGACAAAGGTCTCCTTAATTTTTATACTTTCACATGATACATATGAATCTTGACACAGATCATATAATGTATATATAATTTAGAAAATTACTATACAGAGATAAAAAAAAATAAAATAAATAAATGATACAAAATAAATTCACAAACTGATTTATCTTTATGAGAATTCGTTAGATCTATTTTAAAATAAAAATAACTTTACAATATTCCGATATATCATACCATGAAGTCATATCAGTTTGTATATTTAATTAATTTGTATAATTACTTTGTAATTAAAGCATTTTTATATAATTAAATCACGTTTTGTATTATTTGATCATCAACTTCCTCCAGGTGATCGGCATTCATGACGAAGGGGGTCATATGATGCCACTGCCAGGAATGCTTGATGTAAATACTGTTGATCATTTCTTTTAGCGTATAATAAATATACTTATCTTAACTTATTTAATTGGTCACTTACTTTGTTCAGCCACTGCATAAATATATAGGATAAGAAGAAATTAAAGGCAGGTAAAAGAAGTAGAAGGGCTCTCAGTGAAATTGAAGTCATTTTGTTTAAGCTGTTTGAAAGGCAACCAAATTGGACTTTAAAACAGCTTATCCAGGAGACAGACCAACCTGAAGTAGGTTACTTTATTCTATCCATCAGAACCACATTTTTATTTGCTTGCTTCCTTATAATATATATATATATATATGTGTGTGTATATGTATATATATTGTTCTAATTAATTATATATTGTGTTTCTGCATGTAGCAATTCCTGAAAGACGTGCTTAAAGACCTATGTGTCTACTACGGCAAGGGATCACCTAATTACGGATCTTATGAGCTGAAACCAGAATACAGGAAAACAAATTAGAGGAAAGTATCTTCATCGAGGCTTTCCCTCATTGTATTAGCAACCTTTTATGAATGAATGAATGAAACGACTAATCTTCCTCTCCAAAACAAAAAAAAAAAATTAGAGTAATGTCATGTAACGGGTCGGTTCGGAAACATCCCTATCGGGTCGGGTGAACAGCTCTATACGGTACAAGTTCCAAGTCTACAAATTTTGCAAAAGCTTTTGGAAAAATGTGGGTCTCGCAAAAAAAAAAAAAAAGATTTTTTCATGTTTTATTTTTTTTATTTTTTTATGATGAGATCTTTCACAAGACTTGTGGATTTGAAATTTGTATATCTCAGTTTTCAACAAATACAAAATATTTGGCCTGAATACAAGTTTATAACATGTTCTATCCTTTTTTTTTTTCCATTTCTTTCTTCTTGTTCTTTTTATTGGTGACATTGCATACTTATATGTGGGGACAATAAAATTTAAATGGTTTAATTAAATATTAAAAAAAAATTGAAATTGGATTAGTTAAATAGCATGGTCCGTACCCCGAAAGCCCAGCCCACAATACAATGCTACGGCCCATTATAGTGATTTGAACGGGCAAGGCAATGCAATTAGTCCCTGAACTACAGCTTAAAGCCTTAGGCCGGTTTGGATTAATAAATTAGGCCGGTTTAAATTTTAATATATATTTTTTAAATTTTAATTCAATTTTTTAAAATTTTTAAACAATAATAATATTAAAAAATAAATTAAATTCATCTTAATCCATTTCATCTTTTAATTTAAATTGAACCTTAAAGTATTATCATTAATCTCATTAAAATAAATTATCAAATATGACAAAAAAAATTATCATATTTGATCAAATATAATAATTTTTTTAATATATATATAAATTTATAATTTTTATCAAAATTTAAATAATTTATTTTAATAAAATCAATATCAATGTTTTTAATGTGCAAAAGAAAGGTGACAAACACAACCCGTTCCTCAAGATTTTCGGTGATCTTTCTTAGCAACGTGTCATAATCCCATTTGCTTAGCAGATTACAAATGCCCGAATTTTAGATTCGCCAAGCCTCCTCGACAAATGGCGCGTGTGTTGACCTTCTCCACCATTTTCGATTTTCTTCCTACCAAAAAATAAGTAGAATACTTCTTTTCCAACTTGGTGTCCTTTGTTCTCTCTCTATCTCTGTCGCTCTGTCTCTCTCTCTCTCTCTCTCAACCTCAACAAAGTGCGTGTGTCTACCACAACGCTATTTAGTCCTACTGCTCTCCGATTCCTTTCTTCCTATCCTCGTCTCTCTTCTCTCGTGCTTTCGGTCTAGGATTTGTGCCCCTTTCCCTTTCCAAGCCTCTCCAGGTAAATTATATGTGCATAAATGTGTGCTTCTATACTTTTATTGGTTCCTGATGTATACATGTATATTATGTAATTTTAGCTCTGTCACCTGTCGATTCAGTTTGCATGATGTCTTATATTGAAATTGAATCTGATCTAAATCAAATGACTGAAAATAGATAGATTGATAAGTAGGAGATTTGGGTCTGTTACGTAAATCATTAGTCTTTGAATGTCAGAACGACCGATGGCTTTAGGAATGCTAGATGGGTTTTGAATTGGTTTTCAAAAAAGTGTGTTACATGACTTATTTTGGTGGTACAGAAGGGATTTGGGGATCTTTAGTTGAAATTTAGCTTTTTGCAGCACAAATGGTTTGAGATTTCATTTGGGTTGGGTTAGCCACTGCAACTAATCCTTCCTTATCTGTTTCTCAAATTTTTTTTCCTCCCTTCTAATTATAATTCAAGCTTTTAATACCAGTTCTTTAGTTAACATGTGGCTGGATGACGATCTTAGATGGGACACTCGCAATAGACATTACCTTCTTTAGTTAATATAAAAGTACTCCCGGTTACAATTTCACTTCTGTATGATTCTTAGACACAAGACTCGTCTTTTAGCTTTCTTGGATTGACTCTTTACGCTGATTGATCTTGGCTTTGGAATTTCCAGTCTATTGTAGCACTGTGGGTCTGTAATTATGACATTGTTTATGTACTTTCCTGATGTGCAGGATACTTTGCTCTTCAATAGATATGGAATTTTTCTTCAGAGACCAAAATGAAGAATCTAAGCCTTCTCAGCTGGACATGCCAAGATGTCCATTCTTAAGGAATATTAACGAACCAACTAACTTCTCCTTCTCATCATCCCTGGCTTTCCCTATGCCTGTGAGTTACCTCTTTTGAATGGCTTGTTCTAGTTATTAATGATTTCTATTTGTTGCTATAGAATACATCTTATATATATGGGCCTCATTATTAGATTGAAAGGAATTCCCATCTTATCTTCCTTTGTATAATTTTATTAACTGAACATTGAGCCCAGAAAATCATGTCTTCTTGAGCTGCCTCGTCATGTTGCAGACCCGGCTAATATCTAAAGCTGCAAAGTATCCTCCTGCTTAATATTTCAAACCCACGGCATGCATGTCTTTGGCTGGCATTGTGCTTCTATTTAGTTTTTCCATGCTCACCTGGTGCTCAACATAAATTTTTATGTGTTTTGTAAATTGTCCTGCTTAGGTACGTGCAGCCAAAGGTCCCATTTTTGAAGATGGTCCCAATTTTGATATGGCATTCAGACTTTTCCATGGGCATGATGGTGTAGTCCCCCTCTCTGCGAGATCATTTGTGAGTTTTGAGAAAGTAGAGCCCGAACCAGCCCCAGCCCATTTTAATCCTTTAGCTGCTAAGGCAGCCACTATTAGCCTGTCTTCCTTTGGACCTGGAGGACCCTTCAGTTTCGATTCATTTTCTGAGAAATGGAAGAATCAGAAAAGGAAATCAAACTCATCCAAGAAAGAATCTTCTTCACAGGTAATGTATCATCATTTGTTCAAACTATGATTTTCACATTTTGATTCTTCTATATGAATTCAACATGAAGTCAACTTTTACTTGGGAACTACTTTATTAACAACTAAGAATCTCATCAGTATCCTGAATATTGTGGATTGAATTATTGAAGCTGACCAAGTGACTATTAGTTGCTATTGATAAAACTTCTATCATTATTCATCTCTCTCCTTTACTTATCTCTTGATAGTTTGTACCGTTTACTCTTTTAGGGAGGAAGTTCAAAGCATGAGGCATTGAGCAACGAGTGGTTGCAAACGGGAAACTGTCCCATTGCAAAGTCCTACCAAGCAGTTAGCAAAGTTATTCCCCTCGTTGCTAAGGCACTTCAGCCCCCTCCAGGCATGAATTTTAAGTGCCCACCTGCAATAATTGCAGCCCGAGCAGCTCTAGCCAAAACTGCATTTGCAAAGAACCTCCGTCCACAACCCCTGCCTGCAAAAGTACTTGTGATTGGGTTAATGGGCATGGCAGCAAACGTTCCTTTAGGGATATGGAGAGAACACACAGAGAAATTCTCACCATCCTGGTTCGCTGCAGTTCATGCGGCTGTTCCATTCATAGCCATGCTGAGGAAGTCTGTGTTGATGCCCAAGACAGCTATGGCTTTTACCATCGCAGCATCAATTTTAGGACAGGTCATTGGATCGAGAGCAGAACGTCACCGAATGAAGGCAATAGCTGCAGATAAATTGGTTCTCAGAGCACCTGTTTCATCAAATCAGCTACATTTAGACTTAGTGAAATCGAAAGGGGGACATTGTGGTGATATTGTGAGCTGGAATCCAGTTTCCCTTGAGGTGTCTGGGCCGTCTTCTCCAGAAGATGTTTATTGCTAATTCAAGTTATGTTATCGTATATTATGTATATCTTGTGTTGTACAAGGAGATGTTATTCTTTGTATTCAACAGATCATGTGTGTTTTTTTCCAAGTCTTGGCTCTTTGTACCCTTTTCATTGAGGAAACTTTCGGCAAATGAAGGAATAAAATAACTAATATGAAATGACTTGTTCATATTGTTACTTTTCATGAGTGGAATTATTCAAGTTGGTTGCAAATGATATTATGTTTGGTCAATGGAGAAAGGTGGGTGGGGGCGCAGTAGGTACAACGTCAACCTCCACTGAATTTTCAAAAGAGACTGCTCCACAACTGCCGGATTCTAAAATTATGATTCAGTGACAGTTCATTTAGTTCCAGATTTAGAGATGAGATGAATTTAATTTATTTTTTAATTTATTTTATTTTTTAATATTATTATTATTTTAAAATTTAAAAAATATATATAAAAAATTTATATTTTGTATAAAAAATTATAAAAATGTAATGATGAGTTGAGATGAATTTTAAATACAAATATAACTTTAATCTTTACAAACAATTCAATCTCCAAATGACTCCACTAAAATAACAGGAAATAAACCTATATATTAAAATCCAAAATGGATCTTATTCTAAGTTGGCGAGCAGTCCAGCTAATGCGTTTTTTGTCTACCAAATGTATTCAATTTGACTTTGTCCTTCTGTTGAACTGCCCACGCGGTCTCCGTTTTTTAACGGAAAGACAGAGACGAGAGATAGTTGAAGGCCGCCTACCAAGCTTTTGGAAGATTGTATTATTATTATTATTATTATTTATTAAAAAAAAATTCAGAAATTGGAAATCTTTCACGCTGTCCATATATCAGTACAGGTGATTTAGTTATGTCTCCAAATAACGGTCTTACCTTCCATTCCACCTTTTGGGATAAGTATTAGATAAGGTTTCTCCTTGATTGCTCCTCTAGGTTTGCTGCAACAGTGGTATGCATCATCATCCGGCGAAGAATTCCAGTTCTCTGGGGATCGGATTAGGTAAGTGCCACCAAAATCTATGATATTATTGTTCTAAAACACTGTTTACGGAATCATGATATAAAGAACAGACTGAGAGACTCGTATTGTAAAATTTGTGAAAACTTTTATGACAATATTCCTCCTCCCAATTTGTTGAAGAAACGGTTGGGTGCTACATATAATTGAGTATGTTGCTCTGAAAATGTAAGCTTTATGTCTTCAGGGGCAAAGGTCTTGTCTTTTACTATCCAGATTGCTTTTTTTTTTTTTTTTAAAGTTGATGGTCATCCATATAATAGTTTCGTCCCAAATTTATTAATAAAATCTTCACTTATAGCAGAAGAATATCGTAATAACATCAAAACACTTCGGACTTTACAAGATAAAACACTATGAACTAACCCAAAACTAATCATGAAAAACAACCCAATGCTCAAAACCAAACCTAGCAAGCCTAAAATAGTTTTTTATATTATAATGATTACATCAATGTCAGATAAAAGCTAAACCTAATTTGTCCATATGAATCAAATCCCGCAAATGACCTTGCAACCCTTTTTCATCCAAAACATCAACTATTTTACCTTTAGTGTAATGAACGAACGAAATATAGCCGCCCCCTGTCCCACCACTAAATTATGTGAATGACTCCACTACTATTATTTTAAATTCTGCATAGTGACTTGCATAGTAATTTCAAAACCTATAAATAGGGGCTTCAGTTGTAATGAAATTCATAAGAAAAAATAGAGAGAGAAAGAAAATTTCAGTTCTTAAGAGTTTCAGAGAGAATTTCTTATTTCTCTTTTGCAATAGTAGTTTCTTTCTTTAAGTTTCATAACACGTTATTAGCACGACGGTTCTACCAATTCTGAAGCTAGTGGCCTTATTCCTCTGTAAGTTTTTCAATATATTATTTGAAATCTTTGATATATTTTATTGATGATTATCTGTGTGAATTTATAAATATATTTTCTGAGATACACATATTGATGCAGCGGGATCCAAGACAGATGATGCTGAGCTGTCTGATTGCACGTTGATGGCGCTGAAGTACCATGAATTGGCAAATCAACGTAAAGGCCGGAAGTGATCGTGATCTCTTTCTAATTGGGAGAGTTTTAGGTGCGTTCAGTCTTTTGGCCATAACTTTGGCTACAGGTGTCAGAATCACGCATAAGACCCCAATTCGGAAAGCTCTTTTCGACGCGCACACTGTCCACATCGAGCATGGCTCCATGTGCCTTTTTTTAGACCTCAAATTCCGCTGTTTTCCCTCCCGAATTGTCATTTTTAGTTATTTTTTACTATTTTTGGTAATATTTCGTATGTTTGTTAGGAAGTTATTTTAAATCCGATTTGTTCCGGATTTTTAGCAGATTGCTTATTTTAATTTAAATTTGAACTTTACGTTATTTTCGGGATTTTGCCATTTTTGGTCAAATTCGGTTACAGACGAATTTTAGCTATTTAGTCCGGCTTGTGGACTGATTTTCGACATTCTTTCATTTGATAATATTTAGTTTTTTCTTCAGAGACGTATTCTCTGTATTTTGGGCGAAATTCTCGTGTTCGTCCCTGTGAATTCATCTGTTGAAACTAGCCTGCAGAATAATCGTTATTTTGTCCGGCGTCACATATTTATTATTTATATGTGTAGAAAATGGAAAATCTTACAAAATTGGAATTTGTTGCTCTTGATATATCTGGGAAAAATTATTTATCCTGGATACTTGATGCTGAAATACATCTTGATGCAATGAACCTGAGAGAAACTATTAAAGAAGGAAATCAAGCATCCCTGCAGGAACGTGCTAAAATAATGATTTTCCTTTGCCACCATTTTCATGAAAAATTGAAAACTGAATATCTCACAGTAAAATATCCCTATATTTTGTGGAACAATTTAAGGGAGAGGTATGAACACCAGAAGACTGTCATCCTCCCAAGAGCTCGTTCTCAATGGATGCACCTGAGGTTGCAAGATTTTAAAAGTGTTAGTGAGTATAATTCCGCACTTTTTAAACTAAGCTCAGTATTAAAATTATGCGGTGAGAAAATCACCGATGAAGATATGTTAGAGAAGACTTTTACTACATTTCATGCCTCGAATGTGTTCCTGCAGCAGCAGTATCGAGAGAGAAAGTTCAAGAAATATTCTGAACTTATATCATGTCTTCTAGTAGCTGAGCAGAATAATGAGCTCTTATTAGAAATCCACCAGTCACGCCCTACTGGCTCAATATCATTCCCTGAAGTGAATGGTAATAGGTTTGCATCATTCCCAGAAGTGAATGGTGCATCCTTTAGAAGAAATCGGAGGCGTGGACGTGGTAGGAGAAATTATAGAAATGTTGGTCCCAGGAATGACAACATTAAAAGGGATTATAATATACCATATCACCAGAAGTGGTACAATTCAGAGAGGGGTAAAAATCCTCAGAATAATTTTTCAAAGAAAAGTGAAGAGGTGTGCCATAGATGTGGAATGACTGGACATTGGTCACGTACCTGTCGTACGGCCAGGCACTTAGCTGATTTATATCAAACTTCTATTAAAGGAAAGAATAAAGTGCATGAAACAAATTTAGTAGAACCATCAGATGATTTATTAGATTCAGTAGATGTAGACGTTACTCATCTTGATGTATCTGATTTATCATTCTGATGGTAGTATTGAACACTTAATTGAAGATGGAAGTGTTCCACTCAATTAATGTATTTTCTTTCTATCAGTAATAAAAGTTTTGTATATTTTGTAGAATCATGGATCACATTGATGAGCTTTTTATCTCTGAGTTGAATGATAAAGATATATGTCTGGCTGACAGTGCTACAACTCACACAATTCTCAAAGAAAAGAAATATTTTCAAAATCTAACACTAAGTAAAGCCTATGTCCATACCATATCAGGTTCATCAGATTTAATTAAGAGCTCCGGAAGAGCTTATATTGTGTTGCCTAATGACACCAAATTTTGTATTGATGATACTCTATTCTCTTCACAATCCAGAAGAAATTTATTGAGTTTCAAAAATATACATCCTAATGATTACCATATTGAAACGACCAATGAATGCAGTAAAGAACATCTTCTTATTACTAAAACAGTATCGGGCCAGAAGCTCGTATTAGAAAAACTGCCTACTCTATGTTCTAGATTGTATTATACAAAAATGAGAACAATTGAATCATATGTGGTAATGCACCAGAAGTGCATTGACCCTAAAGTATTTATGACTTGGCATGATCGCCTTGGACATCCGGGTTCTATAATGATGAGACGAATTATTGAAAATTCGCATGGGCATCCCTTAAAGAATCAAAAGATATTTCTACCCAATGAATCTCTGTGCTCTGCATGTTCTCAAGGTAAGTTAATTATTAGACCATCTCCCTCAAAAGTCATTGTTGAATCTCCATCCTTTTTACAAAGGATTCACGGAGATATATGTGGGTCTATTCATCCATCAAGTGGACCATTTAGATATTTTATGGTTCTAATTGATGCATCTAGTCGATGGTCACATGTTTGTCTTCTTTCCACTAGAAATGTTGCATTTGCTAGACTTCTTGCTCAGATAATTAAACTACGAGTACAATTTCCTGAGTATCCAATTAAGACCATTCGATTGGATAATGCAGGTGAATTTTCATCTCAAGTTTTTTGTAATTATTGCATGTCAATAGGAATAGCTGTTGAACATCATGTTGCCCATACACACACACAAAATGGTTTAGCTGAGTTTTTGATCAAAAGGCTTCAACTAATCGCTAGACCTTTACTTATGAAATCAAGACTACCTATTTCTGTTTGGGGACATCCTATACTTCATGCAACATCTCTAATTCGCATTAGACCATCTGCATATCATAAATATTCTCCATTACAGCTTGCATATGGTCAACAACCAAATATTTCTCATCTTCGTACTTTTGAATGTGCTGTATATGTTCCAATTGCACCTCCACAATGTACAAAAATAGGCCCTCAACGTAGACTTGGGATATATGTTGGTTTTGATTCTCCATCCATTATTAGATACCTTGAACCCCTTACAGGGGATATGTTTAAAGCACATTTTGAGGATTGTCATTTTGACGAATCAAATTTTCCGTTAATGGGTAAAGAAAAGTCGGTACCTGAAGCACGACAAGATATTACTTGGGATAATAAGACCCTATCTCATTTTGATCCTCCTACAAATGAATGTAAACGGGAAGTTCAAAGGATTATTCATTTGCAAAATGTTGCAAATCAGTTACCGGATGTATTTACTGACACTAAAGGTGTAGTAAAATCTTATATTCCTGCTGTTAATACTCCAGCAAGAATTGAAGTCCCTGAAGGACAAATTGTCAAAGCAGCAATAGGTGAATCTAAAATACGCCTGAAGCGTGGAAGACCTATTGGTGCAAAAGACAAAATTCCTAGAAGGAAAAGAATACAAAATGAGTTTGGTGTTCCTGAAGAACACGTACCCACAATACAGGCCACAAATATAATTGGTGCTCCTAAAGAGCTTAAATCTTCTATTCCAGAACCTCCTGAAGAGGAAACTCTTGAAGAGTATAAATCTCCTAAAAAGGGACCTCCTGAAGAGGTGTGTCATGAAATGTTTTCCCCTGAAGAGGAACAGGTACCTGAAAATAATGAGATCTCAATACATTTCATGAAAACTGGAGAAATTCTGGATAGAAATAAAACTGTTGTCGACAACATATTTTCATATAAAATGGCCCTTGACATTACCAGAAGTAATGAAGAAAGTGAGCCAAAAAGCGTCGAAGAATGTCGACGTAGAAATGATTGGCCAAAATGGAAAACAGCTATTGAAGCTGAATTAAATTCGCTAGCAAAACGAGAAGTATTTGGACCTATTGTCCAAACACCAAAGGGTGTGATGCCTGTTGGATATAAGTGGGTATTTGTACGAAAACGTAATGAGAAAAATAAAATTGTGCGATACAAAGCACGGCTTGTCGCACAAGGTTTCCTGCAGAAACCCGGGATTGATTATGAAGAAACATACTCTCTCGTTATGGATGCAATCACATTTAGATTTTTGATTAGTCTGGTTGTTACAAAAGGATTAGAAATGCGGTTGATGGATGTGGTCACTGCATATTTATATGGATCCTTAGACCATGACATATATATGAAAATCCCTGAAGGATATAAGATACCTGAAGTATCTACAAGTACATCTAAAAATATGTACTCAATCAGACTACAAAGATCTTTATATGGGTTGAAACAATCCGGACGCATGTGGTATAATCGCTTAAACGAATATCTATTGAAAGAATGATTTGAGAATAATCTTATATGCCCATGTGTTTTTATTAAGAAATCAGAATCCGGATTTGTCATTATTGCAGTTTATGTTGATGATTTAAATATTGTGGGAACTCCTGAAGAGATCTCAAAAACCGCTATATATTTAAAGAATGAATTTGAAATGAAAGATCTTGGCAAAACAAAACTTTGTCTCGGCCTACAGCTTGAGCACTTGTCAAATGAAATTTTTATCCATCAGTCCATGTATACTGAGAAAGTTCTAAAACATTTTTATATGGACAAATCTCATCCCCTGAGTACTCCAGTGATTGTTCGAACACTTGATGTGAAGAAAGATCCATTCCGTCCTTGTGATGACGATGAAGAAATTTTTGGTCCTGAAGTACCATATCTCAGTGCAATTGGAGTTTTGATGTATCTTGCAAATTGCACTCGACCAGATATTACATTCTCAGTTAATCTGCTTGCAAGATATAGTTCTGCACCAACTCGAAGGCATTGGAATGACATTAAACATGTCCTTCGTTACCTTCATGGTACGGTTGATATGGGATTATTTTATCAACGTGGTTCAAGTTCAGAATTGATTGGGTATGCAGATGCAGGTTATCTTTCAGACCCACACAGAGGTAGATCTCAAACTGGATATTTATTTACTTATAGAGATACTGTCATATCATGGAGATCTGTTAAGCAGACACTATCTGCTACCTCTTCAAATCACTCAGAGATCATTGCTATTCATGAAGCAAGTCGAGAGTGTATTTGGTTGAGATCAGTTATTCAACATATCCAGGAAAAGTGTAGACTTCCCATGATCAATAATAGCCCAACAATCTTATATGAAGATAATACTGCTTGTATCACTCAAATCAGAGGAGGATATATCAAATGTGACAAAACCAAACATATTTCACCAAAATTCTTTTATACTCATGAACTTCAAGAAAAATGTGAAATTGATGTCAAGCAGATACGATCTAGTGATAATCTGGCAGATTTATTCACAAAGGCGTTACCAACTTTCACATTCAAGAAAATTGTGTATAACATTGGAATGCGAAAACTCAAAGATCTTTTGTCATGCACTTTTCAGGAGGAGTAAATGTGCTGATTGTACTCTTTTTCCTTCGCTGAGGTTTTGTCCCACTGGGTTTTCCTCTGCAAGGTTTTAATGAGGCAATCTTAAAGCACTTGTGGATACATAAGAAAACTGTACTCTTTTTCCTTCGCCATTGGTTTTTCTTCCCACTGGGTTTTTACTTGGTAAGGTTTTAACGAGACAGATTCCTTATTGGCAGTCATTCAAGGGGGAGTGTAATGAACGAACGAAATACAGCCGCCCCCCTGTCCCACCACTAAATTATGTGAATGACCCCACCACTATTATTTTAAATTCTGCATAGTGACTTGCATAGTAACTTACATAGTAATTTCAAAACCTATAAATAGGGATTTCAGTTGTAATGAAATTCATAAGAAAAAATAGAGAGAGAAAGAAAGTTTCAGTTCTTAAGAGTTTCAGAGAGAATTTCTTATTTCTCTTTTGCAATAGTAGTTCCTTTCTTTAAGTTTCATAACATTTAGAACCTTCTTTTGCTAAGAAACATGCCACTATATTTGCTTTTCTAAACTTATGCTGAAAATAAATACAAATTATTCGAGCAAGTTCTTTCTTTCTTCCCAATATTCTCAAATAAACCAATATCTACAAATATCCGAGCTTAGCCATGTCATCAACACATTAGAATCAATTTCCGCCACTAAATCCCACAAGCCTAGGGATTTACAAAACCACAACCCATCAAACATTGCTCTAAATTCCACAACTGTATTCGTTGCATGTTCATAAAAATGAGCAAAAACTAGCTACAATTTTTCCTTGATAATCTTGAATAACTCTCCCATTACTTGACATCCCCAATTTTTACAAGACTCTCTATCAACATTCATTTTGAGCCTTCCCTCTACTTATGGCATCCAAGATATGAACCTTGGTAATTTTTCATGCACTGGCACCATAAGACAATTTAACTCACTCAAAATCTGACCATCATAAGAACCAATTTTTTTAAACTTTTGAAGATGATTGGTAATTGCCGTTAAATTCACTCTCACTACACGAATTTCTTCCCTGCTCTTAAATTTAATTCCTTCCATCCTAGAAGCACTGTTACATCTAAAATATATGATTGCATTTTCCGACAAGGGATCTTCTTTATTATTTTATTTTCACGTTCCTCACCCTCAACATCAAAATTTATTTGACCAAATCCCATATCATGAATTAGTAGATTTGGGCTGATTGGTTGGTTATAACTCAGAGAGGAGTGCTACGTACAAGCGATTTTGAGAACTTAAATGCGCACTCACCCATCTGATGTGGGATTGCCATATGCCTAATATCATATAAAATAAACATCCTGCCGTCAGACGACTGAGTCGTCCTCACAGGATACTTCACAGCCAATACAATCAAATAATATAATACCCGTTTTATTATTTATTTATATGTTGGCCACATTTTTTCATCACACATCTCTATATTTTGGAAATAATTACTAAACATCTTTTTTATACGTCAATTTGTGCATATGCCGAAATGATTTTTCTGAACTTCTAGCAATTGACAGCTAGGTCTCCTTTGATGACACAAACCATCTTAATTTTTCTAGATCTTTAAAATAAATAATATTAAAAAAAATTATATTTTAATATATTTTATTCAATTTTTAATTTTGTACATATAAATGATCTCTATAACCAAACGAGACAACCCGTAATTTTTCTACACTGAGATTGACCAACTAACATTAAATGCAAACTTCAATATCAACAACCACACGGGGACCTGAATTTAGGTTAAAAAAATAAACTCGTGTGCAGCCTCCAGTGAAACTCAAAAGAGTGAAGCAGACGAAGTTTACCTTCAATCAGACCACCCTAGGCAATTTGGTACAAAAACCAGAAATAAGGAGAATGAAAAATTAAATAAAACCATGAAACACCTCTCTGCAGTGCTGACTAAAAGGACATGAGCAATTGAGCCTTAGGAATTTATCCACGGGTAAGAACTTCGAAAGGAATCACAAAAGAGGGTAAGATGTTGGCACCAGAAAGGATTCCATAAGGAATTGGAACTGCCCCTCCCAACTATAACAGATTATTTCTGTATTTCCATGAAGTACAACAAATTAAAGCTGCTACACCATTACAGGCACCTAACATACTTTACCAAAAAGAAGGATAACCTATCATTTAATTGAATAATACAAAAACTATTTTACAGTGTGCATCAAAGAAAGCACATCTAGTACTACCTGCCTATGCCCCCCTTACCTCTCCAAGGTTCTTCCTCCCTAACGATGCTTCCAGTCTTCCCGCCATACTGGTCACTTTTGGCGTAGTGCATTTTAATGGCTGCAACCGGATCAGAAACACCAGTGCAGGGTCCCCCAACAAGTACTCCCCTTCCTACTACATCCATTCCAACCACCCCCATTGCCTGTGGCTGTAAACTTGAGACTGCTTCAAGCCCATTTCTTCTTTGCATTTCAGAAAGAATGTCTTGCCGCTGCTTCATATCTACAGCAAATGGCTGCATTTTAGAGCCCTCTCGGTTCCCAAATACCTGATAATCAACCACTCCATCATTGCTACTTTTTATTTCCCTTGTTGGAAAAACAGATACACCGTTTGAGTTTCGTTCATTACCATTCACAACTGCCTGCAATGGTGGCGGCTCAATCTTGGAAGACGGTGTAGGACAATTACCAAAAGCACCAGGATATTTGGCCAGCAAGATAGAAGAATCAGAAAAAGACGAAAACCCAGCCTGTATCCTATTCCCGTCCCAGTAGCCATAACTCATTGCAACATTCTCAAGTCCAAAGTAATTACGATCAAACTTCAGGAGATTCCCATCCACATGGTGGCGGCCAGGAAATTTTAGATTAGACAATTTGCTGCTTAACTTGGAATCTTGGATCCCCTTTTCCCCCTTCTCATGAGTACCAGAATTTGATTTCTGCATAGAGGATGGATGAGTGAGTATCTGGCCAAACAGTTTCACATCACCATTCCTGCATGGTTTATCTATGTCTGACAAACTTCGTGAATGAGATCTAGAATGAAAACTGTCTTGTTCAATCTTTTGGGACAGAAGTGGAAGTTCAGCCACTGAGCTGTGAGGCTTTGAACTGCTGCATTTCTGAAGAGAGCAATCCTTTGCTACGAATCGAGTGGAGATGGTCTTGCCTGACTGTGCAAAGGTTTGAGCTTCAGAAAGCTTTCTGCAACTAATATCCCCATTCATCTCTTTCTTATTTGAAACGTGTAAAGGATAGCCCCTGAGAATCTGGGAGGATTCAACATTCAAAATGGGATGGCCGGACAAATGCTGGTGAAAGTCCTCTCTACTTAAAGATCTAGGAGACTGCTTGTCCCTGTTCCCATGAAAATCAAGTGTCGATGACGATCTGTCTTGATTAAGTATTTTATCACACAGAATGGATGCAGAATCTTGAGACAAAGAAGTTGCAGTAGCAAGAGAATTCTGCTGCAACAAGGGGATAACACGAGGCTTTTCCAGAGAATCCAAGGAAAATTTATGCTGGTTCTCAGGGTTGAGACAGAAACCAGAAGAACTATCGGCAGCCAGATGAGAAACCTTCCCTGCAGTGTTTGAATCTTGTATAGAGCTTTGCAAGCCAGTTGCATCTCCATCACTTTCTTCATGTTGTTTGTTATTCAAACTACTTTCTGGCAACAGCAATCGTTGTCCCTCCAATTCATGTTCATATCCCACAGAAGTAACAGCTTTATTCTCCACCAAAACTCCTGAACTCAATGGACCAGGGTTGATATCTTCTCGATTGGATACTAATTCTGCAATCGAAATACCCTGTTCAATCACTTGATCACCCCCGAATTCTGAGTTAGCCAAGAAAACTGCACTGCTCTGAGCATTCACCAAATTAGACTGGTTTTTAGCGGTATCCACAACATTGTTATCACCCTGAACAACCAGCACAGCACTATTCTCTGCCTGAGAAGCATCAGAAACCAAAGTTTCTACAGCCTCAAAATCGTCTTCGTCCATAAGTCCCACCCCATTGTTTTCCTCTGATCCGTTCAGGTCAGATTGCAAGTTCGCCATCTTAGCAGGATCAGATTCATCATGGTTCGTGTTTATGGTGGTCAAAGGCAAATCATTATCGAGTTTACAGCCCAACTTTTTGCCACAGATAACCGAGCCACTTGCTGTCTCTTCAAGACAAGCATCTTCTGTGTCACTTCCACCTCCATCAGGATCATCACTCACTGGTGCTCCTACATTTCTAGGCCCAGGATGCATCAAATCCAGTCCAAGGCACTTTCGAGCCTTACTAAAGAAAGCTTTGCACTGGTCCCGTGATCTTGTTCTCACACACCGTGAGATCATCACAAAATCCTTGCCATAAGTTGACACCGCCTGTATAAAAATAGATTTCTCCTCGTCTGTCCAATCAGAAGGATCCATTTCCCCACAGCTCTCATCGGAACAAGTCTCATCATCAATATTCTGCGTAACATCAGGTGTCAAAGGCCGTTTTATTCGAGAGTCCACTTTTTGGCACTTCCACTCCCTGTTGCTCTCGCCAGGGTCAACAGAGCTTGTGATGCAAGAACTCATAGCCTCTGATGAGAGGGAACCGCACATACCAGTTAAGGCATCAGCAATAACTGTATCACTTTCATTCCCGATAATACCGAGACTACTAGACCTATCTAAAATGCCATCATCATCCCATGATGGTTTAGAATCACCAAAGCTGCTCAAAAAGAGTCGTCCAGCACTCAAATGTTGGCTCCTCACATGGTCATCAGCGCAGGCTATCATCATTGAAGATTTGCCAAACCTACCAAGTGAAGCAGCATTAATCTCACGAATCCTCTTTTTCTCTGATGTCACCAGATAGGTATCAGTAGAAAAGGCCTTCATTTGCTTACTGCAATCTTGCTTCTTTGGTTTTGCAAAACAATCGGATTTGTGATTTTTGTAGTAGAACTCCACACAATCTGCTGTTGTCTTGTGCTCAAGAAAAGAAGCAATCTTTCTGAAGTCTTTCCCGAAGATGGAAAGTTTCTCCATGAAAATTTCTCTCTCAATGGGCATCCAGGGATTGATCACAGCCCTTTCTTTCTCAACAGCACAGGGATCTTCAACTAATCCATTACTGGAGATAAACCTCGACATCATTTTTTCATTTTTGTCCAAAATTAAGGATGGCATCTTCAAAGTGTCCCTGTAAATCTTGACTTGAGAATCTGAAAGCAGCTTGCTTGTAAAATTGATCATCTCTGTAGTAGGGACAAGCTTAAGTTTTCCTGATGTAAGAACAGATAATATATATAAGAAGTAAGAACAGACAATATATTTATGATATCAAAAAATATTAATAAAGTAATTCAAAAAAGAACTAAGATAATATTTTTGATAGGTAGTACAAATTGTATTAAGTATAAGAAACATATATATCTTATATTTTCTTATAATGAAAAAAGGGTGTACCACAGTACACAGGACTAACATGACAAGTAAATGTTTTATCACTTTCAACCAAGCATCATTAAAATATGGTATGCCTAATGCCTACAAAATGTTTAGACCTAAGCAATCCACCCTTTTCTAAAATGAGCAAGAATTTACAAAGAAGGACGAATGGGGTTCCAAATCATGGGCAATACCGTGTTCTTTTGTATCAGCAAATGAGATTTTATTGATCATAAGAATAGGCAAAAGCCCAGTACACGGTCATATTCAAATCCCATGTATTTTACCTTGTACATTCAAACAACTCGGGAAAAAAAGTCATCCATATGCTTTTCTGAAAGGTTTTTTACAATTTCAGAGACGACTGTCCAGAACCAAGTGGCATCAAATCATATCAACTCATAGAATTAGACCCAAGTGACATAAGTGGCATCATATCAACTCATAGAATTAGGAAATTGCTCTAATCAGACCTAAGTGACATCAAATGAAGTAACCGCTGTCATACTTGAAATCCTAGCATTCTTGCATCTAGAACACAGATCAAACCCACTCTCTTGCATCATAAATCACTTTACTCAGGAAAAGAGCGATGTGAAGTTTCCATCATTGTTTTGAATTCTGTTCCATTCCGTTCTGGCCAGAATGATTTGAATTTACTGTACAGTTTTAGTAACCAGTACCTTTTACACCCCATATTCCATTTCACTTGAAATACCAGTCCAGGACAGAACCTTAAATCCCTAGGGCTTGGCTCAGGTGGTAAAGGCCTTGGGCTTGGGGTTGTGCTCCTCCAAGGTCTAAGGTTCAAATCCCCTTGAGTGGTAATTCAAGTGTTTTCTTCTTTAATTAACCGAGGTGCACTTGCGGGAAATTCCTTGTCGAATGTTTGTGCACCCCTAGAATTAGTTGGAACATTGTTCATGAACACTCAATGCCAAATAAATAAATAATGTCTTTGGCGGCTTTTTTCTATTTATCGTTATTTTCTTGAATTATAATGGCGATTCCATAATTTTATGGCATGATGGCATTTTTGTAATTTCAATTCACCCTTTTCAGATGTCATCTCACTTTCCTAATTATTTCCTCCTCTTAAATCTCACATATACTAGTTTCCCCCTTAGTTTCTTACTCTCAACTCTCAAATGCAAGATATCATTTTTTTTCCTTAATTTTTATTGTATCTTTTATTTTCAATCCATGTTACCTATAATTAGTATCTCATATATTTTAACTCTAAATCATTCTAATTTTTTCTCAAATATTGTGTCATTTTATTACTTATTTTGCGTTAATTGATGTGGTAATATGCTTGAGCCCAAAATAGGGAAGGTCATTTTTTACGAATCATTCTATTGTTGTTTTAAGAATTTAATTATGAGTGTATCTTGCTTTAGGAAAGCAATTCACCATGGATAATTACCACACTTAAGATGAAATTAATCAGAGAATTTTTTTTTATTGGTAATCAAAGTATTTTATTCAATAAAAGTAGGCAAATCCCACGTATACAGGAAGAATACTGTGAAGTACCTATTTAGAGTTTACAACTGATAATAAAAAGTCATGAACATTAAGTCCATTACATTAGTCATAGAAATAATTTTTTTTTGATAAGTCACATTAATCATAGAAATAATACAATCAACATCAATAGAAAATGATTGCGAAAATTATTTTAAAGATATTACCTGTTATAGATTTTTTTCATCAGTAAAGATATTATCTTTTATAAATAATGATGAAAGCTTCAATGTTAAAAATATAAAGATCATATCTACTTGTGTGCATATACGTGTAAACAAACAAACATACATCGGAATTCAAAACTTTGGTTTCAATCACCTCTATATACCGCCTACCTATGTCGATGCATTTGCAACAAAAAAATGCCACAAATAACTATCGAATAAAACTAGTGGTCTGTCTCAATGGTCTCTAAAGTACCACAAATAATTAGACAAAGCGCAAGGAACTAAGTTTGTGCAGGAATGAAGCCAAGTTCTAAGGAGAGTATACCAACTCACTATCCCAGCAAAATCAAATAGAACTTAGAATTCAAACTACACTGAATTACAGACAAAAGAGAACTGGGTAGCTTAAATTTTAGCCAGATGAAATAAATTTCAGAGAACAATAAATATTGTAATGAGCAGCATATGATAAAAATTTCTTACCAGGTGAAGAACAACGAGATCGAATGGAGGATCGATGCTTCTGATTCCCATTAAGAGCTGTCCGCAAGCTCAAGTCAAATTTTTTATGAGATTTTGGCCGCTGTTTCCTCACAGAAAGTAATCGTGCATCTTCCTTCCAAAGGTGTTGAAAGACTTTAAACTTAATTGTTAAAACTCTCTCCTTAAATCTTAAAAACTGCTTCCTCATTGCAAATTTTTCTTTAATCAAAGCACTACTCTGGCAGGACAAGAAATGGTCAGCGCGAGAAACATCGGTCACATGTTGATCTCTTGGTAATTGCTTACTGAAAACTCCACATGCTCTATTTGCACATTCTCTGTTTGAAGCCAATATTGAATCACACAATCTATCTTCTTGATCAGTATGTCTTACCTCACTGGAAACAGGTGTACCAGATTTTTCCCCAACAAAACCAGGCATTGAGTATTTCACAACCATATTTTCAGATTCAATTTGAATTTCATCCAAGTTACAAGAAGAATCACCATGCTCCAACTTATCAGATAAAGAGTCTGTTTTCACCAAAGAAAGTGGTTCAACAAACTTAGATGTCGCAGTTCCAGGACTGTCCATGTCCTCATCCTTAATAACTGCATGAATGTCTTCCAAGGCGCCATTACAGAGAGGCATCTTCTCCATAACAGTGTTCGCAGAAGATATTTGCAATTGCTCGGGTCTGGGGAAAAGATTGGAAATGCCTTCTTGTCCTTTGCAGGGCGTTGCATTCTTCTCCAATGGCAAGGAGCTGGATCCAGCTGGACAAGGCTCACCATTTTCAGTTTTAGACTTCAATAATTTAAGTTCATTTTCAAGCAAATCAATTTCAGACTCAGTCACCTCCAGTGCCTTAGAAACTTCACCTTTACATAATAGCAACTTATTCATAGCCGTTGATCTCACAAAACTAGAATCCACTGAGCTTGAGTCATCAGATTGCAACAACTCAATGAGTGAAGAGCCTAAATTAGCTATCAAATTCATATCTAACTTCTCTAAACTAAAGGGAAACCCCTCGGGAAGATATATAGAACCCGCACTCGGTGAAACACATAAATTATTAATATCATTGTCAATATTCATTGCCTTGCCAAATGACTTCTCTTCCACACCTGTTACATCGATTACCATTATATACATTAGAAAAGGTGAAAAAATATTACATGAGAACCTAAATCACTAGGGAAAATATAAGAAAATGCGGATATTTATTGGCAAACCATTTGTTCCATTTTCGTCATTTATGTATTCCTTAATTACCATTTTCTTCACATCATAAGAAAAAGCTTGTACCTATTACCAATAGAAAAAAATATCCATAAAAATCTCTAGAATATGGTAATTACATTAGAAGGAAACATATGTTTTTTATCGGTATTACAAGGAAAAAAATCTTAAAATAGCTTTCACAGTACATAGACTACACTATTCTATTTAACGTTAATATTTTGTTTAATAGCTTTCAAAGCACCAGTCCATCCTTTTAGGTCTTCCTGTTTTCCCTCTCTTTCCTAGTCAAGTGCTTTCTCCAGTATACACTGTGTACTTGGATTGTGCCCCTTTGCGTTTTCAAGTTTAATTAAAAAAAAAGTTTCATAATTTTTTAGTGAAAAATTCTATTTCCAAGCCACCTATTAAGTCTTTTACATGACATAATTTGATTTGGAATATAAATTTTAAAATTTGAATCTTACAAATCAAATCTTACCACCTAAGTAATGTGGATGGTGTTCTCTACACACCGGCTTCGAATAGAATAACTCTTTTATAGTACTTAATTTTTTATTGAATTCCAAAAAATAAATCATTTTAATCAATCACTCAAACAGTCACAACCCAAGTACACAAGGCATATAAAAATATCCTTTAAATATATATATTTTTTTTATAAGTGAAAATATCTTTTAAATATTAAATAAGCAAAACTTCAACTTAAGCACCATCCTTGTCTATCATCATCTCCCAAGGTGTTCTCTCACCGAGAGATTACCAACTACATTGGCCATCTTGTGATACCTAGCCCTTGATAATCTTATTTGGGTGAACTAACAACAAAATTTTGATTTAATTTAGAGCACAGTGGACAACACTGACAATGGGAAAGTGATAATGTTGGCATATGCCAGTGATGAATGATTATTATGGTGTTGGTTTGAATACAAGGAACCCTCATTAGAGCTTAGATTACTTTTTGTTAGAACTTTGTATCTATGGGCCAAAGCTGTAAATTTCAATGGTCTTAATTTTCATGATTTTGTTGTTTCCATTTCTTCTTCCTAGATAGGTATTACCTCTTATATACCATCATGTGTAGTTGGGCTATGCTTATTCTTATCAATACAATCTTTTACTTATCAAAAAAATGAATGATGGTTATAGTAGCTGGTAGTTGTGTTTTTGAATCACAACTCCATTCTAATATCTGAAAAGTCATTGCTAGCATGCTTAGGATAAAAAGCTAGAAATACAAAAGGAAATTTGATGAAACAAGTCACTTTTGTGGCATCTACCAAAGAAATGAATAAAATTTGCCCCTCAAAGCAAAGGGCATGTCCCCGAAGTCTAGTGACATTCTTTCGTACTTATGAACAAGTAATCTAACAAGAAACACCAATAGAATACTAAATATAAGCTAAGCTTCAGATATCTTGTTATTTCATTCCTTTCAACTTGATACTCTAGCTCAAGAGCGCCACAAGCCATGTTGTGCTCCCTAAAAAAAAGAACAACTCCATTTCATTTCAGCTAATTCAAACACCATTCTTGCTAAAGAAAACAAAATGCTACCATTTTAAACTTACAGATGGTAAATATATCAGTGATTCAAAGAGGCGTCTGAAAGTATAATTTCCTTCCATAAAGAGTGAAATAGACAAAGTGAATGCTTGGATATAACTTACAGAGAAATGCAAAAATTTAAAAATATTAAAAAAAAAAAAAACTGACCTGGTGAGGAACTGCAAGCAACTGAGGATGGAGTTGCCGGTGATGCACAATCTGAAAAACCC
Organism: Platycarya strobilacea; assembly: GCA_036898215.1. Taxonomy (NCBI): domain Eukaryota; kingdom Viridiplantae; phylum Streptophyta; class Magnoliopsida; order Fagales; family Juglandaceae; genus Platycarya; species Platycarya strobilacea. The sequence goes on from CM072556.1 coordinate 2,872,650, forward strand.
GCAAACGTGGGACTTTTGTCAGCCATGTTTGAAATGAAAGACTGGGTGGGTTCTGCATTACAAGCAGAAACAACAGCGCCATCTTTGTTCACGGTAACATCGAGACCTTCAACTTTCTTTTTCTCATATTTTGCCAGTCCCTCACCCCATCCAAGTCGTGGCTTCTTCTTGGAGGTAGTTTCCTCAGAGAGTGTAGCATATGTCACACAAGCAGCTGCATCTCCTGAAAGGGACTGGACAGGAGTTGAATTCTTCAGCTGTATATAACCCTTCGTGTCATTGGAATCCGTACCCCCATTGCTCTTCGAGCTACTTGAATGGCTGAAACCAGAACCCCGTGAAGACAGGCTTCCAGAACGGCTCCACTTAAGAGGTTTCCAGTCAGTCGAGCTTACGGAGTTCTCTGCATCGCACCTCTGGCCTGTACCCAACCCATTGACAACACCCATCTTATCATGTTGGTCTTTCAACTGAAGCTGTTCCCATGTGTTCAAAAAGTCAGAATTAGGTTGAGATAAGCAAGTTATGGTATCATCCACAGACCTCAGATCATTATTACTCACATCAAGCAGCTTTCCAGACGTAATTGGAGACCCATTGCTTGTTTCCCAGGAATGACCTTTCCAATCTCTCTGACTAAATCTATTTTCCCTAATGCTCCTGCCGTATTTCCCGTCTCCGCGCGAAATAGATGGCCGGCAGCTGTCATCTTCCAGCATCTTGTCACCAGACCGAGAGGGCGCATAACAATGACCAGAATCTTCCGAAAACAGGTGCCAACCACCCTGCTTACCATGACCTTCAGAGTATATTTAAAAAAAAAGGCTCAAGATATCAACACAAGCAACGAATATATTCTCGCAAAAAAATAATATGTGCCCCCAAAAAAATGAAGCACGTTATTTTCCAGATAAGATTCGTAAACCACGATCTTCAATAACCCAAGAGGCAAGTTATTCATAGATCTAAACAATAAGCATGAAACAAAATCCGAACCCTTACAGGATTATCATATACAGGAAATCCAATACCAATCCGCTTCTAAAAAGTATTTCAGATGGAAGTTGTTTAATCGATAAAAACCTAAACGTTATAAAAGACTAAAAAATTATTTAACCCAAAAAAACATAATCATGGAAGCCCTAGATTTAGGTATCTCAATCAGACCAACTGAAAGAGACAAGGGGCTCTGGAGGGAAGACATGAATCGAAAAAACTCACCTGGTGGTCTGCGAAAATCGGCGGATCCCCCGCGAGTGAACTCGCGGGTTCCGTGATGGGATGAATCCTTCCATCTGGCTACGGACCCTAGCGACTCCGACGACCTTTCGTGCTTCCTCTCCTTGAAGAAGTCCTTCCGGTCCCAAGACAATGGTTCTGGCGGCATGAAAACCAAACCCAATCGCATGGGCTGCCAAAACACCTAACCGCAGTCACCGCGCGGAAGAAAAAACCAAACAAAACAAGGCCCTCCAGGAGAAGCAACTCCCAGGGCTTCTAGAGCAAGATCGTACGGGCAGCCACGCACGAACCGTGTTCACCCCCCACAATCACCACATCAAAAGATTGAAACCGAAAGAACCAAAACGAAAACACAGAGCTGAATCCCGTCGATTCCAGATCGAGCGCCAACCCCTTACAAGCGGTATAAACTCGCCGATTAGATAGAAAAAGAAACCATGCCCAGAGTCCAAAGTGGTGGATTCGGATTATCTTCTTCGTTCTAGGGCTTGATATTGTGATATCTTCCCGTTTCTCTCTCTTTCTTGGCTAGCTGGTTGGTGATAAACGAAAATCTGCCTTGCGGAGCGAGAGGAGTGAGAAAACGTGAGCCGATAGGGGACAAAAGTCACAAAGGAGAACCTTCATAGAGAGAGAGAGACAGACAGACAGAGGGGGGAAAAGGAAAGAGAGAATTTGGCATCCGGATCTCAACCGCACTATTATAAACCATTATTCAATCTAGCTTCGTGTCCGCAATTAAAATTATTATTTTTTAATTTTTGAGATTTGATTTTTTTATTTTTTAATAAATAAAATTTTCTTTCCCTTTATATTTAATATATATTTTTCTTTCCATCTTTTGACTTTTTTAATTCACTTTCCTTTTTGCTTTGTCCCTCCTGTGTTCCCAGTCGAACTCCCGAAAACGCCCCTGGTTTAGGAACTATTTGCGGGAGGTACCAGTGTCGTGCACGCGCCAGATACGTCCTCTTTTCCGTAATACCGGTTTTAGCCTTGGCCAATATTCAAAATGACAGAGCCTTCGTGTCAGCTCCTAGCCACGGTTTTTAAATCTGAATAATAAAGATTAGAAAAAGAATTGGATTGCACCCTGCGCTTTTGTAGCTTATTTCTTACAAATTTATAATTTTTTATAAAAATATAATTAAAAAATATAATAAAAACATGATTAAAAATAAAATAAATATGAATTTTTAAGAGAGATTCGACCTCAGCTCAGCCCTCACTATTGCTGCTGGTGGTGGCCGTCAAGATTTAAAACTGTCGAGAGCATGTCGAAAGTCGCCGAAACTCGTCGTCACATGAGTGAGGGCGTCGACTCCTTCTAATCTTAATAGGATGGGCGGTGTCGCTCATCGCCATCAAAGATGATAAAGGCTGCATTTAGAGCGTTCGATCGGACTGAACTCCAAAATTTTTCTTAGAAAAATCATATTTTTATACTTTACAAATTTTGAAGTCTTTTCTTTAAATATTGATAAATCTAGAGACACATAAAAACACAAATTTTTTGAGATTCAAATTTATTAGAATATATTTTATATTGAAATGTGTGAAAATTGATTAGTAGATTTGAAATTTTGTGTGGATAAATTTTGTGTATATTTTTTTAGAGATTTTTTAATACTTGTTTAGGCTATATATTCTTTTCCCACGAAAGCTCGCATGTAGATGGTTTATTAAAAGAATACAAACTAAAAAATAAGATTTATGCCAGATTTGTTTTTTGAGTTGGATTTGAGTTGAATTGAATTGAAATAAAAATTAAAAGTTAAATAAAATATTATTAAAATATAATTTTTGTTTTGAGTTTTGAAGTAACTATTTTTTGTGAAAATTTGATAAATATGTAATAATTAGATAAGATGAATTAAGTTGAGATGAATTCAAAAATTATACACATTAATAAGTGTTTTAGATTATGAAATTAAAAAAATTTTGAAATGAATAATGCTATATACAGTTGTAAAATTATAAATGGAGTATAGTTGATTTGAAAAAAAGTGAGAGTCACTATTAAAAAAAGTTAATAGTAGCTTATAAATGTTATCGCATTTCGACTGTTATGACATAAATTTCCTTTCCTTTAGTCATAAATAGTAGTAAATACACTTTAAACTATGATTGGAAAGAAAATTCTGAATTCATATTTATGGATTGTTTGTGAATAGGAGAAAATGAAATACTAAAATCACTCTACAAAGTCATATCTCATATTTTTTTTATATATATTTGATGATTAAATAAGCATTTTTTAATGATATTATAAATTTTTTAAAATATTAAAATTGTTAAAAAAATATATGGAAAAAAAAAGCATTTTACCTTGGCATGCTGAAGTAGCTCTACAATCCACTCTTGTGAATGGCTACGGTTTTGTTTCATTTCATTTTAAGGTCCCATTTAAATGTCGAGACAAGTTGAGTATTTTTTTTCTTTTATGAATAATAATAATTGAAATAGTGGAGCGAGCTTTGTGAAACCCACCTAAGATGAATTAAAAATATTAGAATATTATGATAAATTTAAATACATTTATAAAAATTAAAAAATATTGTAGGCCTCACATGTAACAAGTTTTTGAGTTAAGAATTGAGATAGATTTAATAATTTGAGAGCTTAATACTTAAATGTTAGATTCGGTTTAACGCATGTTTGAGATTATAGTGAAAAATATAATTTATAGCTTTGAGACTTATATTTTATAACTTAAATAATCAGCCTTATATTTTAAAAATTATTTATTGTTTGGTAAATATATATTTAAAGTACTTTTAAAGTTAATTACAGTAATCTTTTCAAAATATATAGTTATTCATATGAGTTTTTTTGATAAAAACTTTAATTTAATTCTTTTTAATAAAATGAGACTTTTAATTTTTTTAATTGATTAAATAATATTTTATTAAATTATCAAATATGTCATTTTTTCTTTACAAAAATTTTTAAGTAGTTAAAAACATCTTTTTAAGTTACGAAATACAATACCCAATACACTCTTAAAATCTAATTGATACGAGTTTATCTCAATTGAGTCAAAATTCCAAGCAGGACCTTAAATTATGAATATTTATGCTTATCATTTCTACGTCATACACCATATACCGCACGTTATTATTTTTTATTCTTGCTAAATTAAATGAATTATTATACTCATCTATAAACTAGACATTTGATAAGAAAACAGAATAAAAGAATATATATATATATATATATATATGTTGTATGGATGAAAGTGATAATTTTTCGAAAACTTATGGTCTCAATTATTTCGCAACCATTACTCAACTATATATATTTAATACTTTTAAATTTTCAACTCTTTCATTTAATCATGATAATTTTACCAAATTTCCAAACAAAACAAAATTAAAAATAATTTTTTCGAGTTTCAAAACAATAATTATATTTCAATAATATTTCAACTTCGTAATATTTTTATCCAACATTTTTTTATCATTTCTCAAAATATAATAAAAATCTCAATTCAAACTATTTTATTACTATTTACAAATTAATTTGCTGCTATGTTGATTTTTCATCTCATATTATTCCACTAGATTTTAAATTAATTATGACTTTAAAATGAAGATTTTGAAAAAAAAAAGCCAGAAAATAATAAACAATTCATTTTCTCAAATAACAAAACATAAATAATATTAAAAAATAATATTATAATAATATATTTTTTAATTTTTATCTTATTTCATCTCAATTCACTATCTACACCTCTCATGAAATAAGTTTACATATCTCAATTTATTTGTCTTTACATGATTTTTTTTGTAGTTATGATGTATATAATTGTAAAGTGTATAAACGCCATACAACTGTTTTAAAAAAGAATATGATCTACTATTAAAAAAATAATTTTTTTCATATGAATTTAATATTTATTCATTTTTTTAACGTGATTGTGTGGTGTCTACACACTCATAATTGTAACTATTATTTATCTATTTTAAAATGCTTGAGTAATGTTATATATTATATTATTATAATTTTCTTTTATTGTATAAACATGATACTTTTATTATCATTTGATCCTTTTTTATTTACTTTACAGAAAAAATAAAAATTTATGGGACAATATTATCTTATAATAATAAGATGAAATCAAAATGAGAACATGGTATATATAACTTTTCATTCCAAGTTATCAGTTCATAATTTCGGTCAAATTAAAGTATATTTTAGAATCAAAATATTAAATTTAACTTACTATTCATAACTCTTCTCAACACTTATTAACACCAAAACTTAATCTTAATAAAATTAATTTGATGCATAAACTCAAGTTGGGCTTAACGAATGAACTTATTTGTTTTCTAATTTGAGTTCCATTAATCAACTAGAGTTTGTAAATTTTATTTTAAGAATTGTTTTTATAAGTTTAACTATTCATTTCATTAAATTTAATTTTCTAAAGCAATCTTATTACTCGCAGCATTTGTTTCACTCTCCTTGCATGAACTTTAAAAAGAATGATATATATATATATATATATCTTTTTATTATAATAAGTGTCTATCTAAAAGTTATTTAATTAATTTTTTAATTCCTTTTTTGTTAAATTTCTTTATTTTTATCGTTAAATTTAACGGCCACTTAATACTAGATATTCAAAACAATAGATATGATTTAAAATTTAGATAATATTAGTTAGATATATAATTTTAAATTTAGATGAGATTAGTTAGATATATAAATTATAACCTAGATAATATAAATTAGTCCATTTGTTTAGTTTAGATAATATAAATTATACCCTTTTTTGTCTTTATATAATTTAGATAATATAAGTTATATAATTATAAATTATATAAAATTTAGATTATATCTTAATTATATATAAATGTAAATTTAGATATTATATACGATTATAATTTATATATGATTTAAATTTTAGATGAGATTAATTAAATGTTTAATTTTAAATCATACTAAATTATTAGGAATTTGAATTTAGATACATTTTAAATTATATCTAAATTATATATATACATTTACTTTATATATCTAGTTAATCACATATAAGTTTTAAATGATATATATATATATAAATTTAGATAAATTTTAATATATACGAATAATTATCATATATAAATTTAGACAAATTATATAAATTGTAGTTTATAGTATATATAAATTTCTATATATTATTTAAAAATTGTATTCATTCTTTATATACAAAAAGAGAAATAGAAAATAATTAAATTTAAATTTGTTTGCCAACTACATTTATGAATACAATTATTTAAATAAATATGATTTATTTCTCAATTTAAATTTATTATGAAAAATTAAATTCAAATAATAACATTTCATAAATGAAATTTTAAAAATTAATAAATAGTTATAATTCATCACTTTATATTAGTTTATAAGTTATTTTCATACAATTCATTTATTGTTAAAATATTTTTCTTTTGTTATCCATAATTAAACTAGGTAAACGTGTTTTGTACGTTGTTCTAACATATAAATATGAGAAAAATTAGGGTTTAGTCGGACCGAACTCCCCACCATTGCAACCCCCGTTGTTCTCGACACCCACCGCCCACCCCATCGAAACTGGAGGGAGCCGACGACCAGTCCGAGTCCGATAGGGTTTAAGGCCGTTAAGGGCACACCGAAGGTCGCCGAGACTTGCTGTCGCATGGGTGAGGTCACCAGCTTCCTCCAGTCCTCATGGGGTAAGCGGTGTTGCCCACCGCCGGCAGCGGCGTTGGGAGCTGAGTGAAACCGAATTTCTTTTAAAAATCCATCTTCATTTTATTTTTTTATTATGTTTTTTTATTTTATTGTATTTTTTAAATTTTATTTTACTTTTTGTGTTTTTTACTATATTTTTTAATATTTTTTATTATATTTTTATATCAATTATAGGAGTTTAGAAAGTGGCAAGGAATGAGCTGCAAAACGTTGATGTGCAGCCCAACCGCACCCCAACATCTCCCTATAAATATATATTTATACTATCAAAATTTGTTGGGTATGTTTTAATAGTGGACCCCTAATTTTTTTAACAGTAAACTATATTTTTTTAAATAATTATACAATGTTTACAACTCTATAATTATATATAACATTATTCTTTTCGTAATTTCATATTTCCTACTTTAATTATTTTTTTCCATTACTTATAAGTAACTTTATATATAAGTATGATGTATATAAATATTATATAATTATTTTGAAAAAGAGTATAATTTATTATTAAAAAATTAAAATTTAATAATTTTAATCTCATATAATTTTTAATTTTTTTAAAAAATTATACAATAATTACACAATATTTTCTCATTATTCTTTATTTAATTCTGTTTTCCGTTCAGCTCGCACTGAGAGGGTTCAAACAACGATACGACTAATTGCATACGTCAGCCACGATACCATGTGGACTGGCATATAGGACTCACTTGGCGTTTTCCTCGGGACGCAACCAAACACTTGCCCTAGTGTTCCACGTCACGCTCATGTTTGTTTTGGCAGTCTTCGTGTATTTGCTGGACACGAGTACTCCCTTATTCAAAAACCCAAATAACATTTGACTTTCTACATTTACAGTAATATATATATATATATATATTTATAATCTATTATCATTTGGAAATAACTATGTCTACTCCTTAGTCTTCTTAAGTATTTAAGTGGCATAAAACAAAAGTCCTAATAATCGTTGGCCGATTTGATGGACGATGAGCAGGTCAACTAGATATCAGAAAAGTAAAATGAATATGTAGTAGTCAGTAGTCCCTCCCTTCTGTTAAATAAATTATCTTTGTATCGCTTAGCTGTTGTTTCATGCCATATGGCATATTGGTGTGTAGATCTCAGAGTTTTATACGCCAAAGCCAATTGTTATTAAACATGTGTATTTTCCGCGTGGCACACTTGTGACACGTCAATGACATGCATCATGTAGTTATTGCTAGGGATGTAATGTTTTAAAGGATTTATGAACAATAAGATAATAAATTGATCATTGAATTAAGAGTAATGTTAAACATATTTTTAAGATGTGTTCTTTTCACTCACTTATTAAAAAACAGTTTATCATTAAAAAAATTATATATATATATATATATATTAAAACTAAGATTTATTATTTTTTTAAATAAAATAGGCGAGATTTATTCATTTGTATATGTGTGATTGAAGCAGTCGACCGGGCTATAATGTGAATTGAATATAAATAAAACAAGGGAGAGTGCTATAACCATTGTTAATAGGGCCCTTTGTTACTTTCCACTCGACGTGGGTGCATAATGTGGCATTCTTTTTTTTTAACTCATTTATGCTGCATCTCTTAGCGCTCAACTTTGTCTCCCCTCCAAACCCTGGCAAACTCTCTCTCTTAGTCGGACCTATCTCCAATTAGCACATTTCTAACACTGTCAAGCTCCCCCAAAATCCCCACACTACGTCCCCCTGAAGATGATATGTGAATCAGTGGAGATGGAGACTTGAAAAAACTCTTGTTCCTCATCAAATTCTATGCATTTTTGCTTGTGATTCTGCATAAAATGAAGGTGAATGGAGACTTTGAAGAAGTGTTGGAACTGGATCATGATTGTGGGGGGAATTCAGTCAAGCACAATAGCTCTTAGTCTCATTTAAGGTTATAATGGATGCTACCTATAATCTAGGAGAGGATCGAGATGCTCTATACTTAGGAAGTAGGGCTTTTTGAAGTACCAAAGAAAAGAACCCCATGTCTAGGGTAGGATAACTCTCGTCGGCGGGAAGGGCGAGTATAATCATTCGTACCCAGTCTAATCCCTGCTTATTCTGATCATGATCATACAAGATAAACTTAGAATGATGCATTAAATGACAGTTTACCTCAGATCATATTATCTAAATAGTAAACTGCTCAGAAAGGCAAGTCGCATTTAATGACTAAAATAGCCCATCCTGGATTCAATACAGACTAGACATCGGGGGTTCAGTAGATGACACGAATCACCTTGGATCAAAGATAGCTCGCTTAAGTAAGGTTGGGATGACGAGAGAATTACTCAAATACCATAAGGACAGTAAATGGCTCAAGACAAAAAGAATGAATGACCTGACAAACCGATATTCTCACTGACAACTCCGATTATTAGATGTTAACTTGTACGACATCTTAGCCCCTATAAATAGCAGTATGCACTATTGTTCACAAGTAATGAATATTCTAACTCCTTTATCTTAAAACTGATTATCGATTTCCCTCTAACTTGAATGTCAGAGTGTTCATAGGGTATCAAAGACCTACTCTTTTTTGATTTGTGTAAATTGATCAAGCTGGAATCATCAAATAGCTCAAGTTGTGAAACACACATCAATAGTGATGACTCATAGTCATTTTCTTGTTGCGAATCAATGGCTCGCAGGGGCCATCGCTTGAATCCCCATTTCGCAGCCAAGAAAGTTGTTGTAGTTATCAGTCTCGACTATGATCTCGTGCAAGTCAGATCCTTTCGGGTTGAGGTTAATCCAGCCAGACCATATTGTGACCTGAGACCTCGTGCTTCCCGGTGGGTTGGTCGTCCCTCAAGTGTCCACCTCCATCAAGTGCGGCAAAGGTGAGTGTACCGAGTTTCGCTCCTATTAATTTCACCAAGTTTTTTTTTTGTAATAATTATGCTAAAAAATAAAAAATAAAATATAATTCTTGTTAAAGAAAATTCAGATTGCCTAAAGTTTCAGATTCATTGGTAGAATCTACAACGGCTGGGTTAAGTACCCATATTTTAAGCTTTGAACAGGCAAAAACAACTTTCTTTGTTCAGCATGATTTCGAGGAATTTGACCATTAACTATCTTGATCCTGAGAGAAAACAAAGAATGAAAATCATACCACCACAATAGATGGGAGACGCTAAGTCCATTGTTTGAAGCAATTTTGCTTGGTTGGGTTTGTTAATTAATTAAACAAGAGCGAAATAACATGCATGTGCCGGGGGGGGGGGGGGGGACGAACTACGAAGTGCGGTGGTTTGAGGGGAGCTTGAGAGCGTTGGAAATGTGCCACTCGAAGATGTGGTCTGATGAGAGAAGGGAATCTGTTGGGTTTAGGTTTGATTTGGATTGAGAGATAAGATAAGTTGAGATGAGTTTAATTTATTTTTTAATATTATTATTATTTTAAGATTTAAAAAAGAGAAAATTAATATTTAAAAAGTGTGTATTAGAATTTAAAAATCTTATATTAAAATTTGTGTTTTGTATAGAAATTTAGTGACATATCCACGTCAAGTGAGAAGCAATAATGGAATTCTTATTAACGGTGAAAATAGTATTTTCCTAATTTTTGTTAGATTGTTTAAAAGTAAATTTTAAAAAATATAAATAAGTAAATTTTAAAAAATATAAATTTGTATACATATAAAAAAATCTTGGTTATATTTGATTAAAAATAAAAAAAAATGGGAAAAGAGAATAAAAATATTTGTTGTCTTTAAAAGTGAATAATAAAACTATAAAATTGTACAAATTTTTAGTTTTACTATTTATTTTTGAAGATAAAATATACTTTTATTTGTTTTTTATTTATTTTTAATTAAATATAATTAAAATTTTTTGATTTATATATAAAGTTATATTTTTTAAAATTTAATTTTAAATAATCTAATAAAAATCTTTAAAAAGAGAACTAGAGAGAGAGAGAGAGAGAGAGAGAGAGAGAGAGAGAGAGAGAGAGAGAGAGAGAGAGGGCCAAAGGAAAAAAGCCTGCTCCCTGAGGAGTAGATCACGATCCTTCAATCACGACCCAAAAATAAAGTTCCATTTGCTCTTTATCTCGTCTTTAAGCCGTTTATCCTTCTAAAAAATTATGGAATCATGGTTTTCTTAGGTAAAGTAAGATGAAATTATGTTTTGGGGCCATTGCAACCTATTGTTTTTAGGTCTCGTTGGGATATAAAAAAATATTTTATTTTATTATTATAATAATTTCAAATTCACACATAAAATATAATAAATTTTTTAATTTTTGAAATAATAATAGTATTAAAAAAATAATATTTTAATAATATTTTATTTAATTTTTAACTTTCATATCAATTCAACTCATCTCAATTTACTATTCAAATGATACTACAATAAATTCATAATCTTCTATAAACTAATTATTTAAATATAAAAATCATATTGATGGACATCAATGTGATACCTTATATGATAATGATAAGAGTAGGTAGTGTATGAAATCTCATATTGTTTATGAATAAGAAGTTATTAATCTTTATAAGATTCAAATAAGCCTCTAATTGTATTGTTGATTAGTCTTTTTAGAATATAGGTCGTGTGATTTGGGCATTCTATTAAGGTGTTACAAATAGTATTAGAGCCTATTCCAATTAAAAATATAAAACTTGTCGTGTCACCTATCACAGATGGGTTCGAAGAGAACGTCAGACATTTAAAGAAGGTAGATTGTGATACTTCATATGATAAATATAAGAATAAGTTGTGTACGAGATCCCATATTATTTGGCAAAGATAAATTCTTACTTTTTATATGATTTTAATGTGACTTTATTTATATAATTGATTAGTTCTTTTAAAATATAAATTAATGATTTAAGTCTTTTATTAAAACGTTACAATCAAACTTTGAATTCTATTTTTGAAAAAAAATAATAATAACTGGTTAAAAAAATTATGGACAAGTGAGTATAAATGTACGTGCCCGTTCCCTTATTGGTAAGGACCGACTCCGCGTATTTCAAAGTACAGATTCGAGACTTCAGACAAAAAAGGTACTTCTGCCAAGTTCTAGCACCATCCAACTAAACTTTATGGTTCATAGAAGCAAATAGGATCTTGGAATGGGCGCACATAATATATTAATTCATTCTATTTTAAATCTATGCTACGAACGTTGGGAAATCATTTTATTGAAGAAGATATTGCTCTTGCTAATTTGAATTAAAGGAGAATATAAAAACTGGTTTAATGCTACTATCATATTCATAGCTAGTGCATTTGTCATAATTAGAAATTTAAAAGCTTAAACTCTATTTTAATTATCAAAGTCACAGTCAATATTGTCAATAACTCTAATATAAGCACTATCATATGAAAAACCATTAGACCGGTTATCTAGAAACTTATTTAGAAATATTCTAATGAAATGAACATGAGAGTTGTTAACTATTTGAATAAGAGTAATAGTAAGTACAAGTTTTAAATAAACAAATTTCTCATAAGCCCTTTATAAAATATGGATATCACTTAAAAAATAAGTTGTTTATTACTTCTTCACAGTGAAGTCTAATTTTTTAAACTAGCCTTTGGCTCAGTTTGGATATAGAAATAATTTCATGTTATATTATATCATGTCATTATTATATTTTTTTAAAATTATTATATAAAATATACTAAATAATTTAAAATTTTAAAAATATTAAAATAATAATAATATTAAAAAATAATATTTTATTCAACATTTAACTTTCATATAAAATTATCTTATCTCATTCGTCTTTGACCGAACAATATCGTTCTTCCCTACTATATTGACAAATGGGTAAAATAAAAAGAGTAAAAATTGTGGCAGGGATATTTAGAGCTTTTATATTGGGTTCCTTATCATTTTTTCTTAAATTTTAGCTAAAAAGGACATTTCTTATAATTTATCTCTAAATTTTACTCATATTTCAAAAATCTTTTACATTTCATTTTCTATTTTTTATTCTATTAAAATAATATTCTAATATTATTATTATTTTTTATTTTTTCTACTATGTTATTTTTACATCTTCAACTCTCAATAATATATATATATATATAATTGATTTAGAAGATGAATAGTAACTCTCCAAATATAAAGAGTCATGATTCACATCCTAAACTTATCCAATGGAAATGTGGGTTGTTTTTGGGATAAATGGCAAAAACATTTCCAAATTATAAGGAGAATAGTACTTTAAGAGTATCCATATTGGATTCCCTAAATTTTTTCTTAAATTTTATGTAAAACGGACATTCCTTATATTTCTTTCTTAAATTTTATTCACGGTTCAAAAAATTTTTCATATCTCATTTCCTATCATTTTTCTATTCCATTAAAATAATATTCTTATATTTTTTTATTACTATTTTATTTCATATATTTACTATTTCCACTAAAATATATTTAAAATTTGAGATAAAGATGAACAGTAATTTTATTACATTTTCTACTAATTTATTTCACATATTTAACAATTTCTACTAAAATATATTTAAAATTTGATATAAGAATGAATAATAATTTTTCAAATATAAAAAATTGTTGTAACACCTCCAAACTATCTCCTATTATAAGAATGTGGATATGAATTGATTTTGGAATAAAATCCTTATAATTTAAGGTGGAAGCAAATGGGGATGCTCTAAAGAAGCCTAACGGAGATGCTCTTAAAAGATGCGAAGGGCATAGAAAATCCAAAAGGAGAGAGAGAGAGAGAGAGGTGTCTAGCTATTGGTGAACATCCAAGTCTTACCACTGAACGGGTCGGCCACGAGGCAGCAGCAACCAACCATCACAGTACAAAGACAGATCTAGTAGTCAATAACGACTGCCACTCACTATGAGTGAGCCGTGAACGAGAGAGCGGGCCTCTTTTTCCTTTTGCTTCTATTTTAGATATTTTTTCGTTGATGCTGTGACCGATTAGATTAGACAAAAAATTAATGTCTAATTATTGTGAGCAAAGTCAGCTACCGCCTTTTTCTGTTATATTCTTCAGATTCATTCAGTAAAACAGATCTTAACCTTTTTGTGCGTTTCTTCAAATGTTCGATACTAACCTTTGCGGTGAAGTTTTGAATATTCAGAATCAGAACGGGGCAAGCAACCAACCCCCCATGTGCGCCTGTTACCTATTCGGCCATTTGTCTGTTAGGAACAAACTCAATTAAGAGATAGACAGTTCAAGGTTCTGATTAAGAAGCCGGAAAAACACACAAACAAATGCCTGGTTTCAAATTGTTCATACGTCATTACAGCTCACCACAATTGTATTCATATGATTCGAATCCTCTCCGACTATCTCTGTCTGTTTTTTAGATAAAAATTGGTTGGACACCCGGAAATACTTTTTGGGATCTGGGTTTTTTGGCTTTGTCTGTTTCAGTCATTTAATGCTCTCAGACTAAGGTTTTAATGCTCTGTAAACTGTAGGCGATATTCGGAAGGAAACCCGGGATTGTTTAGTGATCCGTGCCCAATTTATTAACGTACGCTATTCTTTCAGTGAGTGCTTCATCGGTCGGACCGTGTCTTTCTTTCCGTTTATCTATCTGCTGTCTAGTCTGTCCACTTCCCATGATTTAGAAATCAAAAGCCAACTTCCTTGAAACCCGGAATCCAATTCGGGATCTGCGCGTCTGGATTTTGTTAGCTTTTGACATTTTTTTATTCATGGGTCATTGTTTATTCTCTGTTATTTGCATCTCGTTCCTTCTTGTGGGAAATTGTCTCTCTTCTCCTATTAGAGATCAGCTGAGAGATAGGATCACCGAGTTGCCAGGACAGCCAGAGAATGTGGGGTTTGCTCAGTTTTCAGGTTACCTGACTGTGAACGATCAAGCTGGAAGAGCATTGTTTTACTGGTTGGTCGAGTCACCGGCAAGTCGTGGACCTAAGTCAAGGCCACTTGTGCTGTGGCTCAACGGTGGTCCTGGTTGCTCTTCAGTTGCTTATGGAGCAGCAGAGGAGATCGGACCTTTTCGTATTAGGCCCGACGGGAAGACACTTTACTCGAATCCTTATGCTTGGAACAATTGTATGTATAAACTTGTCAAATCAATATTCATGTACTGTGTCAATGATGAGGCTTAACTTAATTTCGATAAATTTTCCGACTTTTGGACAGTGGCGAATTTGCTGTTCCTCGAATCTCCTGCTGGTGTTGGTTTTTCATATTCGAACACAACTTCAGACTTGTACACAGCGGGTGATCAGAGAACAGGTAGCGTATTAGTTTAATTGCAATTTTTAAACAATTAACAAGTAATGCAAATTGTCGAAGTGCGCCGAATTTGACATCCTAGTACTTTTTGGTGCATGGGTGCTATGCATTTGTAGCCGAAGATGCATATACATTTCTTATTCATTGGTTCGAAAGGTTTCCACAGTACAAGCACAGGGATTTCTACATTGCTGGAGAAAGTTACGCAGGTCCTGAATTACTTTATTTTTTATTTATTTTATTTTGAATTTCAGTTTTACAAATTTTCATGGTGACTCGATCAAATCAGCTACCTTTTACCATTCTGTTTCAGGCCATTACGTTCCTCAGCTGTCTCAAATTGTTTACCAAAGAAACAAAGGAATCCAGAACCCAGTTATTAATTTCAAGGGGTTTTTGGTGAGTATAATTTTATTGGATTTAAGCCGATGTACTTTCAGTACCCAACTGACTCATGGTAAATAATGGTCATCTTAGATTCGTATGCATGATTTTTGTTTGTTCTTTTCTATGAGGTGGGAAATGCTGTTACCGACGATTACCATGATTACATTGGCACGTTTGAATACTGGTGGACCCATGGCTTGATTTCTGATTCCACCTATCGCATCTTACGAGTTGCCTGTGACTTCGGATCATCTCAGCACCCCTCATTGGAATGCATGAAGGCTCTTAAAGTTGCAGAGGCGGAGCAGGGAAACATTGATCCATATAGCATTTTCACTCGGCCTTGCAATAATACTGAATCATTGAGGCGCAACTTGAGGGGTCATTATGTAAGTTCTGGTCAATTGTTTCTTTTACATATCACACAAGTAGTAGCTCTTTTTTGACTGTCAAAAGAGTAGAGAACACAAAATTTTTTTGACGTAAAACATGGCTGTTACTGCCTAATGGTCAATTGTCAAAAGGTGCTATTTATGCTTAACATGGCTATATTTGAAATTTTTGTATTACTATCTGGAACTTTGACAGTAACGGTGGAAAAGTTTCATAGAGATTACCCAAATTGCTGCATTAGGTGCTTTCAGCACAGGATAATAATACATGTATTGATTGGCCAGTTGTCAAGGGAAACTAAAAAGACGCATTTTATACTTTTCAAATATGAGAAATGTGTTCTCATAGTTACTGCCTTCTGGGTATTTGAGAGAGCTGTTGTATGTTGAGCTTAAACTTTAAAGCTTCTAGGGTCCCGCAATGCTTTTATGTTCTCCATAATTTTGCAAGCTGCAGGGTAGGTGGGTCTTGAGTCTCCTGGCCTCAGCACATGCTCATTCAGGCTTGTATAATTCCTTTTCCCCCTTCTGTAAGCCCATGACCTGCCCAATCATTCTAAAATTTTGTAGGAGCTTTAGCTGACATCTGATGATTAATCAGAAGCTTCAATCAACAGCTGCTGACTAACTCTCCTTTAAAGTTGTTGCTGTTGATCATAGTTATGTAACAGCACAAACACTATGTGAGCACGGATCTCTTATAAAGGTTATATAAGATGAGCTTGGGATAATGAGATCAACATTTTCTTCCGTGGTTGTGTTTGGGACTTGGAAAAAAGTAGAACAAATAGTTAATTTCAAGTTTGTGCTAATTCGACTATCATTGATGTGGGGCATTTGTTACTTTTTTGTTTTGGGCCTTGGCGTAAGAATCGTGCCTTTTATTTATGGAGCTTTCGGCAGAAAACTATGCTAAATCTGTATCACATATAAAAACATAAATGTATTTATTTTTCATATGTTTTAAATATGCGCAAATATTAAGACCTTAATAATTTTAAGATGGCAATATACGTTTCAAACTTGGCAATGTACATTTCCATCCACTAAAATTTGCCTCTCTTTCTGGTATCTGTCATCACTTACATTTCCCTATCAATTTTTTATCCGTCTCTTGATTCAATATTGCACAAAGTAATTCTTGTTCTGAGTTTCCTCACTACTGGTATGGGCGGGTTAAAAATGCCACCCCTTATTGTTCTGCATACTTGTCCACGTCATTATCTTCTTCTTGATGGTCTACAAAATACAAATGGCTTTATACTAATTTCATCCCTTAAAAGTAATCACAAGGTTTGCTTTTGCTCATCTGTCTCCTCACTTTTGAAATCAGCCATGGATGTCCCGAGCGTATGATCCCTGCACTGAGAGGTACTCTGAAATGTACTTCAATCTCCCAGAAGTTCAGAAGGCACTCCATGCCAATACAACTATGATTTCTTATAAATGGAAAACATGCAGGTAACTGGGTAAGATTTTAGTTTCCAATACCTGATAGGATTTCATTGCACATGTTTTGATGGCATCATTGGCGTATTCTTTTCTTTCAGTGACATTGTTGGTAACTACTGGGCAGATTCCCCACTCTCCATGCTTCCTATTTATTCTGAACTCATTGCAGCTGGACTCAGGATATGGGTATTCAGGTCTCCCTCTCTCTCTCTCCTATGTGTGTGTGTTCCCTACTTCCCCCATTTTTCTGTGAAATTATTGGAGGTTTCAAGTCAATCTGGGGATTTAACATTACAATACTAGTAGTGGAAATAGTGTATATTGAACTATATGAGTTGTGAAAGTAAAGCAGTATGTTAGCTTGTAATATATTTGTCTTGATATTTACATCTAAGGTAGATCGTAAAATGGATAGTTATAGTTACAAATAGAACTCATTGGAAATTTCTTATAAAGTCCAATTCTGCTTTCTACTCAACCAATGTCAAACCTAGCACATGCATGCCTGCACAGTCCACCAGCACAACACCTTTTCAATCTTGGTATCACTGAGGGCTTGCTCCACATTACAGCGTCTCAAATCCACCTGGTGTTGTTTGGTGGCTCTGATATCAGTTATCACAACCAAAGGAAACGTCAGTCATATTTGAGCTATAAGACTAGTCAAAGTTAAACTTAGAGTTGGAGCTCATTGGAATTACGAATAAAGACCAGTTTCATTTTGCGCTAAAACAAAAATGGGACTTAACACATGCACTTGGTCGCAACCCATACACTCATTACGAGACTTAGTGCAACATTTTCACTCTGCTGCTTATCATACTGCTTGTAGGTCTAGAGACTGAAGTTGGAGAGATGTCCTTTTCAATTATGAACACGGGATCCAGAAACAAAACAACTTTATCATGTTTCTGAATCTCAGCTAGGTTATAGGTGTTGACTATTATTGTCGTTGATGCTCACCCGAGCATTTTCCTACTGTTGGTGCTGACTGGATTGTGATTTGGCATTCTCTATGTTGTATTGGGGTCTTTTATGTGTCCTGTATCCAAATATTTTGATGAACTCAAGCTGAAAAACTACATCTCTCATTGTTATGTTCCGTATCCTCATTTTATGAACTCGTATTTCAGCGGAGACACTGATGCAGTGGTTCCTGTGACTGCAACTCGATATTCCATTGATGCACTTAAGCTGCCAACTATTACCAACTGGTACCCATGGAATGACAATGGAAAGGTTGGTGCTCAGAAACACAATTCTTTCCAGCCATAAACTTGGGTGCCAATTCTTAAGGAGTCATCACTAATTTAGAATCAACACATGCAAAGCAATGATTGAAATGTAATTGTTGTTAATACAGCCATCACTTTTCCCCCCTTTTATATCTGTAAGTTTTGGTTCCATAACATACATAACAATCTAAAGGTGTCTTTAGGATAAACATTTTGCTATAAAATTGATAATTCATCTCCTCACAAGCTTTCATACGTTTGTGACATAGGTTGGTGGATGGAGCCAAGTATACAAAGGACTGACATTAGTGACAGTGACCGGAGCAGGACATGAGGTTCCACTCCATCGGCCTCATCAGGCTTTCATTCTTTTCAGATCATTTTTGGAGAACAAGCCCATGCCACGCTAAAGCCATTTCAAATTTCAATCCCATTCTTGACAAATAAGCACAAACTATTGTTACCATTTATATGCAGAGCCAGAGGGCTAGGTAAAAGAGAATAAAAGAAGCATTCCACTCGAGTGCCCCTTCATTCTTGCCCCAAGTGATGCCATTTCATTATTTTAGTTTGCAACCATTGTTTTACTGGATATTTTCGTTGAAGAAAATGCATAATTATGGTAAATGGAAATGGAATTCGTAAATATTTAAGATTTGTATATGAATTTTACTTCTTTGTATTGGATTCTACTTAAATAATTGATTGCTCCTGCTCTGACGAATCAAACATATTTGTTTGGATGAGTAAATTTGTATTTTATGAAATCAAAACCACGAGGGCACTGCTATATGTCCCGAATGACATGTACCGAAATCTCCCGAACAGGTATATATATATATATATATTGTTTCTTTCATTCATTTTTTTAATAGTTTTAAATATTTAAAAAAAAAAAGAAAAAAAATTTACATCATCATTAAAAAATATTTTTACAATCACTAAGTAAAAGAAAAATATATTATTTTGAATTGTTTTAAATAATTTTAAAAAAGGAAAAAAATTTACATTATCATTAAAAAATATTTTTATGGTCACTAAGTAAAATATATATATATTATTTTAAATTCGGTACACAAATTCAATAGAAAAAACGTTTCCCAATACATGAAATCAACCTTCTAATTCCATTCAGCCAGTTACTTATGAGTGAGATAATTTCACGGCTTCTTTTAAAAAAATGAAGCTTATTATTAAAAAATGATTTTTTTTTAATGTAAATAAAAAATTTATCCTTTCAAAAGAAGTGATTTGAAAATACTATTTCTCATTATTTCTTCCTCCGTTATTTTGAGCTTAGCCTTTAGACAGTTTCGATTCTCGAAGAGTCAAGAAAATTCCTCGAGGGTTTTGGCTCTAGGGGAACGCACCCCTCCATTAATTCCATCAAACAAAGTCAAAAGAAGACGGTCAGACACAGCAAGTGGCTGATTATGATCCACCTACAAGTCAACATTTACAGCACGTTTTTCAGAAAGAATAATTATTCTCATTAGCAGTCTTTATTCCACTCCACACACTATCAATCATGAGTGGTTTTTCTTTTTCTTTTTTTATTTTTTTCCTGCAAATTAAAGTAATAAATCGTATAATTTTCTCTATCCGTATTATCTTTCTGCTCACTTTCAGAATTCATTTGAATTTAAAAATGGGATAAAATAAATTATAAATAATAATAAATAAATGATTAAAATAAGTTAAAATTTAAAATAAATAATTAAAATAAATTAAAAATATAAAATAAATTATTAATAATAAAATCTAATTTTAAAAACAGGCCAGATTAGGCCCCGCTTGAATTCAGAGATGAGATGAGTTGAGATGAATTTGATTTATTTTTTAATATTATTATTATTTTGAGATTTGAAAAAAGTGTGTTGGAATTTGAAAAATGTGTATTAAGATTTGAAAAAGGTATATAAGAATTTATGTTTTGTATAAAAAATTATAAAAATATAATGATGAAATAGAAGTGAGTTGAGATGAGCTCAACTCAGTTCTCAATTCAATCAGCCCTTTAATCTCTCCCTTTCTCTAGATTACTTCAATAGTAATTTTTATGCACGGATTCTCATAAAATTCTTTTTTTGATAGCCTACAAACTGGCCAGACAAAAAAATTCTTAAAAACTATTTAATAGGAAAAAATAATTGTCATTTTCTTTGGAGATAGGTAATATCTTGATGTTTTAAATTGATAATAGGTAAGAGAGAATGAGTCTAACAATCTACCATTTTTATTTTGAATTTTCTTCATCTTTCTTTTTTCTTAATTTCTCTTTCATCTTACTCAACTCTCCACTCCCAATTTCTCCGTCTTTCTTAACCCTCCACTCCATCAAAAAATGAATTTGAGAGTTTCGATCCATCATACTCTGCTCCCCAACTATCTTTCAAAAGATAAATCAAACAGATTTGATTATGATCTATCTAGTTTCATCTTCAATTTTGATTTTCGAAATGTAATTTTTTTGCACTTGAAATAAAACAGATGAAATCTGCTCATTTATTTAAATCCGTTGAGATATGGATTTGGGATGGGTAAAACGAGTGTTTCACTTTGTCAGAAAAAAAAAACCACATCATCCACAATGTGTAGAGTAGGAACAAAGAAGGCTGATGAGTAGAATAACTCTTTAAAAAATTATGATCCCTTCAAAATTCAAATGCCCATCTTTGTACAAATTTTTCTATAGAATTGAGTTTTATACGAGATTTTCAGGTATCGTTAAAGAGGAATAATACACACATTATTTTTAACAATATTTTACACAACACATGAATTAATAAAGCACAAGTATTTTTGTAAATTACTTTACAAAACTGACATAATTTATCAAAATATATACCCTCACATTATCACTTGTGTTGTGTAAAATATTGTGTAAAATATTGTGTATTTATCATTTTCCATCATTAAACGCAAGCGTGATGAATATCCTATAAATATATATATATATATATATATATTGTCTATTTCTTTCTTTCTTTTTAAGTCATTGAGTTTGAATTAACACCAATAAATCTGAATGTTCATACGTGGATATGGGTTGAGATATTCTCGTATATTTTCAAGTTTAGATATTCTTAAATTGTTTTATTATTATTAACAAATTATTCATTATTATTTTACTACTATTCACGTGTATTATGAGATATTAATTTACTCATTTTTAATATAATATAATGGAATGGAGGTTTCAAACCTGAGTTTTTCATTTGGATAACTAGGCTGCATGTCATCAAATTAGCTCTAACTTCTAGGACCTAGAAAATGAGAGAAAAGACACATTAAATAAGTTTTGCGTTCGGTATTATTACAAGTTAAATAAATTTTGTAGAACGGAATTGATGTTTTATCTAAATTCAAATATATTGTATAAGATTTCTTTCATGCGTTATCTAAATTCAATAAAAAAAAAGCAGAAGGTGCTAATTAATATATAAGAGCAGTAGTATTACTTATATATATGATTTTTGATCATACAGTCTTGAACAATTTTCTCCATTGAAATGAAAAACAGTAACTTAAATCTATGGCTTCCATTCCAACCAAGTGATCTTCTAATTTTTAAGAATTTTGCGATTGATCTAGTCAAAATGAGTGATTAATTATTGTTGAATCCAAGATTTCAAGTTTCGTATAATTATAAATCTACACATGAATTTTGATGATAACAAATGATTTCAAAGAATAAAAGAGTCTCAAGTTTAAGTTGTCTATACAATACAATCAAGCACATCAAAGAACTAAGCATGAGCAAGAAGGGAACAAGTTCACATTAAAATCATAGAATAATATTGTAAATCTCTTAAAAATTTGAAATTAGGATTAAGGCTCAAAATTAATATTTTATCATAAAGTATTAAAATATATTTTCTACATGTGCATGAATATTTTGAAAATTAAATTTGAAAATTTTGAAAGATGATTGATTGTCATCTTTCACATGTGCATGACATGATTAAAAGTTTGAACTTTGAAAATATTAAGATGATTGATTGTCATCTTTCACATGTGCATGACATGATTAAATGTTTGAATTTTGAAAATATTAAGATGATTGAATGTCATCTTTCACATGTGCATGTTTTATTTGAATATTTTCAAAAGTGGTGGATGCTTTTCTTGACTTATGCAAAAGGTAGATATCTTTATTTGAAAATTTTGAAAAGTAAAGTGTGCTCTTTTTGTCACATGCAAAAAGTAAAAAAATTAGATTTGAAATTTTTGAAAAGTGAATGATGATGTCTTTGACAGGTGAATCTTTTTAAATTTGAATATGAAGTCTCAAATGCCTATAAATAGATCATTTGAGAGCTTCACATTTATAGCACCAAGAGCATACAACATTCATTCAAAACTTTCATTCTCTCTTCTCTAAGTATTGAGCCTTAACCCTTGTTCATTTTGAGAGATATAGTTTGCGTTGTATTATTTTTATTTCACTCATTGAGGAGTGCTTTCTGATAGCCTACCCACTATCAATTCTTGTATCAGTAAAAGGGTGTGTATAACTCTTGTGTGTGTAGAAGGTGTTCTACACGGGGAATAATTAAATCACCAAGTGTGAGGTTATTAGAAGTGTAGAGGGTGTTCTACACGGATTCTTTAGAGCGGTGCTACTCAAAAGTGTAATAGATTTTTATTTCCACCTGAAAGAGATTGAATAGTGAATTCGGAGATCCTCAAGGGGTAGCTTGAGGCGAGGACGTAAGCAGTGGGGCCGAACCTTGTTAACATACTGAGTTTGCTTCTCTTTTACTCTTACTTTTTATATTTATTGTTGTTTTATATTTTGTTTATATTTTATATTATATATTTGATTTATAATTGTTATTTTTTTTTATTACAACTCAATTCACCCTCCCTCTTGTGTTAGTTATCTGGGTAACAATTGGTATCAGAGCTAGAGTTCTATTATAAGATTAACTATCTTTTGAGTTAAGATCTTGTGGCTAACATTGTAGCTTCATTTGGTGAAGGTCAATCTAGTAGTCGGCCTCCACTTTTTTGCGGAGACAATTACTCATTCTGGAAAGTTAGAATGAGAATATTATTTCAGGCTCAAGGTCGATAAATCTGGAAATGCATTGTAAATGGACCTTATATTCCAACAAAAGTGGTTGATGGAGTAAAGGTCAAAAAAGAAGAAGAACAGTTTGATCGTGAGGACGATAGACTTTATACTTTGAATTTAACTACTATGAATTTATTATATAATGCTCTCAATGGTAATGAATTTAATAGAGTAATGACTTGCGCTACAGCAAAGGAAATTTGGGATAACTTGGAAGTTACTTATGAAAGAACTTCTCAAGTCAAGGAATCAAAAATTTATATTCTTACTCATGAATATGAAATGTTTAAGATGAATGATGATGAATCTATTTCTAGTATGTACACTCGTTTTACTAACATCATAAACAGCTTGACAGCTCTTAACAAAATTTATTCCAAAGTGGAGATAGTAAGAAAAATTCTCAACTCTCTACCAAAACGTTGGGAATCAAAAGTGACAACGATTCTTGAAGTTAGAGACCTCAAGAAGCTCAAAGTGAATGAACTCATCGAGTCACTCATCACCCATGAGTACACATTAAAAAAAGGAGAAGAAGAAGGAAAGCCAAAGAAGAGCTTGGCACTTAAAGCTGTTCCACATGAAAGTGAAAGTGATGAAAATGAGGAAAATGACGACAAAGATGAAGAAGTTGCGATGATAACAAGAAGAATTCAGAGGTTTTTAAAGAAAAATAAAACTTCTCCAAGGAAATCCTTCAAAAAGTTTTCCAAGAAAAATTCAGGTAAAAATGACACTTTAATTTGTTATAAATGCAATAAGTCTGGTCATATTAAGTCAGATTGTCCTCTGTTAAAGAAAGATCGAAACAAAGGCAAAAAAATAATGAAAGTTATATGGGATGATGATTCAAGTAGTTCAGATAGTGAAGCAAGCAATGGAGAATCAGCAAATCTTTGTTTTATGGCTAAAGATAACATTGAGGTAACAATTATTGATAATATTGAAAATCCTTCATATGAAGAATTGCAAAATGTTTTAGAAGAGGTATATGAGGAATTTGAAAAATTGGGTATCAAGTATACTGTTTTGAAAAAGAAAAATTCTTTTTTAACAAACGAAATTGATATTTTAAAAAAAGAAAATATTATTTTGAAAGATGAAAATTTTGAGTTGAAGAAAAAGAAAACTGATTTAGAAGATATTATTGAAAACTTTACGAATGGAAAAAGAAATTTTAAAAAATTTCTTGGCAGTCAAAGATATGTTTTTGACAAGGCAGGCTTGAGATATATGCAAAAACAAAAATACAAATCTTATAAAAACTTCTTTGATAATCCTTCTACATCAAAATCCAATATTCAAAATTCTTTTCATAAAAATAATTTTGTTAAAAAAGGATACTATTATAATCACTTAAGTTCTTCGTATATGTCACATGCTATTTGCAATTTTTGTAATAGAAATTGTCATAATTATCATGTTTGTCCTATTAGAAGAAAACATACAATGACTATTAGGGCCATATGGGTACCTAAAAATCTTATTTTTTCTAATACTAATAAATAAAGGACCCAAAGAACTTTGGTACAAAGAAAAATCATTTTAATTGTTTTTATAGGTGTGCATGAAGTCCTCCACAAACAAAAATAAATGGTTTTTAGATAGTGGATGTTCAAGACACATGACGGGAGACAAGACTAAGTTCTTTGATCTTAGATCTAAAGAAGAAGGACACGTGACATTTGGAGACAACTTGAAAGGGAAGATCGTAGGAATAGGTAAAATTGGTAATGAGTCTTCTCTCATAATTGAAGATGTTCTACTTGTTGAAGGTCTAAAACATAATCTTTTGAGCATAAGTCAATTATGTGATAAAAGATTTACAGTTACTTTCAAAATGGATAAGTGCATTATTTTGAATGATCATGATTGTAATATTTGTTTTATTACTTTTAGAAGCAACAATGTTTATACAATCGATTTTGAAGAAATTACTTCACAAGATGTTATTTGTTTTTCAGCTCAAAATGAAACTAATTGGTTATGGCATTGAAGACTAGGTCATGCCAACAGGGAACTTATTTCCAAAACTTTCAAAAAATAATCTTGTGAGAGGTTTACCAAAGGCAAATTTTCTTAAAGACAAAATTTGTGATGCATGCCAATTTGGTAAACAAACAAAAACTTCTTTTAAAATCAAGAAACATATTTCCACTACTAGACCACTGCAACTAATACACATGGATCTTTTTGGACCAAGTAGAGTTGCAAGTTTAGGAGGAAAATATTATGCATTTGTTATTGTTGATGATTTCTCTAGATATATTTGGGTCATCTTTCTTACTCATAAAGATGAGGTATATAATGCCTTTACCAAGTTATGCAAGAGAATTCAAAATGAAAAGGGTTATACTATTTCAAGTATCCGAAGTGATAGGGGAAAAGAGTTTGTTAATAAAAATATTGAAACATTTTGTGATGAAAATGGTTTTGTGCATAATTTTTCTGCTCTTCAAACTCCTCAACAAAATGAGGTAGTAGAGAGAAAAAATAGATCTCTTCAAGAGATGGCAAGAACAACGCTCAATGAGAACAACTTGCCTAGTTATTTTTGGGCCGAAGCGATAAGTACTGCATGTTATGTTATAAATAGAGTTATGCTAAGGTCCAAATTAGATAAAACCCCTTATGAGCTTTGGAATGAGAAAAAGCCCAATATTGGTTACTTTCATGAATTTGGATGCAAATGCTTTTTTTTAATTGACAGGGATAATTTAGGCAAGTTTGATGCAAAATCTGATGAATGTATCTTTCTCGGGTATTCTACTAATAGTAAAGCTTATAGAGTATTCAATAAAAATATTTTGATTGTACAAGAATCTATGCATGTAGTATTTGATGAATTTAATTCTCTACTCTCCAAGAAATCTATTGATGAAGAAATAGAAGGTATAAGGCTCGACTTGTAGCCAAAGGTTTCAATCAAGAAGAATGAATCGATTATGATGAGACATATGCACCAGTCGCAAGATTAGAAGCTATTCGAATGCTACTTGCATATGCTTGTTATAAAGATTTCAAATTTTTTCAAATGGATGTTAAAAGTGCTTTCTTAAACGATTTTATAAATGAAGAGGTATATATTGAGCAACTTCCAGGTTTTGAAAATCATATTTCTCCAAATCATGTTTTCAAACTCACAAAAACATTATATGGACTCAAACAAGCTCCTAACGAGAGACTTAGTGGTTTCTTGATTGAAAAAGACTTTTCAAGAGAAAAAATTGATACAACTCTTTTCATTAAATACGAAAATGATGATATTCTTTTGATTCAGATTTATGTTGATGATATAATATTCGGTGCTACTAATGAAAATATGTGTCAAGTTTTTGCTAAGACTATGCAGGAAGAATTTGAAATGAGCATGATGGGAGAGCTTACATTCTTTCTCGGATTGCAAATTAATCAAGCAAAAAGTGGGACATTCATCAATCAATCAAAATATATTAAGGAATTGCTGAAGAAGTTTGGGATGGAATGTGCTAAAGAAACTGAAACACCAATGAGCCCATCCACTAAACTTGATAAAGATGAATCCGGTAAACCAGTTGACTCGAAAGTATATCGAGGTATGATTGGTAGCTTATTATATTTGACAGCCAGTAGACTAGATATTATGTTTAGTGTGTGCTTATGTGCACGCTTTCAATCATCTCCAAAAGAATCACATTTAATTGCAGTTAAACGCATTCTTAAATATCTTAGTGGTACAATTAACTTAGGGTTATGGTACCCTAAACACACATCTTTCGATCTAATCAGCTATACAGATGCAGATTATGCTGGCTGTAAAATAGATCGAAAAAGCACTAGTGGAGCATGTCACTTCTTAGGTCGTGCACTAGTTTCCTGGTTTAGTAAAAAATAAAATTATGTTGCACTATCTACTGCTGAGGCAGAATATGTTGCTGCGGGTAGTTGTTGTGCTCAAGTTCTTTATATGAAGCAATAATTTGAGGATTTTAAACTTATGTACAATCACATTCCAATCAAATGTGATAATACAAGTGCTATAAATCTTTCAAAGAATCCAATACAACATTCTCGGACCAAACATATTGAAATTAGATATCATTTTCTTAGAGATCATGTGCAGAAGGGCGATATTGTATTAGAATTTACTAGTACACAAGATCAATTGGTAGAAATTTTCACAAAACCCCTACCAAAAGATAGACTATGCATGATTAGAAGAGAAATAGGAATGATGCATGCCATGTATATTTATTAGATACTTTTATTTCATTATCTTAAATGACCTACAGAAATTTGAGACGTTTAGTCTCATCATTCAAATGCATTTGCTCCTCATAAATCATCATGTCATCCTTATCTAAAAAATTAGGCAATCGAAATGAAGAGGTAAGTAAGGATTTCAAATCCTTATTCTGTTGCTTTAACTCTACTATTTTTTTGTTTGACTCATAAACAAGTCGTTGAAGTACAGAAATAGTCTCGCTAAGCTTCTCAATTTCGCGAGATTTGGACTGCAACCGAGCAGAAAATGCGACGATAGATGATGAGTATTGAGTTTCGAGACCCACAAGTTCGTAATGGCGTCATGATCTGATTTATTAGCTAAATCAGTCTCTTGTTGCTTCATGGCACCCACGACAGATGCAGAAATAGATTGAGACTGAGGTGAAGGATACCTCAAATCTTGATCAAAAGAAGCACTGAAGGGAAATCTACGAGCTATTGAAAATTTGTAGAATGAGAATGCAGGCAAATTGCAAGAATGAGAAGAAAGCTTGATGCGAAATAGATAAAACTAATGGTTGCTCTTATAGAAATGGAAATAAGAACAAGACAAGTTTACAAATCATGATAATATTTCATTTTTCAGCAACATCAAGCGGATCAAATCTCTGCACCGAATTGCCAGAGTTACGCCTCCAGCTTTTGCAGGTTTTGTCGAGCACGGATGGTTTCAATTATTCAGCTCTTTACAAAATCTCATTCCGCACCGAATTACCGAAACTAGGCCTCCAGCCTTTGCAGGTTTTGTTGAACACGTGTGGCTACGCACCGAATTCTCTACAGTCTCTACTAATACAGCGTTTTATTTGTCTATTGGTTATTGTAAGAATATATCTTATTGAGCTAATTATGATTCCTTTTTAATGATGCCAAAAGGGGGAAAAGTTTTAGACTAGAATATTAACATTGTTTAAATTGCTAAACTTGTTATATATGCTTGGAATTATATTTATATTTTTGCTTGAAAAACTAACGCACATTCTTAGGGGGAGCTTAAATATTAATACAGACTTCAGGTTCTATCAAGTATTTGTCATCATCAAAAATGGGGAGATTGTTGAACCCAAAGTTTCAAATTTCGTGTAATTATAAATCTACACATGGATTTTGATGATAACAAATGATTTCAAAAAATAAAGGAGTCTCAAACTTAAATTGTCTACACAATACAATCAAGCACATCAAGGAACCAAGTATGAGCAAGAAGGGAACAAGTTCACATTAAAGTCATAAAGTAATATTGTAAATCTCTTAAAAATTTGAAATTAGAATTAAGGTTCAGAATTAATATTTTATCATAAAGCATTAAAATACATTTTCCACATGTGCATGAATATTTTGAAAATTAAATTTGAAAATTTTGAAAGATGATTGATTGTCATCTTTCACATGTGCATGACATGATTAAAGGTTTGAATTTTGAAAATATTAAAATGATTGATTGTCATCTTTCACATGTACATGACATGATTAAATGTTTGAATTTTGAAAATATTAAGATGATTGATTGTCATTTTTCACATGTGCATGTTTTATTTGAATATTTTCAAAAGTGGTGGATGTTTTTCTTGACTTATGCAAAAGGTAGATGTCTTTATTTGAAAATTTTGAAAAGTAAAGTGTGCTTCTTTTGTCATATGCAAAAAGTAAAATATTAGGTTTGAAATTTTTGAAAAGTAAAGTGTGCTCATTTTGTCACATGCAAAAAATAAAAAGATTAGATTTGAAATTTTTGAAAAGTGAATGATGATGTCTTTGACATGTGAATCTTTTTAAATTTGAATATGAAATCTCATATGCCTATAAATAGATCATTTGAGAACTTCACATTTATAACACCAAGAGCATACAACATTCATTCAAAGTTTGTATTCTCTATTCTCTAAGTATTGAGCCTTAACCCTTATTCATTTTGAGAGATATAGTTTGCGCTATATTATTTTTATTTCACTCATTGAGGAGTGTTTTCTGATAGTCTACCCACTATCAATTCTTGTATCAGTAAAATGGTGTGTATAACTCTTGTGTGTGTAGAAGGTGTTCTACATGGGAAATAGTTAAATCACCAAGTGTGAGATGATTAGAAGTGTAGAGGGTATTCTACACGGATTCTTTGGAGCGGTGCTGCTCAAAAGTGTAATAGGTTTCTATCTCCACCTGAAGGAGATTGAATAGTGAATTCGGGATTCTCAAGGAGTAGCTTGAGGCGAGGACGTAGGCAGTGGGGCCGAACCTCGTTAACATACTGAGTTTGCTTCTCTCTTACCTTTACTGTTTATATTTATTGTTGTTTTATATTTTGTTTATATTTTATATTATATATTTGATTTATAATTGTTATTTTTTTTAAATACAACTCAATTCACTCCCCTCTTGTGTTAGTCATCTGAACAACAATTATATAATATAGAAGAGAAATGCTATATATAATATATATATTTATACGATTTGTTGATTTTGACTTTCTATTAAAGTACATACATATTCTTTAAAAAAAAATACATATTTTTTTTTATAAGATACATACTTATTAATTATGTATTGACATACAATAAAAAAAAATCATATATAATTAATTGAATGAAAGTATGTACATGGTGTGAGCTTTATGTATAAATTAATCTCAATATAAAAATCGTGACTATAATACGTAGAATAATATTATATATAATCATAGAGTGCGTAAATAAATGCCGTATAATTTCTTTAAAAAAAGTGAAATTTATTGTTAAAAAATAATCTTTCAGTCTCATATTTATTTATTTTATTTTTTAAAATAATTACCTGCACTCAATTGTAAGGATCATTTCTCTGATCTCCCTGCACTTTCATTCAAATAATAAGCAACATTTATTCAATACCGGTAAAAAAGGAAGGCACAACACGCCCCGCGTAGATTTGGGGTGTAAGTTTTGAAATTGAAAAAATGGTACACCTCCGGTCCTCCACTACCACTTCTGTATAAATCTTCAGCCATTTCCAAGAGAAGTTGGATAGAATGGGCAAAAATGGGAGATCAGCAACACAAAAGCAGTTCATGTTTCTCTAATTTACTTTCTCTTTTGGGCTTTGTCTCTGTGCTGATCATTTCTTCACATTCCAATTCAGTGGCCGTGGCGGTTGCTGAATCATCATGATCACCTTGAAGAGCAGAAGCGGGACAGGATCATCAAACTTCCTGGGCAACCGGCAAACCTCAACTTTTCTCAATATTCTGGCTATATTAATGTGGCCGGCCCTCCTCGATCAGGCAGCTACTCTTTGTTCTATTGGCTGATCGAGGCTCCGGTTGACAGATTGCCCGCATCAAGACCACTTGTTTTGTGGCTCAACGGTGGGCCAGGTTGCTCCTCCGTCGCTTATGGAGCCTCCGAGGAGGTGGGCCCCTTCCGAGTAAGACCCGACGGCAAGACTCTTTCTTTGAGTCCCTACGCTTGGAATGGAGGTAACAAAATTAATATTGATGTACCTTTTTTTTATTTATCCACGAGCTGGCTCCATGCAGTTCTTGATCAAATAAGGTTAGAGAAATGATATTTATAATTGTGAAATGTGAATTATGCAATTGTTGCATTATTTCTTTGGAAAAAATGAGTAAATGCGAGATTTACATGAACAAAAAAAATTAATTTTTTCAAAGTGATTAAGGTGAAAAAGTAATGGGATATCATTACTGATCTACAGTGGTATATAAGTAGCATTACCGATAAAGTTATGGAACTCTACCTTCTTTGTTATTTCTAATAAATTAATTGAATTTACTTGGTGCAGATCAGGCAAATTTGCTTTTCCTTGATTCACCGGCAGGACTATGATTTTCCTATTCAGATAATTCATCGGATGTATACACTGCTGGTGACCGAAAAACAGGTCACTCTTTCACAATTTTGTTCCTTATTGTTGCTCAATTTTAGTTGTTGAAGTTCACCCATTTACCCTTGCCTAACTTTTCAATATTGCATTCGCAAGTATTGCAGCAAAAGATTCCTATACATTTCTCATTAAATGGTTTGAGAGGTTCGCTCAGTACAAACATAGGCCATTCTACATTGCGGGAGAAAGCTATGCAGGTTAATTTTCTTGCTCACCAAACAGTACTACATTTTCCTGACTAAAAATGATTTTAAACTTTTTAAAGTGGAGAGCTTGCCTTAAGTTTTTCATTAATGTGAGTTCATCTGGTCACTACATTCCTGAACTTTCTCAAATTATAGTGCGGGCCAACAAGGGAATTAAGAATCCAATCCATAATTTCAAAGAGTTCTTGGTAAGTAATTATTCGTGAAGAATCAAATCAATAAAACATCCACCTGTCAAAAGTTCAAATTTGGCTCTTTTAAAAAAAGTAAATTTATCTTCATCCTTTGATCTGTCATAAATTTGAGCAGTTGGGAAACCCACTCTGCATGGATGCTTATAACGATAATATTGGTACGTACGTTCGAGTATTGGTGGAACCATGGTTTAATATCTGATTCCTCATACCATCACTTAACAAGTTTTGGTCATGAAATGTCACCATTCCATTCGCTCGGGGTGGATGCTACGCTGCTCGTTCTCAAGCTTCCATGGAGTTTGGAGGCATCGATCCCTATAGCATTTACAGCACGCCTTGCTATAGTGACGATGGAGGTTGATCTGCAAGGAAGAATAATTTAAAGCGCCGTCCACAGTACTTGGTAATTAAGCTCTCCTCAGCATTAATTTGATTTCCAAGTCCTAATTAAGTCCAGTATATATATATATATAGATAATATGTATGGGAAAATATTATTATTTATGTATATATATATGTGCATGTTGGCGTCTCTCCGTAGGCGTAGGGTGTACGTATTAGTTTCATGAAAATTCTTAATAAATTAAGAAAAAAAAAAGGAATAATATGCATGTGAGAGTTAATTTCAGGCATGGAGATATGGAGTCAGTACAAAAGATTATTTTGCCGTGATGCACACAAGAAAATACATGATGAACGTTACAAGGGTGCAGATGGCTTTTCATGTCAACATTGCTCGGGTTCCTCGTCCTTGTATAACTTGCAAGTATGGAGATTTGCCTAATTGTATTCGCAACTCACCTATACTTATCTTTATTTCATTATTACACTTTTATAATTTTTTTTATATAAAACACAAATTCCTATATACATTTTTCAAATCCCAATATATATTTTTCAAATTCTAATATACATTTTTTAAAATTTTAAATAATAATAATATTAAAAAATATACTAAATTCATTTCAATTCATCTCATCTTCGAATCTAAACGGAACCTGCTTTATATATAATGCTCCTTTATTAATATTTAGGAAAATACTTCAGACGTAATTTTTTTTATATAAAAGTAAACTTATAAATTAGTATTATGGCATGATGTAGCACTTTAGATTGTAAAATATTTTTATTATAATAAATTTAATAAATCTTATAAAATTATATCAGTTTATAAATTTATTTTTATGTGATGATCTCATTGATCTGCACGTGTAAGTAGCACTTGATCTCTAATATTTAAGTTTATATATATTCACTAATATACTGCATAATATGCAGTCATATTTTTATAACTTGGTGGAATGATTCTCCAAAATCCATGCTTCCTATCTATAAAGAACTTATAGCGTCTGGTATCAGGATTTGGGTCTTCAGGTAATCCTTTTAATTTATACACAAAACATCTACAACTTCTCAAATAAGCTGTAATATTGACTCATAATCAGTACTTAAATTCAGATTTTACAGACTGCAAACTCTAAAAACAGTGGTGACACGGAATGCCGTTGTGCCATTGAGTGCAACTCGATATTCCATTAAAAAAGCTCTAGGGCTCAAGACCATCACCAAGTGGTATCCTTGGTACGACGACAAGGAACAGGTTTGCCATTACTCTAATCAAAATTGGAATGATTTGCTTAGGACTTATATAATACAAGAAAAATAAATTTTTATTATTAATTATTTATGAAGAAAAGATTATTTACGATTAATTTTAATTGTATATAATCATTTTGTTAGAATTAATTGGCTATATATAAATTTTTTTGTTAGAGTGATATGTTAAAGTACTTCTTGTGGCTAAATCGATCGAGAATAAATAGTACTTAGTGTTAAAAAAAGCTGAATGAATTTTATGTGATATATATAGGTTGGTGGGTGGAGCCAAGTATACAAGGGTCTAACCTATGTGACTGTAAGGGGAGCAGGGCATGAAGTTCCTTTCAGTCAGCCCCGACGCTCTTTGATACCGTTTAGTCACTTTTTGAAAAACAAGCCCCTGCGGGAATATTAACAATATTGCATCACGGGTAAGGTAATGAATGCTTGGGATTATTTACTCAACTGTTTTAAAAAAAGAAATATTAATTCGTGACTAGTTTTACTCTCCTTTATATATATATATATATATATATTATATAATCTTGTTGGTTTATGCAACTAATTGGTTATTTAGCTGTACTGTTGTCGGACCCTCGAGCCCGCATAATATTTAAAAGTATTTACTACTCTTTTATCATATTTTTATTGCTATATAGTACTGTATCTAAAATTTTTATTAAATCTAAAAAAATTTAAAAATATATAATTTTAATTATAATCACTTCCTAATTAATATTAAGTAAAAAATAAAAAAATAATAAATGAGTAGTAAAAATAATAAGTCTATCATGATTATCCATATTGATCGTCGTATTGGGGGGAGGGCGAAATGAATTCGGATTCTCTGTATGTAATCTTATGTCTATTTTGTTGTAGTCTATATATGTGTAATGTCACTATTGGTGGGGTGTAAAACAAACAAAGCCGCCCATCCGACTGTTAATTAGACTTTCTCTTTCGGCCTGCTAATATTATTGATCAATTATAAGCTGACTAGTCATCCTATCCTCTCTATTAATCGTCTCAAACGAATTAATATAGCTATCTAGTTGCATAAAAGGCATGCGCAAATTAGTTGCAGCAAGTTGCGTGTTGACCCTGCTAATTAAATTCGTAATTATCTGTGGTATCCTTGGTACGACGAATACAAATACAATGAACATGCATGACAACATTATATCATGAGATGTCGGGGTCGAGTTCAAGACCCTAACGATCGAGGTAGCGCTGCTATCTAGCTAGGATCGATTAAGAGAAGTAAATTATTTTTCATCTTGAATATATAATATTTTCATTGATTTGATTGTAACTTAAATCAGGGGTGCATGGGAAGCTACTAGCGTTCATTCTTATCCAGGAAAAATTATAACAATCTAGATATATGTAAGTAAAGCACCAATCATTATTGGTCCACGTACACAAGGCTAGCTGTAGGATTAGGAGTTAGGACCACAGAAGTTTCTGAGGAACTCCCAAATTTTCTCATCTCATATATAAAATCAAACGATAATAAATAGTATCATGAAAATATACATCGATCAAACGGACTTTTACTGCCCAAAATCGTAGATTTTTTGCTAATAATTAGATAATATTAATTCGTACGTACGTATGACTTTTTCTTACACTACTCTTGCTGCAGTCAACATATTGCGATCATCTGTCTTTATTCCGCTGATCGCCCTTATAAATTAATTAATAAAAGTCGTGCAAGCCAAGGAAAAACACCATGGACACGGACTTTTCTCTATATAATAATTCGTACGTCAATAATGTGTGCCAGTCGTGCATGCTACTTGGACCTGCAACGGTTAGGACGAACTTTCTTATACACTTATCTGATTAGTTCGTCAGTTTCGATCGATGACGTTTTCATGAATTGATCAAAGTTTAATTTTATTAGAAAAGTGAACTTCACTCCAAAAAGTATAAAAATAGCTATTCTTTATTAATATTGGAATCCATTTTTTAACAAAGAATTTATATCAACTACCGTTTTTCCTCCTAAAATATTAATTAATTATATACTTTTATATATGTTATCTCTCTTAATTATCCGTGCCAAAAATAGGTTATATCATACATGTTCACTTTTGAATTATTTGAAGTGGCAATTGGCCGTGCTGACTGCTGATGATAACATCATCCAATATTCTCTTGATCGACGTGATATTTCTTGGGACTTTATATATATATGGAATAATCAATCCACATGTTGTACATGTCGTTAATTAGCTGATGTCATTAACTAATTTGTTTGGATATTAAATTGAAATGAGATTAATTGATATAAAAGTTTAAAAGTTAAATAAAATATTATTATTATTTTAAAATTAAAAAAATAAATTATTTATTATATTTTATATGAGAATTTGAAAAAATTATAATTATAAAATAAAATAATACGAAATAAGATTAGATAAGATATTTTTACTATTTAAATGAGACCTAAATATAATTATCAAGCTCAATTTTTTAAAAAATTAAAAAAAAATAGTGCCCGTCAAGGCCGGAAAGATACGTTTACTAACTTTTTTGTTTTAAAAAGAATTTCATCAGGCTAGGGGACCACACACATATATATATATATATATATAAAATTGTATTTATTTGACCAACATCTTCGGTACGGATCCCCTTTAACGGACGGGCACTACTCACTCGATCGGTCCCCCAAATGATTGAGTCGCGACCGATTTTCAAAATTTGGACCTTTTAAAACAAAAATCAGGTAAGAACAATTTTTAATCAAAGAAAAATCGAAAACTGGAGAAAAATAAATAAATAAAGATTTATTCACTGGATGTAATTAATAAATTAGCTTGAGACTCCATCATTTTAGAAATTAAAGCCTCAAATTGATGCTGTTTCAAGGCCTTGATAAAAATGTTTGCCAAATGCATATTGCTATTCATGTGTAGTGTCTTGATTAGTCTTGCTTGGATTTTAATTTTCTGTCACTATATGGCAGTCAATATTAATGTACTTTATCCTCTCATGGAACACGGAGTTAATAGCCATGTACAAATCTGTTTGGTTATCACAAAACAACAATGCAATTTGTGGGTGTGAAGCATGTAAGTCTTTAAGTAATTGCACTAGCCACATTAATTCACAAATTGTAGAAATTATCGATCTATATTTGACCTCTGCAAAACTTCTAGAAATTATGGACTATTCCTTTAATCGCCATGAAATTAATGAATCCCTAAGAAAAACATAAAAACCAGTAACATTTTTCCTTGTATATACACACCCAACCTAATTCACATATGCAAAACCCTTTTGGTGTAATAATGACTTAGATGACAGGAATATACCTTGTCTTAGAGTTCCCTTAATGTATTGTAGTACCTTGTTAGCAGCTGCCAAGTATGTATGCCTTAGTTTGTCCATAAATTTAGAAAGCACTTGAATGAATATGATATATTTAGCCTAGTGATGACAATGTATATTAGTCTTCCTACCAACCTTCTGTATGTTGTAGGGTCATCTAACAAGTTCTCTTCAGTTCTGCTCAATTTTAGATTCTGCTCCATAGAAAATTTCTATCGCTAACTCCTTAACATGCCATAGTTTTCAAGGATTTCTAAAGCATATTTTCTTTTGCTAAGGGTGATGCCATTAGCTGTCCTAGTTATTTTAATGCCTAAAAAATACTTTAGAGGGCCCAAATCTTTCAACTTGAATTTGTTGTCCAGAAAAAGTTTAAGGTTCTCGACTTTACTCATGTCATTTAAAATTTTTAAAATATCATCTACATACACAAGTAAAGCCATAAAGATGATCGAGTTATTTTAGCGAAGAGAGTAATCTATAGTGGACTGAGTGAAACTATGCGAGATTAAGGTAGTTGAAAATTTGCTAAACCATTATTTCGAGACTTGCTTTAAGTTATAAAGAGAATTAAGTAATTTTTAAACTGTTTGAGGCTCCCTCTGTTTAGCAAATCATGGTAGCAAACTCATGTAGACTTCTTCACGAAGTCACCATGTAAAAGTGCATTGTTAACATCCAATTGGATGAGATGCCAATTAAAAATGGAAGCAAGAGCCAAGACTATCCTAACAATCAATTTTGGCTATAGGTGAGAATGTTTCATAGTAATCGAAACCCTCTTGTTGGATATACCATTGGACACTAATCTAATTTTGTATTTTTCAAAAGAACTACTAGTCTTGAGTTTAACATTGTAAACCCATCAAAAACCAATAGAGACTTTACCAGCAAGCAGTGTAGTGATCTGCCAGGTGTGGTTTGCCTTTAAGGTTACTACTTCATTTGCCATAGCCTTTCAAAGATATTTTGGTTAAAAAATGGTAGATAATTTGAGAGTGAAGGCTCGATGGGAATCTGAGAGATGATGATAA
Organism: Platycarya strobilacea; assembly: GCA_036898215.1. NCBI lineage: Eukaryota > Viridiplantae > Streptophyta > Magnoliopsida > Fagales > Juglandaceae > Platycarya > Platycarya strobilacea. Next base: position 2,910,907 of record CM072556.1, read on the forward strand.
GATAAAGTAGAATCTAAAGGGTGAGGGTTACCTACTTGTACAAGACAATTACAGAAGTGGATGGTTGGAGTGGAATCTGAGAAGGAAGAAACCAATGATGAAAGTAATCCAAGTAGCTAAAAAATCTTCTGGTTCTAGTGAAGGTACAAGTAGGCATGATAGGTGGATCATGAGAAGGGAAAATAGGAGGAGATCATGAAGATGCATAATCATGAGAATCATAAAAGGAATCAGTATGAGAATGAGCATGAGAATCATATGTATGTTCATAAGAATGATCATGAGAGTCAAAAAGGAAATCAGTATAAGAAATGTTAGGTATGGATAATGGGAGGACAAGTAAGGAACTTTTAGTGGATGGAGGAGGTGGTAAAACATAAGTGATGAAGGAAAAAATGGATTCATGGAATACCACATCTCGAGATACAAAAACAATTTTGTTATTGAGGTCAAAAAAATTGTATCCCTTGTAGTATATGGATATCCAATGAAAATGAATTGCCCAGCACGAGGTGAGAACTTATATCTATGACCGAGAGGGGTGGTAGCATAGCAAAGACACCTAAACACCCTTAAATGATTGAGAGTGAGACTACGTTTGTAAATGATAGCATGTGGTGACACATGTCCTATAATAAGAGAAGGTGTCCTATTAATAAGATATGTAGCAGTCATAATGCAATCACCTCAAAATAAAAGAGGAACACTTGATTGAAACCTAAGGGACCTAGCAATAGTTGAAAGATGTTGGTGCTTTATTTTAACCAGAGCATTTTGTTGGTATGTTTCAATGCATGATTTCTAATGAGCACAACCTTTTGAATCGTAAAAATTAGTCATAAGGAATTCGAGATCATTGTTAGTTCTAATCATGGTTTTAATAACATATCCAAATTGAGTAGAGACAAGAGAAAAAAAGACTGTAAAATAGACCTAGTATCTAACTTGTGTTTCATTAAATATGTCCAAGTGCATTGAGTGGAGTCATCTACAATTGTAAGAAAAAATTACTTGAAACCAGAATAAGTGAGTACAAAAAATGGCCCCCAAATGTCACAATGAATAAGATCAAATGGATTAGATGCAATAGAAATACTGATATTTAATGGTAAGCGTTTCTATTTTGTTAGAAGACATGTAGTGTAATAAAAGGAATCTAAACACTTAATAGTAGAATCTAACTTATGCAAGAAACTAATTCTAGAGCAAGAATATGCCCAAGTCTGAAATGCCATAAGTCAAAAAGGCAAGGTTGAATAGAAAAATAAGAAACATAATTGTTGAATGCTACTTGCTTGAAAAAATAGAGGCCATCTCGTTCTTCACCCACTCCAATCACCATCTTGTTGGTAAGGTTCTGAATCAAATATGTATGAGGTAAGAAAACAAGAGAACAATGAACATCAGTAGTCAATTTACTAGCAAAGATTAAGTTAAAATTAAAAGAAGGAACACAAAAAATATTTAGCAAAAGGATATTAGATCAAGAGAGTTGAATTGTTCCTATGTGAATAGATATGGAAGAGTTATTTGAAAGTTTGACAAAAGAGGAACAAGAAGAACATGAAGTAAATAGAGTTGGATTATTTATTATGTGATCTGAGGCACCTGTATCAAGGATTCAAGTGGGAGAAAAAGAAGATATAAGGTGAAAAAAGGAGAGACAAGTAGTACTTGAAAAGTTGTGAGAAAAGACGGAGCCCGTTTGGATCTAGAGATGAGATGAGATGAGTTATGAATAGTAATAAAATGAGTGGTTGAGATGAGTTGAAATTTAAAACGAGTGGTTGAAATAAGTTGAAAGTATGGAATGAGTTTTAAATAGTAAAACCCAGTTTTAAAAACAAACCAGGCAATATGGAGCAATAGAACCTATTAGCTTCAAAGATGTTGAATTGAGCATGGCAATGAGTTGCTAATATTGCTCAATGGTGAATGACATAGCACAAACTTGCACATAATGAAGAGACATTAGGTTGAAAGAAGGAATGAATAGGAGTAGAGACAGAACCTAAAGAAGCAATGGAAAAAGTTGTAGAAGTTTTGTTCTTAAATTTGAATCTTAGGGGGTAGCCATGAAATTTATAACAACATTCCATAGTATGACCTAAGAAGCCACAGTGGCTACAAACAAGTCTTTTCTTACCCTAGGAGGGAGGGGGTTTGGGGAAACGAACAAAATTTTGGCGAGAAAGTAAGGTCATGAGTTCGACAGGCAAGGTGAGAAGCTCATGTTGCCTTTCCTCTTGGTAAACTAGGGAAAAAACTTGGCTAATGGGTGTTAATGCATCATAAGAAGAATTTGAGCTGTGATTGCAAAAAATGATTCATCAAGGCCAACGAAGCAACTTCATAATATATTAATAATGTTGAGTAGCAACAACTTCCTTTAATGCACCATAAGAACATACTGGTAAGGGTTTGTAGTTACTGAGTTCATCCCACAAACCTTTAAGGAGGGTGAAATAGGCAAAGCTAGAGAGAAAGCCCTAAGATAGGCCAGGAATTTGACGTTGGAGTTGAAAAATTTGTGGACTATTGGCTTGAGAGAAATGATCATGTAAGTTATCCTAGACCTCTTAAGTATTAGCAATGTAGAGAATATTGTGTGCTAATTCTGTGCAAACAACATTTAAGAGCCACGAGAAGATCATTTTATTGCATTGGCACCAAGCTCCAAAGAGAGGGTCAGTATTAGAGGGACACGTAATAGATAAATCAAGAAAAACATACTTGTTCTTGGCTTCCAAGGCAATAAGCATGGACTGGCACCAACTGTGATAATCTTCTCTTGAAACAGAGAAGGATTGAGACAGAAGCAAAGCACTAGGATTCTTCGAATGGTGAAGTTAATAAGGGTTTGAAGAGTGTTCTGGGTTTGCAGCAGTTTGCGCATGAGGATCGATAGGATTAGCCATGGGGAGAAGGAAGGTAAGAACAAAAAAGTGTTTGGTAGGAAGAAAAAGGAAAGGAAAAACTCTTTTTTCAAGAATTCTCAGATACCATGACAAAAATGGAAGGAGAATTGTGAAAAAAGTTTCTCATTGAGTTATTTGAAAACAAAATTAATAGACTAACAAACTTATTGTCGTATAACTATTACAGCGCTTTTACTTGTGTAAAATAATAAAAAATCTTCTAAAAAAATATTCCTATCAATTCTTTTAACAAATATCATAAATTTGAGTAAATAAAATCAACCCCTCTTGGCCTTTAATTTATGAAAGATATTTACCAATTAAACTGGAGAAGAGTCTTTATATAATTAATGAAAAATTCTATTTATCATCTATATATTATATATAATCTTCTAATTCTTATTTTTTTTTCTCTTATTAAATGTATAATATATGAATTAATGATGAGTAGAATAATTTAATTAATTCAAGAAGAAATATAAAACTAAAAAAATTATAAAACTAAAAGTAAGTATTATGTGCATGGTGTCATGTGGATCAGATGAAGAGTTGTATCAAAGCTAGCTATAATATTACATAGAACAAGTGTCGTGTGTAGTTGAAAAAAAAAATACTATTAAAAATGATTTTTTAAAATAAATCTCATATTTTTTTAAAAATAATTACACGATACATACCGTACCGGCCACTCATGACGAGTCACGACTACAGTTAACGTCAATTTTCCGTTTAGCTTAGCCAATGGAATTGCGTCTGACGCATAAATATTTCTTGATACATAATAATAATAATAAATTTGAATCTAAGACTTCAACTCTGTCTTTGTCACACATTTACCACCACGACTGACTCATGCATGATCTAGCTTTGAATATGTCAAAGTAGTACTCTTCTATCTAGGAACTCATCTTCTCGGTCGACCTCCATAATTGATCATGTGTCTCAGACTTTCTTTAACATAAATAGCAACAACTTCATCTCCTTCCTCACAGTTATTATTATTTCTAGAGAAAAACAAACTGACACATGCTGCAATATTCTTCTGTGGGGGACTTGTAAATTAGGTTGCCCACATCATCATCTCTGCACGCAATCTCTTTCATTATTATTTCTTCGACGTTTATTGTCAACTTTCTCAGAGTTCTGCCTCGATCGAAGGATCGATCATGGCCACCAAACAAGAGTATGAGCGGACAATGGAGGAAACGCCTACATGGGCTGTGGCTGCGGTGTGCTTCGTGTTGATTGTTATTTCAATCTTTATCGAGTATATTCTTCATGTTATTGGACATGTAAGCTGCTTTCTCTCTTTTTGTACTTAATTACTTAAAACCCAATAAAATGGAAAAATAAGAATATTAATTTGTATTATTTGTCTTAATTGCTGAAATTCTTGCATCCTTTACAGTGGCTGAAAAAGAAACACAAGCGAGCTCTTTACGAATCACTTGAAAAGATCAAAGCAGGTAATTCACATTCAGCTTATCATGATCATGCAAGTCTCTTTATCATATATATAGTAGCTAGCCTAGCTAACCATTTTTATTTCTTTTGTGTGTGTGTGTGTGTTTTTTCTTTTTATCAGAGCTTATGCTGCTGGGATTCATATCCTTGCTTCTAACAGTGTTTCAAGACTACATTTCTGATATATGTATATCAGAGAGTGTCGGAGCCACCTGGCATCCCTGTGAAAATGAGTCGGAGGACTCAACGTCAGGGGAAGATTCTGATGAGAAAAGTGGCCGTAAACTACTTCAATTTCTGGAATCTGGCTTCGGTGCTCGGCGAAGATTAGCTACAAAAGGATATGACAAATGCGCGGAAGTAAGCTACATAAATTATATTGATCACAATTCTCAGTATTGTCGTTTACTTTAGTTTTTGTTGCGAACGGTACAGACAGTTTAGATAGTTTTCATTGCAAGTGGCCTCATCTTTTCGGTCGACTTGATGATGATCTCTTGATTCTCTTGGCTGGAATTTAAACAAATTAATCTATCATATATTTAAAGATAAGAAATTACCACTCGTCTTAGAGGTTTAAATTAAACAGAAAATTAGAAACGTCGATTAGAAGTCGCGTAGATCTGCATGGTGATGATCATGAAATATTTTGAATTAATTAATAGGAGGGTAAAGTCGCTTTGATGTCGGCGTATGCGATTCACCAGCTCCACATATTCATCTTCGTGTTGGCTGTTTTTCATGTGCTTTACTGCATTATCACCTTGGCTTTGGGAAGAACCAAGGTACGTACTTTAATTATTAATACATGATCGATGATCATCATCATGACCTAATTATTGGCTCTGGATCGATCTCATGATCTAATTTATATATATATTTTTGTTTGATCGGATTGCAGATGAGAAAATGGAAGGTTTGGGAGGATGAAACAAGAACAATTGAATATCAGTATTCTAATGGTAATTAATTTCAAATTTAATTTTGTTATCCGTGATTTATGGAGTCTAATTTGACAGCTACTGCATGCGCCAAACTAGGCCGGCTAATTCAACTGGCCAATTAATGATTTCTCTCAGCGATCTGATCGCTCTATTTGTCACGAATAAAATAATAAATTATTTTTATTTTATTCGATGACGTGGAATTAAGCTGTCAATTATATCATTGATTTTCCGAATAAATAATAAAATGTTATTCGCTGACGTGGAAGGTGTCAATATAATTGATTTTCCTTATTTTACTTAAAGAATATAAAAAAAAAAATTATTAAATTAATTAGATATCGCTGTACTATATATAATAGAGTGATGATAGACGTATAATATCTTTTATAATAATTTTATAATTTATAGTGTTTTAATTTATTATTATTTTATTTAAGTATTTTTTTAATATACTTAATCATTAAGAAAAAATAAAAAATAAAAATAATTTTATTAATATTTATATTTTTAATCACTGTAAAATTAAAAATTAAATTAAAAAAAAGTTATAAAATAATTATAAAATGGTTGTAAGTTTATCATTTATGTATAAAATATTGGACTTGGTCATGATAAGCATGAGTTGCTCCACATGAAGTACTAGTGCATGATTATGCTAATAAAATATTAATGCATATATGCATGCAGTCAATATTTCATTGGATGATCCTTTTAAAAACATATAAATTATATATAGATCAATATGACTGCTTAATTTACTTTTTTACGTACTGATCGGATTATTTTTAAGTATAAGAAAATCTTCGATCAGAGAATTCTCTATTTATATTTATCTTTTTTCCCCATTTTGGTATTATGAGTGCATGCATTTTGGGGTAAAAAAAATTATGTAAGGGAGTATATATATTATATATACGTATTCTCTTGATGATGACACGAGGGCGATCGACATCTGCTTATCAAAGGAGTTATTCATAATGCAGATCCAGAGAGGTTTAGATTTGCGAGGGATACATCATTCGGACGAAGACATTTGAACTTCTGGAGCAAGTCAACGGTTTCCCTTTGGATAGTAAGTGCTCATAAGCCATGCATGGAATTTCCATTAAGATTATATATATATATATATATATATATGCATACGTTTCTAAATGATAATATATAATATATATATATACATATAATTCAGCTGTTTAATTAAAGGCTATTTTCCTTTTATTTTTAGGCTTGTTTTTTCAGACAATTCTTCAGGTCAGTTACTAAGACTGATTACCTTACGCTGAGACATGGATTTATCATGGTAAGTCTAACATTATATGTACAGATTTATTTACACCAAATATATATATATATGTGCATGCTGGCTAGCTTTTCCGTAAATTCACATTAATGATAAATATTAATGTTATGTTTTACATATATATATATATATATGTCATGACTTCATCAGGCACATTTAGCACCCGAGAGTGAAACGAGATTTAATTTTCAGAAATACATCAAGAGATCACTTGAAGAGGATTTTAAAGTAGTTGTGGAGATCAGGTTGGTAGTATATGTATAGTTATACTACTGTTCATGAAAATAAATTAATTGTTAGCTTCTTAATTAATTTGTCTGATTTTCAATTATATATCTTGTACGCATGCAGTCCTATCATATGGTTCTTTGCGGTGTTATTACTCCTCTCCAACACTTATGGTAAGATATATATATATATATATATATATATACACACACATTAATGTAGTTAATATTTCTAATTATGCCACATATATATAATTCTAGGTAGGGGCGGAACCAAGATTTTATGTTTGGGTGGGCGATCAATAAAGTGTGTACTATATATAAATTTTAAAAGGATATTCATTAGTGATAGAAGTATCATATTCCGTTGTTATCGAACTCTCTAAACGTATTACTTTTCGAATTACCCACATTTAAAAAAAAAAAGAATTATTTGTTCTTAACTTGCTCATATTTTTTTATGATTAAAAAAATTATAGATCAAGAATAAACATAAGAAATTTTTAATGACTAATGATTTATCGCTATTAAATTTTTAACAAACTATATCTCATAATTATATATTAAGTTAGAATGAGACTATATAAATGAATATAATTAATCAATTTTGATAATTATATAAATTTATAATTAGTTTTTTTTAGAATTAGACTGTTAAAGTAATTATGAGACTAAGTGAGTTGAAATTTGAATTTCAATAAAGTTAAAAGTTAAAATAAAATTATATATATTAAAATTTGAGAGAATAATTCTAATAAAAATTTGGGGGGCAATTTTTAATTTTTTTATAATTTGAGGAGTAATTTAATATTATATATATGTAAATATATATACTAAATAATTTTTTTAGAAAAATTTGGGGGGGCCGTAGCCCCCCCCCCCCCCCCCCCCCCCCCCCCAACGTCCAACGTGGGCCCTAATTCTAGGCTTTCTAGCTTTGATATAATTACAACCACTACTGATCATGACTAAGAAACTAATGTTTATATTTTTGTATTTATGGACAGGATGGTTTTCTTATCTATGGCTACCGTTTATCCCGTTGATTGTAAGCCACGAAATCAGAAACAAATTAATTTCATATTCTTAGTTCTTATAAGTTTGAAGCCCTTTTTACGTGCACATTTTAATTGGCCGGTCGTCGACGTACATTATTATATGTTTGATGCAGGAAAATCATGATCATGATGTGCTTATAAATAACTTTGTTTGTGAATTATACAGATAATCCTATTAGTGGGGACAAAGTTACTTGTGATCATTACAAAATTGGGGCTAACAATACAAGACAGAGGTGATGTGGTTAAGGGTACACCTGTGGTGCAACCAGGCGATGACCTCTTCTGGTTTGGACGCCCTCGCTTCATTCTCTTCCTCATTCACTTTGTTCTCTTTCAGGTATATTTCTCATATATCATGTAATTTTTTTTTTATTCATTTAAGAAATAAGATTTCGAACTTCAAACTTAATTTCATTTTGGAGGCTGGGAGTGCATGCCAAATATCAGGCCTACATATGTAGGTCTTTGGCACTTAATCTAGCATGCACGCATCATCATTTTGCTTTTAGTACATAATTAATTTGTGATTTCTTTTGATTAATTGCAGAACGCATTTCAACTGGCCTTCTTTGCATGGAGTGTGGTAAGCATTGATTTCATTTCCATGCATATATTACAAAGTGTTCAGACGTAATATTAATGCCTCATATATATATATAATCTAATTGCATGTCGTATGCATTGATTTTCTTAATCTCTTTCAGTATGCATTTGGCATGAGCAATTGCTTCCATAAGCGCACTGAAGACATTGTCATCAGAATCTCAATGGGGTTAGTTTCATATTACATATATATCACACAAATACTGATGACTATTAAAATCCCCTTAACTTGTCGATCATTACCGATTTGATTAGGGATATATATATATATATATATAAAATATAATATTTAACTCTAAACGATCTTGTCATTTTCTCGATCTTCAGGGTCATCATACAAGTTGTTTGCAGCTATGTGACTTTGCCTCTCTACGCTCTTGTTACTCAGGTACGTACTGAGAAAATGAAATTAAGCAACATTCAATATTATTCTTAATTATGATGATCTCACCTTCTTGATATATTATATATACTGTACATACACACACACACATACATACAGAACTAGTTAATTAATTCAGAAGAAAACTTGATCAGTTTGCCATTAATATAATTACATGCAGCGAATTACGACCTAATACTAAATATATATTATAGGTTTTTTTATGACTGATCATATTATTAATATTGCAGATGGGTTCCAACATGAAATCCACCATTTTCAATGATCGAGTGGCAACAGCATTGAAAAACTGGCACCACACGGCCAAAAAGAACATAAAGCAAAGCCATCATTCAGAGATGAATTCGCCATTTTCAAGTAGGCCTGCAACTCCAACACACGGGATGTCCCCAGTTCATCTCCTGCATAATTATCACCTTAGAAGCCTTGACAGCTTGCATGCATCCCCCGCGAGAGGGGCGACCAATCATGTCGTTGGTGAAAATGATCACTGGGACGTAGAAGAGATACCATCCCCGAGGAACCGGCCAAGTGATGGAGTCGATCATGATTCTCCGTCGTCGAGTAGGCATGCGGATGATCAGCAAGAGACAACAATTAGCATGAGCTCATCTCAATTGCCTCGATCAGGACCAGGAGCCATTCGAACTACTCAGCATGAAATCGACATGAATCCTTCTGATTTCACATTTCGTTAATTGATTTTAAGGAGATTGGATCATATATACACGATCTGTATAAAATATACGAGATTTATAATGTTGCTAATTACTTGTTGTACCATTGTGTACATTTTTTATCTGCACTACATGAGAGCAGCAACGTTAACAATGGCATGCGTGGTAATTGGTTCAAGCATTTTGCAATTTCGTTGTTGTTTTTTGATATCATATGTATCGTATATTATATATATATATTCTTTTCTTTCATGAGTACTACACCCACGGGAGAAGCAAAAAAGATTATCCCTTTATAACCTACTTATTCTAATTTTCAAGATCAAACATATAATATCAAATTGAGATTCGGGAAAACAAAAACAAAAATAAAAATAAAAATTTAAAATATTAATTTACTCACAAGTCAAATTAACTGATCTTATGATCATATCATCAAGATCATATAAAATAACATAAAATATTTAAATCGGGGATGTACAATTAAAGTTCAGTACTGTACCTCATGCAGGCTATAGCTACAAACTGTATGCTAATTTTTTTTATTTTTTTTAAATGAAAATGGAAGTATGCCAAATCATGATCAGTTTGATGACAAATTACTGTTTCATTAAAGAGGATTCTAGGAACGCATCAATGATTTGACTGTTCCATTAAACATTGTTGTGGTTTCTGACTTTGAGCGTTGAAATTCTCCTTACAAAACTTGCATTTATTTGGCATACAAACATCTCGTTGCAATCACTTTTGTGCAGCAACACGGTATTCATTCAACATGATTGATGAGATTAATTTACGAATTGAAGATAGCCAATAAATATGCAGTGGTGCACAAATTAGTACACAAAATTGCATGTATATAATATTAATAAAAGGGCATATATTGACCCAACTGCAATATGTAACTAAATCATATATATATATATATATATATATTGGCAGTAGGTGTTTAGTAGTGTTTAGAAACCATCTCCCGACCAATGTGGAGAGTGCGTATTATATAGACCTCTCCAAAGAGTATGTAACTAACTCATAATTGAAGCTTGAAAGAGATTGACACGGAAAATCAGTCATGTCAACGAACCAACTAGTGCTTCAGCACCAAAATAAAAGGTAAAAGTACTGAAGTAATAAAGTTCAATTTATCTGTACTAAAGAAGTGATATATAGTAGAGACAACATATTTCATAATATTTTATAACACAACTTAACTAGCAATATTTATATTATATGCTGCTGCAAGTCACTGAAAACTTAAACGTACGTTCTTCTGTAAGTAGAATCGTCTGGCTCCATAAACATGTTTTTACAAGTATGTATACCAAACAGTCAACACAACATTTGAAAAGAATGCATAAAGAACACACGTGGCCGTGTCACTTCTTTGGTATCTTTACGGCCTATATCTTGTGCAAGAAAACGGACGATTCAAAGGCATTAATCTGTACCGTGAGAATCATAATCCAAGGCAAAAAAAAAAAAAAATGCACAATAGAATTTAAAAAATGCACAAATGAAATTGTATATTTTTTAAATTTTTTCTTAATGATTAAGATTGTTAAAAAATCACCTACTTTAAAAAATTGATAAAAAGATAAATACATTGAGACTAGTAATAAATAAGCAGTAGTAGGGTATAATTATATAAGTAATGTTTTGAATACCAAACTGAAAGTCATATCGGTCAAGATATTAAAATGAAATATTGTAGTACTTGTATCGTTTTATATACTATTTCAAAATAGTCTATATATAAATAAATTATATATATATGCATAAACTATAAAAATATAAAATTACTATTCGTTTTGTGGTTCATACAAATAAAATATACATTTTTTATATACAAAAAAAGAAAAAAAAAATACAAATCAATTTAAAAAACCACTTAAAAAATAAAACGTCTGTCGAAATCCGGTATTTCGACTGGTACCGACCAAAAAATGAGGTGAAACAAAACACAACATCTTGTATACCGGTTGCATGGCTGATACAATACATTTTTGAAATTCCGTCTAGTACGATAGGTTATTTAAAACTATATATAGTAGTAAGTCTATCACTACCCATAAATTTATATTAAATGTATTTTTTAACGTGTGGTCTTTTTTAAGGAGCATTTGTATAATAGGATTGGACATTAGCTTTTATCTTCAACAAAGGCAACTCTTGGCCGTCGGGAATTGTCTGCTTGATGCCAGCCAAGAACCCTGAAAGAACCCCATGGAATCTAGAAAGTGGCAGAACTAGCAGAAAGAAAAAAAAAAGAAGAGAAATTGCTTAGGATGAAACAGAATTGATCAAAAGGTGTGAAACACAGAGACAAGCATAAGACAATATCCAATAGATGAACTAATAAGGGGAGTAGCTAGCTATCAGCTGATGGCAGATTGGTGGTTGCACATCAGTCCAATACAATTAATCCAAGTGCAACTCACTATTAAATTGTAATTCAAATATACATTTTGTTTTCTGTAACAGTAACTTAAATACGCTGATGACACAATTTAACTGCCAATAAGTCAAAAGGGGAGGAGAAAACGCCAGCTATTGAAGATTCAATATGATTTTTTCTTTCAATCAGAAAACAATGCTGTGTTAAAGAACGATGGAAGGTGAGGACTGATTAAAAGTGAGGAAAGTTGACCAAAGAGGAAGAGGTAAAGATCACAAGCAGATGCACAAAGCTTTTCAAGTACTTACAGGTAATTTCCCTGAGTTGTAAGGTTGTACAAGGGTGACCTGATTTATTACTTTACAGGACATGATAAGGGGAGAACTTAAGGTAATATGACGAGTACATGACCATGAAGAAACTGTCTAGCAAGCGAAGGGAATTGTCCTGCAATGAGCAAAGATTCTGAACAAGTACTTTAAGTAAACCATGCAATATAAAGCACGGGGCCTAAATTTGCTACTACTAGAATGGCGAAATCAATTTATCACATATGACGCATTCAAAGGCAATGGCCATTTATAAACTTTATAAGTTCTTTTTTATTCTATTTTCCCAATTCCAAAGACATTAGATTTCCATTTAGAGACCTCTCCTGTGATAGCTGGCCATTGTACAGGCAGGGAGTTTCCTGCCTGTTTCTGTTTCTTCAAACAGGGCACATCTCTAAATGGTCAGGCCCGAATCTCTTAACAATTTAGTGCATGTACTTTTTGCAATCCATGCGTAGAATTATAAGTTCTGATTTTTTTTTTAAATAAAAATTACAAGTTCTGGTGGATATAAACTGGTTGATTTAAGTTCAGAATGCAGTTTTGTATAGAAAATTCCTTCAAAAAGTGATTTTCCACGCTACAACAACCACCAGTACTTTTCTTTTGAAATTTTTAGTTAGTGTATGTTTAATATTGCATTAGGAAATAGAACTTCTTATGGTTATGCTTTTAATTATAGAGCTTTAATAAATAAATAAATAAATAATCTACTATTAAAAAATTATATGCTACTTGATATATCATAAATGCACTTTAAAAGTTAATTAAGGTAGTTATTACAAACACTTTTTAAGCCTCCAAACTCACGCACTTACCAAAGCAAAGTGTAACTTACGTTTAATTAAAAGCTTGTGTAGACATAGCACTTCTGTTTTGTTAATAGAATTGACAAGAGAGTCGGACCAATTTTAATACAATTTTCTTCTCCTAACAGATTACCGAGTGCAGGAAATTACTGCAAAACTTTATTACAATTTGTTTGCACCACCACCGGCAAAATAATCATGAGCCCCAGGCAGCTGCCCTTCTTCTCGGCCCAAGCTCGATACCATTCGAGCATGCTGAAAGCTATTAACATGCACTTTATCTACATATCCCACCTTGTATAATCCTTCTAACAGCATACGATGCCGATTCCGACACCAATTTGTGTAACTCAAAAGTTGTGGGATTTGGGAAAAATAATGAAGATATCAGTGTGGCCCACACACCAACTCAAGCCTATGTAGTGATATTCTTCTCAACCTTCTTCCAAAGTGTAGCTCCAATAATCCTTTGTTTCTTAAAATTACCAAATGGGTGACAATGAATTTAATAATGGTGATAATAATAGTTGCATTCAATCTTCTTGAAAATATGTACTCCCTGTCATGCACTGACCACGTATCGCTTTGGTGTAAAAGATACTGGGCTGAGGTAAGTTTCAGACAGAGAGACTAGAAGCCGATGACAAGCCAAAGCAGAAGCTGTGATGAACATTACAAAAGAAGCCCAGCAGAACCTCATGAGCAATACCGGGTCTCTCCTCGTAGAGTCAAGTACTTTCAAAAAAATAACTTTGAGCCGCCGATCTCTCAAGATAGAATGATAATCGTGTAAGGGCGAGGACAATCTGGAAGACGAAGCTAGCTCTGTGTTGTCAGGTCCACCGACTAATCTGACTCGGGAACTAGACTGGGTTACTTTAATGTCTTGTCCAAGTATTTTGCACATCCATTGGTACAATATGCCAGCAATGACACTGCAGAGGTGCTGGCGGAAAAATTTTGCCTCCTTGCAAACAATTGCTTGGATTAGGGAAGCTCCATCCTGTTCATTAAAATTCAATATGAGAATTCTAATCTGCAAGACTGCTGAACTAGGCCAAAAGGCAGAAGTCTCTACTTCATGTACTTTGACATTTCACATTGTCATAATTGAGACTGGTACCCCTACAAGAGGTATCCTGTTCAAATTCGCCCACTCTCTAAGATCTAACCATGATAAATCATTATTTCACTGAAAGGAAAATACTCCTAAGATAATAAGGGCAATCATGCATTTCACTCGAGTGGGGACAAACACTGGCACATCTAAAAAGAATGCTACATAAACTCATAATTCATTCTTTTCACGGATGTAAAATTATCTTGATGCCCATAATAACATGATGAATCCGGCAAAACTACCGACCTAGGTCTTGAAAAGGTAACTAAAATACCATCAAACGCCTATCATCAAATGAAAAATGGGGGAATAATTAATTAATCTCTCACAAGAGATCTTACAGCACACCAAAAAGGAATAATACTACATTTTCTTTCGTTTTGAAAAAAGAGAATAATATTAATCATGATGTGATTTGTAATTCTGCATTCAAGGGGAGCAGGGTCTAAGTCATAGACACTCACTGCAGTCATTAAGAGTCTTCTTAGCACAACACCATCTTTAGATGGTAAAAGCCTCAAGATCAAGTTCGCAACATCAAAATCAGCATTAGCCCTGTTTGGTACATAACCAAATGAATTCTCACCATCAGATGCTATCAACTTAGTCAAGCCTTTCCTGCAAACAAAATAGGAGCTAAACTATAAATGTGGAACATTGCTACAATAAGTCACAAGATAAATCAAGAGAGACCAGTAAAAGACCAGGCCAAGAGTCCATTTATGAACCATAAGGCAGGCTATGCCAGAGAGAGAGAGAGCATATGATACTCAAATGAGAGATCTGGTTCCCTTTTTAACATTTGTTCAACTAGATAGGTTCAACACACCTCGTTGCACCTACTCTTAAGAAAAGAGCAAGCCTCTGCCACTGAAACTCCATCTTTCTGTTTAACACCACCTGCATAGGAAGGAACAAAATTAAACAAACCATATACCAACAAAATGATCCAGAAATCTTCCCAAGCACCTGAAAGATCAGCAAGAAAAAACAGTTTTACTGTTTTCTGTAGTATGCAACTAGCATCAGGCAGCAAGTGCCATGCATAAGTCAGGAATTGGGCTAAAGTAACAAAGGGCTGTTTCCACTGTTGATCCCCTCAAAACAGGGTCGTGGGAAGAAATATCTAGACCCGGTCATAACCTTCAGTAATTTTGCATGATAAAAACAAATCTGTGTACTTGTGCTTGATAATCAAGACCTCTAACTGGTATGCCCGAGGGCTTTAAATATATACAAGCAGATCATTCTAATTTTGTAACAATGCTGCTTCATTATCCATAAAAATACATTCCCAGACACCTGTAAATGTAAAACAAAGACGAATTGAAACATATATATGGGCTGAGGACCACGAGAGAGGTTTTAAAGTCCTTTTCATGCACCATTAGTGTCCCCTAAACTTAGGCTATTGCCATATATTTCAATCAACGTTTCTGAACTCCAAAACACCCCAGTGGCATGCAGCAAGGAATCTAGCCATTTTGACTTGAACTGAATATACAGTAAGCAACCATAGAAAAGCATAGAGTTCAAAACATTTCATACCGAGTGTAGAATCTTCCTTGTTTCAGCTGAATTATCTGTGAGAAGTTTCTGAACAACATAAGGGTATGCTGCTTCAAATGTCTTAAAAGATTTATCCCCAGAAACTGCCAGACCTGAGACAAAATGACACAGAGCAAATATACGTTGAAGCAAAGAAATGAAATTGGGAATTTGTCATGAAATACTCTAATTTAAGATATAGATACAAAATAAACGTATAAAAAAGGTTCAAAGCAACACATTCTCAAGAGCTGATAAAATGAAAGGGTGTTGCATCAGTTTGGAATACTAAAGGAACAGTTATATTCCATCTTAGAGATCTGTCCTGTTTATTTAGAACTTTTAAGTAAGATTAAAATAAGTGCATTGAATCATAAATTCATTTACATGGTAGAAATATGAAGCCACAAAGAGTAGCATTGCTGGTGGGAGAGCGAAGGCAAAGGCCGTCTTGCTCCCAACATACTTTTCACCTCAAGCCACATTGTCTAGGCCAAAAAAATTATTCTAGCTGTTTGGATCAGCTTGAGTGCTTGATAAAGCCATGGGCATTGATTCCTACTTGTCCATAAGGGGAAAAAATCTCACTAGTCAATGATGAATTGCATTTTCTGTTCAGTTTTTAGAAGATAATGGCTTTTTAACTGTGTTAATATGAAAAGGACTATGGTATAACTCATATATTATATAGCAAAATGATAATTCACTCATAACAAAGCAATATTTACATTGAAAGTTAGCATAACTGTAATAATAAGACAATAATGCTTGGAATGGCACACAGCATACTGAAGCTCCTATAAATATAACAATCTGTAAGTAAATGACATTGATACATGGTATCACAAGCTCACCTTCCAAGGAAGCAAGAGAGCGTAGGAGAAGTGTGTAGTATGGAGGCATGCGAAAATGATATTTGAGGGCGACCGACCAGATTTTACCCAGAACCTAGAAAACGTTGAAGTAATAATGAGCCACTAATATATAAGCAGCAGCAAAAAGAGAGGTGATTACATAGAACAGAACAAGCTAAGGGTTTTATTTTTTCATTAAAAAAACACAGACAAAGGCAGATGATTATGAATGCAAACGAGGTCAAACCCAAGTAGCCAGAAAGAGTGAATAGCATGCAATTTTAGGATTTAAATTAAAATTCTATGAACTAAATGGAAGAGGCAATTAGCGTGCTATACCCACATTCCACAGCACAAGATGAGGCCATACATATACCAAGATTCAATTCAAGGAACAGGCAGTAGAGCTCAGAGAAAAAAGGGGTAAACTTCAGAGCCCCATGATATTTTCCACACGTCACTTATAACTTCACCGCTTTCCTTGGTAAGTGAAACAGAGATGATAATCATTTCATGATGTGATTTAAGAAGAAGGTCATCTAATACAACGAACCATATTTAAAGAAAGCCTCAGAACCCCAAAAAGTGGATCCTTGCCACAGAGTGGCTAATCCACTCATTTCAGACCAAAAGAAACCATATAGTTTACTGCACTCAGAACCTCAATGTAGCTCATTTGCACGATGGTGATCAGGAAAACTGTAAGAATACCGACTGCTAGCATTTTCAATTTTCAAGAGATGATTCTCACCCTGCTGAATTTCACGTCAGGAATTCCATCTTTAAATTCTACTTCTCCCAAGGCATATTCTAGATCCTGAAATGCAGTTACAAATCACCAGTCAGTTATGTGAACAGGAGTCTCATAGTTGTTTCTTCTAAAAGTTTTTTTGGTAACTAATGTACTAAGGAAGCGCTATAAACTGAAACAAGAGGGAAGAGATATAACACCAGTGTAACACGCCGGATGTTAGTCCCTGGCCTTACAACATCCATTTCAGTCAGAGCATGGACCAGTGATGCCCAATCCCCATTTACTATGTGTATTATGGATGCAAGCATAGCACACTGGTGCTTCTTTTCCATCCGACAAAGTAAACCAAAATCCAGAAACCTGGGAAGAAATTACAGGGAGAGGAGAGAAAAGATTAGCTATGATGATATCTTCTGAGATAGCATAACTACAATCTTATATAATGAGAGAGGGCAGGCAGAAAATGTACGCTATTTGCCCTGAGGAAGTGTAACGCAAGTTTCCTGGATGTGGATCGGCATGCAGTAAGCCTGTTTCAAGGAGTTGAACTAGTGATGCTTCCACTCCTTTGTTAACCTAGAACCGGCAACAAACAAGGAACTGTAAATCCATGTTCATGTAAATATGACTAGACAATGTCCCTGAAGCATTGAAACTGGATCATTAAGATGGTAGATTTGACAACAAGCACATATATTTCTTGAACCACTAATCAACTGATTAAGGAACTGCAGTAAAGTTTGAGCTCAGATGCATGTCATTATTACGCACCAGATCAAGAAGACGCCTTTTGGCCTCAAGTTTCTGCCTCTCCAAATAAGGAGAGCCAAGATCAACAGGGTTTCCAGTAGATAGAGATAGTAAATCAGTTGGACTTTCACCAACTATCCACTCCATAGTTAGAACTCTCTTTCGAGTTAAATGCTGAAACATGTTGGGCACACGAATGAATGGAAATGGCAAATGAGCTTCCTGTATGGACAGAAATAAATAGTCAGTAAGCCATACAAGTATATCACCAAAAAAATTGATTGGGCTCTTGAAAGAATTGATGTCTTTTACTTTTCCACTTTACAGGATTAGCCAATCACAAGATCTCTTTGTTAAAATGGAGTGTATTATGAGTAAACAGGTTCTTAAAATTCTTTAAAAGGCTGTTTCTACTAAGCAGAAACTGTCAGTTTTTACTATATGAAACTAAGAACACTCTCTTATGATCTTATCCTCATTCTGAACTCAAATGTCAATTCCAATCTCCACCAAACTGCTCATTAAAACTACAAAGGAAAGATGATGTTTTCTAGATCTAAACAAGAGAGGTTTCACTCACCTGATTTTTTTAATCTTTTTCTCTGGGCTTGGTCCCTACAGTAGCATCGTTCTAAAGATGCCCTCAACCACAATATATAGTGCAAATTTGAGATATGAAAAAGACTCCAGATGGTTTCGATTAAAATAGTTGAGCTCTTAATCCTCTTAAACTAATCCGACCACATCCTTATTACTGATGCTCTTTAATATAGACAATGGGAATTAGTCACATGATAAACACCTGATCATTAAATATGAATTTTTAAATTTCTGTCCAGCTTCGTGTCAGGTTTATGTCTAGAAGAGTCAGTCAAGACAGGCCAGAAAAACGTTATTTCCAACCTGCCAAACCTTAACTACAAGTACAAATCCCAGTCGATGGATGCACAGAGGAGAAGGTTAGTTGAATTAACTCACCCTACCTTATATCAAATCAAACCTTTAACAATTCAATCCCATGTCAGTAGTGGCAGAAAGTCTGTCAGGTAAGTTTAAATCCCACAAAAAAATTTTAACCTTTCACAGCCATCATTGTTACACAAAGATAGATTGAACATGAATGGAAAACATGGTTATTACCTGAAACTCTGAAGCATTTGCAGCCTCTAATGTGTAATCCAATTCACCAACTAAACCCTTACCAAGCTCATCGGCATATAGACGAGGGTCACCTTTTCTCTTTGCTATTTTATGCCATAGCCCCAGCTGAAACAGTCATTCACTCAATCAGTCAAGAAGTTCATACTAGAAACATACCAAATACCACTAAAAGGGGTGACTACAAACCGCAAGGCGTAGAATATAGATATCCCGCACAACCAGATGAAGCAAATCAGGACGCTGAACTTTCACAGCAACAGTAAAACCATCAACGGTAGTCCCACGGTAGACCTTGATTACAGAAGAACACAAATGAAATAAAAAAATGTTCAGAATATTGTACATAAACATACATAAAAAGGTTCAAAATATTGTACATAAACATCCATGTAAATGGCATGTATGGAATAATTATATACATATAATGGAGTAAAGAGACACCTGACCAAATGATGCTGCAGCCACAGGCTCTTTAGAGATGTAGCGAAAGAATGATTCCACAGGGGAACCTAATTCTTCCTCAATAATTTTCATAGCCACAGTCCTGGAGAAAGGAGGTATTTGATCATGCAGCTCAGACAATGCCTGCAGTCAATCCTCACCACCAAAATGGAAAATTAATAAGAAAAAAAATCTAGCAGTTACTTTCACCATACAAAGACAAGGATGATAAAGAATTCCATGATTAAGGTATAAAATGTACAAGAGACTTTTGTATCCTACAAAGTTTAATGACTGTTGGCATATAAAAAAGCAGGCAAGCATTGTGGCCCATGGCAACACCTAAATAGAGATCCAAAATTAAGTAAAAGAAAGATAGAGATAAATCCAATCTTTTTGTTTTATAGGTAATACGAAATTTTACTAAAGTAAATAGGCAAAGCCAAGTACGCATGAAGTATACAAGTAAAATACCTAGATACAAGCTAGAAAAAGATAAAACTTAAGCAAAATATTACAAGAATTCCCATTCTTTACAAGGTTTTGCACCCAAAAACTGAGAGAACTAAAAACAAATCCCTAAAATCCCCCCCAAGGGATGTTCACGATCATCAAAACACCTCCTATTTCTCTCAGACCATATACAATCCTTACCAATCCTTCCATATGGATACAGTAGAAGGGCATTACCATGTAATTTTTTTTTTTTTTATAATAGAAGAGCATTACCATATATACACACATGTTATTACTGTCACTTGACATGAATAGGTATTGTCAGAATTCCATGGGTATTGATAAGAATAACACCAGAAAGAGAAGAAAGAGATTGAGTCTCTTCATTTCCAGAAGTAAATAATGTTGTAGCTGTTGATATTTTACATGAGTTGAAAACTTAAAATACAGCAAACACCCTGTCAGATTGCTGGTAGAAACTAATACTGATAAATTTAGAGGAGAGAAGAGAGAGGGGGGGGGGGGGGGGGGGGAGAGACAGAAATCTCTTCGTTCTAACCTTGGAAATCTCAGGACCAATAATATCCGGCCTTGTAGAAAGGGATTGACCAACTGCATCAGCAAGCAAAGGCATGTAACTAGTATATTGGTAATCTTGTGACTGCAGAAGAAAAATAAAGGGTCCAGTATATAATTTTAAAAAACATGGAAGCTGAAAGAGTGATTGATAAAAACAAACAAATACACAGGAAAGCAACCCTTCACATTGAAACGAAAACTTCAAGTAGACAATATTTTTCTTACCTTTGATAAAGGCGGGACCCAGGTTTAGCATTGTCTCTTTTAACACCATTCCAAAATGGTATTGTGACATGTCCCCATCAATAACCTTATACGAACTCAGTCTTAAGAACTTTCTGATCCCAGAAGTTCTAATTTGGACTGCAGCAGATGCAAAGGAGAAAAATACCTTCCACAAAATCGTATAAGAGATAAGGGTGTATTCCCCAAACATCCTAGAAAATAAATTTTTCATATCCCTTAAAAGTTGAAATGAGATACTGCGACTCTTTGTCCTGGCATATTATTTCCTCTACTTTCCTCTATTCGTATTAACAGTAAAGTTCAGTTCAACTACGTCAAGAAGGCACTGAAAAAAAACTACCTCGAGAAGTCGAAAGGCCACTATATGAGGCCTGCGACTGAAATAGTCAGCAATATCTTGTGGATCATAGACTTCAGGGAGTGGCTTAGACCAGGCTTTAGACAGATAGTAGAGATAACCAGCATACGCCTCCATGGCTTTGAGATCCGCCAACAATAAATCCACACCAGACAGTTCTGCCAACGCATGGATGTTCCAATGTCAATACATGCTAAAGCAATATTTATGTACGTCACATGCAAACATATCACATTGTGGCAAATTCAGCTATAAAATCATACAGCTCTAAAAGATGAGAAATGTTATTCATCATGGATTTAATCCCAATCACTCGGTTGATGTGACATGTTTTCACATTTTGCATGACGTTTTATGCCACGTCGCCTGTTGTGACTAAGATGTAAGAGCACTTCCAATATAGTAGCTAAACAACCTTTTCTTTTAAAATATAGCTCAAAGTGTCAAAAAAAACTCACTCTATTGGATACTTCAAAATAAAGAAATTATGAACAGTATGAACAGTATTTTCGCTACATGTAGCAAAATACTGTTCACATTCAAATCATTTTTTATTATCTTTTTCATTCTCTGCTACAGTGGTCATCTTCAACCTCGCAGTGGTCGTCTTTAGGGTTCGACCTACCGCCGGCCACCACTAGCCACACCATTGGCATCACTGGCATCTCCTCATGCCAGTGAACAACCCCTGATAATCCCAACTCCGGCAGCAACTCCTTCGTCTCCCATGCGCAGCTCCAACCCTGAAAATAGATTTCGGCATAAAGGGTTTCATTCGACCTACTGCCAGCCACCACTAGTCACACCGCCCCTTCACCGGCATCCTCTCACGCCAATGACCAACTCCTGATGATCCCAGCTCCGGCAAGTCTGCCATTGTCTCCCATGCACAGTTCCAATGTCGGCAACAATGGGTTTCAGCGTTTTACTTTCACCATTTCAGACTTTTTTTTTTTTAATTTGTGAAATAAATATTATTAGAATAAAATATGAATATTTTAAAAGATATAAAGAAAAAATAGAGAGGCTGAAGAATGGTAAAATGTAAAAGTAAATAGATAAAATAGAAAAAATGGGTTTTTGAAAAAAAAAAAGTAGCTACGAATACTCTAAAATCCTGATGAAGAGTAGAATTGTTAGACTACTGTTTCAACATGATATGTACTCGTAGACAAATCTTCATTTATATGATAAACACAGAAATAAATTAGAACATTAATTCTGAGAAATCATTCCCGCCGGATATATAATTACGGTCTCCATCATCAGCCGCAATGGCCAAAAATACCCAAACACTCGTCCAAAAACCTTGAAGAATTTTGCCCTGTATATTACTTCCTATAAATATAAAAGTGTGTGCGCGCGCGCGCAGGGGCCTGTAATGTGTTAGAGAGGGAGAAGGGAACGTAACCTGGATACGAAGGTTGAGGCCACGAGCGAGGGTGTAAAGAAGGAGCGTGGGGATCTTCCAGGTACCGAAGCCACAATAAGTCGTCTAAGGTTTTAGAAACCCTTTGAACGTGAAGAGTCTCGTTCGCCCACTCAACTCCTCGACTAATTCCCTTCTTCAGAAACTCCATATCCTTACGAACCACCTGAGCCAAGTGCCCCAAATTGCCAACGACGCGTCCCCGCCTCTGCAACGTCGACGCTCGCGTCGAGTAGCGCACGGATACCAGCGTCGACGGCGAAGATAAGGAAATTGTTGCTGCCATTGCCACCAGCAGCTAAGCCTCTTCAACAAAAAATGGCGATTGCAGTTGCTGGGTGTATTCCTTTACAGTTTGAGGTTAATTTTGCGATCGTGTTTGGGGATTGTGGTGGCGGAGGAACGGTGAGAGTGTGAAAAAAATAAAAAATGAATGGCTCACGTTGAGCAAGCGTGGCATGTGCGTCCGACTTCCGAGTCCGAGTCCGAGTGGCTCTGGTGATTGGTGACAGGCGGTGAGAGAGTCAGGTTCACCTGGAGTAGTGATTACCTGAGCTGAGGTGCATGAGAGTGGTTGGTAACTTGGGATGGATCTTCAAGAAATCTGACGGTTAATATAATTGCAACGTGCAAACCGTCTGAGAAAATTTAAGTTTTAACATATCCGTCTAGGTAAATCCGGGGGTTGGTCACCCCCAACTAAAAACAACTCCAGTCGTCGACAATTGCGGGTGGTATTGTCCATATCATTAGAATTAATGATTCTCAACGACCTCTTACCTTCTATCGGCAGTCTTATCTCATACAAAATGGATCTGTTAGGAGGGAGCAAATCCCGATAGTATGAGCAGTATTGTCCACGATAGCCGGCGACAATGAAATCTGCTTTTAGTTAGGAGGTCGGCGGGAGTCGTCGTCATAAGGATAAGGTCGCTAGAAGGAGCCGGTCTAGATGGCATGGGCGGTGTAGCCCACGGTTACCGGCGACGACGGGGGCTAGATTGAAGTCGAATACTTCTTATAAAATCATCTTCATTTTATTTTTTATTATGTTTTTAATTATTATTTTAATTTATTATTTTGTTGTATTTTCTAAATTTTCTTTTTTATTTTATTTTTTAAAATTTTTTATTATATTTTTATAAGAATTATAGAAAGTTGTTTTTTACACTAGGCAGCCGGACCAGCCTACCGTCACCCATAAAAGAAAAAATTTGTAAAAACATATTAAAAGCGCATGAGCGAGATGAGATGATTCATATCCATGTACTTTGAAATTTTGGGCCTTGCCCTTGGGTATGAACTATGAAGGCTTTGTAAATATCTGTCAGCACATGAGCAAGTGGCATAGGCCCAATCCGCCCAAAGCATCATCGTCTTTAAGCTAATTTCAATTATGGAAATGTTATTCACAACCGGCCTGGTGTAACCTGCAAATTCAAAACGACGGCGTTTTAATTTCAATTTTAATTCAAATTTCCATTTCAATCCAAAACGACACATCCTTTTCCTCTCACTCTGTGCATTTCATTTTGTTCTCCAGAATCTCAACTTTCTCCATCCTCATTCCTACCTCTCACAAAGCCTTCGTCCAAACCCACGGTAGGTTGCGGTTGGCGTCTTCTCCACAAAACCTGAAGATCTTCACGTCCTTCATCGGCATCTTCTCCGCGAAGCTAGTAGGTCTCGTCGGCGTTGTCTTCACAAAACCAGTGGGTCTCGTCGGCGTTGTCTCCACGAAATTAGTGGGTCTTCGTCGGCGTCGTTTTCCCACCTAAATCTGAATCCTAACCCAAACATAAACCCTTATACGGGGGCACAATATTGTGTTTTATAAAGGACTTCAACACTTACATTTTTTCATTACTCTGTTCTTCTCTGTATTTATGATGGGTTTTCTAGTTTAAGTAATTAATGCTTGCTTCCAAAAGTTTAAATGTATCTTTTTGGTCATTGGAAACTGGCCAAGCAGTAGTTGAATTTGATGTCTCAATTTTGTGTTTGAAAATTACTTTAACAGAAGATAGCGTCCAAGAGTTTTTTGTTGTAATAGGAATTTTCTCTCTCCCATGTGATGCAGGTTCTTTCTCATGAATGGTAACTGTCCAATTCACGACTCCATCGTCATCGAGAATAGTCACTTAGTATCAGCAACAACTTATAGACACTTTTAACAGTTTTTTTTACATGGCAGTTTGTCATGATTGTCATCTAGTAATATTCCAGGCCAAACAATCTTACCAATACCATAATTCATTTCTATAGACAAAACCAACTGCATGGAAACAAAATAACAGATTTTCTTCATAAGAAGCAGAAGAAGAACACACAAAATCTGTAAACATTGAACATAAATAAATCTTTTTCATTATAACAATTAAACAAATAAACCCGTAGA
Organism: Platycarya strobilacea; assembly: GCA_036898215.1. NCBI lineage: Eukaryota > Viridiplantae > Streptophyta > Magnoliopsida > Fagales > Juglandaceae > Platycarya > Platycarya strobilacea. The sequence continues at coordinate 2,936,137 of CM072556.1, forward strand.
AAACAATGAGTCGGGTTTTAAGGTATTGACAAAAAATAGATGAGACTTTACAAGTAAAAGTAACCCAAAACTACACAGAGGAAACTTTACAAGTATCAAATCCCCCTTAGCAAAATCCATCCCAAAACCCAGAAAATCAAATACCAAAATCTCCCTCACTATCTGCTTCAATAGCAGCCACAACATTTTGTTTATTCAACATCATCTTGCCCACAAAGCCAACATCATCATTTGAACTAATCATTTCTATTGCTTCCTCTTTTCTCCTACACAAACAAGTTAAATAAAAAATTAATGAAGGACTTGAAATAAAAATTCAACGGATAATATTTTTGATACACCTTGTAATATACTATACTATTATTCGTTAAAAGAGTATTGGCTATGTTAAAATATTCCCCAAGATACATATAAATAAACTGATCCCAGTTTCAATACATTTATGAACCTCTTCACCTAGTGGAAAATTAAAGCACAAAATGTGAAAGAAAAAGTCAAGATTCTAAATAAAAATAAAAAATCATTTGTAGAACCAAGCCATTAGTGGCAAATTTGAAAACAACTCCTTTAGGGTGCCACCTATGGACCAATCATTAGACCAACCTTTCTATTTTATTTTTATCTCATGTTATAAGTCTATTAAATTGTATTGCATGCATTGTATAACAACCAATCGTTAACTCTTAAAAAGGCCTACAATTGAAGATATGGACAGATAAATGCATGAAGATTTATAAATTGCAAGTTTAGAAGATAATTGCATAACCTTTCAAATCAATCCAACCTTTCAGGCCTAAGCATAACCTCATTATAGAGGATAATTGCAGGTTTAGAAAGCTATAGTTATTAACTATAGTATCTCTAATTGTTTAATTAAACCATAACATAAGGCAATGATCTAGCAATTATAATGATAACATTCAAATATTGTGAAGTAAAATATCATCAACTAAAATGACCTGTCAATATTGGCTTTGTTGAACAAAACCATACAAGTTGAATGTAACAATAGCATATCAAAAAATTTTACCTAGCCTTTGATTGAACCCCAAAATCAACAGTAGTAACACCAATACACCTCAAAAAACAATATCGAGCCAAGATCAGTTTAAACCCGTTCATAGAACACCAATACACCTCAAAAAACCATATCGAACCAAGATCATTTTACACCCGCTCATAGAACACAAAGACTCAAAACATTCAAAGATAAAATATTGCAACCACGTAAAAGTTTAACAAAAATAAAATGAAAAGAAAAGCACCAAATGCTAAGAGCACAAATCAAAGCCAAAAGATGGGTCAATTAAGGAGATTAGAGTGAGATAAAGGACCAAAATAATGGGTTTCGTTGGTTGTGCACAATGGCAGACAAGTAGAAGTCACGAGCAGTACAATGGCAAAAGTCGCGTAGGGGAGAGAAACATTACATCTTGAATGTCCTATTTTCAATATGACAGATAAATGAGCAAAAAATACTATCTTGAAGGACCGAGTGAAAGAAAAATAAGCAAACCTCTCTATCCAAACCCACGGCTTCAATCACGAACCCAAGGTGCCTTGTGTGATGACGGTCCGGTCCTACCCACGACGAAAACCACCCTCAAGGAGATGCAAAATGGTGCGACGAAAGAAAAGTTCCTCATAAGGGTGCGAAATAATGGTGTGACGGGTGCGAAAAAAAGTCTCACGCAGAAGTGAGAAATGGTGCGACTGGTGCGAAGAAGGAGGTGCTAAACTCGACTCTGTTATGTTTTCCCTCTCGGTATTTTAGTGTCTTCCTTTTTAAAAAATAATAATAATAATAACTAACGTGACATCATTGATTTCACAGGTTACGCATTTATGCAATTTCCTATAGCAATACCCTTTCAGTTAAAGATGCAATTGCCAATCACACAAGAGGAAATAAGGAAACTTCTATTATTTAATAAAATGCGTACAAGGGTATAATTTTATTTAAAAAATGAATTTTAAATTTTATAAATAAAATAAAATGGTTGCTTAGTTTTTAAGTTTATTTTTCTTTTTGTTTACGACAGGACCTAATTGATATACCAAAAGTTGGCACAATTTCTGTAAATCTTATGCATTTACAAGCAACAAATTAAACATATTACATATAAGTTTATAGTTTTTCTGAATTAAGGTACTCAACCTCCACCATGGAAAAACTCGAAAGATAACTGAGTGCACTAGTGGATTGAAGGAGGACACGTGGTCCTATAACGCAGCAAAAATCAAGTATTATTAGCCGGCCATGGCAATCCACATTCGGATTTGCGTATATCCGGCCCGTTTGCACATACTTGTACAGCCATTATATCCAACTGGATCACTCCCCCCAAGTCTTGTAAATCCAACGGTCCAACTGGTTCTCAACTGATATGTGACAGAGAGTGAGAGAGATCGAGCATGGCTTCCAACACATTGATCATGAGCTATGCCGGCATAGCCTACCAGTACGGCATTCCCATCAGTCCTCTCTTCCTCAAAGTCCAGATTCGCCACCACTCTCCCACTTCCAAGTGTAGGAGCCAATTCGTCGTCCCGCTTTATCATGTCCGTCGAGTGGATTAAAGTTATTACATGTTCCGGTTGTCCAAAACAGAAAGTATTTTTTCATACTTTTTCCTGGTAAAAATCTTGCTTGGGATGGAATAAATTAAATGTAAATAGCAACAGTAAAAGAAATCCTAGTGAGTCTTGTGCTGGATGAGTTTTGAGAAATTATAAAGGGTTGCTAAAAATGACTTTTGCAACTTATATTAGTGTGGGGACTAATTAATAACAAAGTTGAATTATTGGCTTTGGTGTTAGGACTCCACAAATGTAAAGATTTAAATTGATACAATATCATTATTGAAATAGATTCGATGCTTGTAATCTCTTGATTGAGGCAAGATAAATGCAGATTACAGGATTTGGAAGATTTTTGGAAGGAGATTAGAGCTCTTGTACTGTAGGGTCTCAATGTTCGGTTTCAGCATGTTTACTGAGATCAAATTAATGTTGTTGCAGACTGTTTTAGCTAGGTTAGGAAGTAGTGGATGCAATGAAATTTGGTTACAGTTGTGAATATCATACTGTATTAGCCGGTACGGTCGAAATTTGCCGTACCGGCCGGTACAAAAATAGACTAGTTTCGTACCAGCGGATTTTTTGGCCATACTGGCCGGTATGACCGGTTTCGGCCGAAAATCGGCCGGTATGGCCGTACTAGATTTCGGCCCCATGTATTTTTTATTTTTTATTTAAAAAAAATACTATATTTTAACTTCAATTTAAACTAAATTAATTACATATATATTTATCTATATAATTTATTTATATATTGATTATTATTTTGAAATATAATTTATATATATAATTTATATATATGATTTATTTATATATAAATTATTTCGAAATGGTATACGAAACGGTACTGGTATCGAAATATTTTATTTCAGTGACTTGACCGGTATCAGTACGGGTACTGGTATGGTATTCAAAACATTGAATTTAGTACTCGATAGATTATTTACCTATTTAGCTTAAAGGTATTCTGGTCAGAACATATCGTTTGAGGTTACCTTACATATGGATTCTATGATTCTTTTATTGATTTATTTATGCATAATGTGGTAGAAGTTTGGATTTGAGTTGTTTTCTGTTGGCAGTTTTTTTTTTTTATTTTATTTAAGGTTATTGATGTGATCGTTCCTCGGGTATATATTAGTTTAAGGTTATCGGCAATAAGGTAATAAGTTGATATATGAGATGTTTTATTGAAGAATTATTGTAATTTATGTGTATTTTGGTTGTAATTCCGATTTTTCTTTGTCATCAGTGAGGATTATTTAATAAAATTGAGCGGAATTATTACTGGACATATAGCTTACCTCTCTTTTCCCAAAAAAAAAAAAAAAAAAAAGTCCATTGAGTGGATGTCGGGCCAAACTCGGCCTCCACACCATGATGGCTCTGCACTCGGGTATGTATATATAATCATAATCGAAGAAAAAAACGCTTCAATATGTATTAATCATGATGGAAATATAAAGTTGCATGCGTTAACTTTTTGTGTGGCAGTGACTTTGGATTCGATCCACTGGGGCTTGGTGTAGTCCCAGAGAACCTTGAAAGATTCAAGGAATCTGAACTTATTCACTGCAGATGGGCCATGCTCGTCGTTGTAATTAGTTTCCTGATTGAAGTTTTGAAATATGTTGGTTTATTTTGCAGAATTAGTCTACGTATAGATTTCGAATTATTTATGTAAGTCTATACAATTATCTTAATTTTTTAAAAAATTATAATAATATCATTTTTAAAATGATATATTTTTTTTCATACATTAATGAATCTACATGTACAGACGTTTCCTACTTAGGATTGCAAATTGAATTTCTTTATATTGCTTTATGAGATTTCGATGACTGTACATAAGTAGCCTGGAATCCTAGTACCAGATCGAGGCCTTTTGGTTGGGGAACTGGGTGCAAGCTCAAGAGTGGACTGCTGTTCCAGGAGGTCAAGCCACCTACGTACTTGGGAAACCCAGCGCCATGGGGTACACTCCCTACCATATTGGTCATTGAATTCCTGGCCATCGCCTTTGCGGAACACCAACGCAGCATGGAGAAAGACCCCGAGAAAAAGAAATATCTTGGCGGTGCTAGCTTTGATCCCTTGGGCTACGCCAAGAACCCCGAAAAGCTAGCTCAAGGAATACAAGGTCAAAGAGATAAAAAAAAATGGCCAGTCCTTATAAATTACAATCTTCTTGATCTTTTGTTTAACTTGTTTGGATTAGTTAACCTTCTTTCTTGACTGCTATTATATATGTATATGTATATATATAAATATATATATATATCTGCTGTTTTGAAATGCAGGTCGGCTTGCATTGTTGGCTTTTGTGTGTTTTTGTTTTTCAACAATCAGCATACCCAAGCACGGGACCACTGGAGAACTTGGCTTCTCACTTGGCTGATCCATGGCACAACAACATATTGGGGATATCATCATCCCCAGATCACTCTATCCTTGAATCATGGAACTTACAATCTAAGAAATCATGATGTAGGAGGCTAGCTGTTGATTATGGATCTGGAGTTCTGTATCTTTGGTCTATACCATGTAGTTTAGAAGTGATATCTGCTGCCTGCATAACTTCTACTAAGATATAAAATACACTACAAGAAATCTTGGTTTATAAGACCAATTGTTTTTGCCAGGACTAGCTGTCGTGGCTAATATCCCCTATTGCCACAAACAGACATCCTAGCAAATAAAATTGACGTTTGCCACAGATTATGATGCGTCCAGTGGTAGTTTGTGGTAAAAACCACTTTTTGTGGCGAGTTACAACTGCGGCAAATAGTTTTGCCCACGAAACGAAACAAAACTCGTCGTTTAGATTATTAGCCGTATGCTAATAAAGGGCTCGTGCGAAAGGTGTCTGAACCGCATGCTGTTTTGTGCTTTTGCTCTTAGAATATTCGTGAACAACCCCCGCCCCCCCTCCCGACGGAAACCCTAGCTCCCAAATTCGACTCCGGCGCTGCTGTTTATCTCCGTCCGTCGATTCTGTTCATTTCGCCGGCAAGAATTCGGCCATTTGTGGGTTCTTTCGTGCCTGATTTTCTAGCTTGAGGTCAGTATCCATTGTTTCCCTTTAAAATCCTTTTACCCGTATTTTTTGATTTGCGATTTGGGAAGCATGCTGAAATTCGTGATGAAAATTTTGATTTGTGTTACTCTCGCTCATGCTGTGTTTACCTCTAAGATCCATAGTACTATTGCAGCTTCGCCCGTGTGTGTATGATCTCTCTAAGCTCTTATACTTGAAGTTGCTGTATTATGTTCTTTTACTTTAAGTTCTTTAATTTATTATTACTGTTTTTGTGAAATCTGTTGGGAAAGCTCGTAACCATATTTTGCGAGACTCAAATCTGGTGGGGTTGTAACTAAAAGGAACTCGAGTTTGTAACATAAAACTATTGGGTGTTTTCCTTAATAATATTTGAGGTTAGCCGGCTATCTGAGATGGAACCAAAGGCACAATGAACTCATGGAATAGTAGAATTAGAGAACTAGTCAAGGACTTCAATTTGAGATACATGGTCACATAAATGCTAGAATGATAATCCTACTTGCCCCCTGTCAAACAATGCTGATAAATTCAAACCCTGCGATAGGGTAACCATTTTGAATGCATTCATCATCAAAGGACCCTCTTCATGATTTTCTAACTTCTCAGCAACATAGTTATCTTGTAATGTACCAATAGTTGCTAAGCATAAGAAGAGGGAAATGCAAATGCATAACAATCTCCAAAAGCCCAAAACTAAAATTTAATACTCTGAAATTGGTACATTTATCAATAAAACATTCTAAACTTGATTTATTTTAATAATTAAATTAGAAAATACGACTCTCTTAAGTTCTAATAGAAAATTTCTTAATTAAACAAGAAAGACAATTGTACATAGCAAAAGAGAAGCAAAAGTAGACCTGAATATCATCGAAAACTGCACAAACATCATTCAAGTTCACTTCCTCATCTACTCTATAATTTACAGGAAAATAATTTTTCCAAAACCATGGATCTTTTCTTATTCCTGCCATCTAAATGCACTACATTAAATGAGTTTCATATATACCTTTAAGTGGCAACACTCTTCACCCATCCACCACCATGTAGCACAGTTTATGAAATTTTTCCTTTTGTTCATTTAGTAATACCCTGCATTACATATTTTTGGAGTAAGAAGCAAATAACACAAAGTAGCTTAACAATTATTCAAATCTTATAATTATCACTATTACTGCATAACGGGAATTAGACCAATCACCTGAGTCAATTGTAAGAAAGAATCACCATCTAACGGATCTCAATAGTAGGAAAACATGTTTGAAATGAAAACTATTATCTGCTAGATACCAAAACTTATCTAAAACCTTACCTATCAAGTAAATCAGACCACTGAGAAGAGAGTAGTATGAATGGATTTCCTTAAAGATTTATCATATTTACAAATATATGCAAAAAATAAAAAATAGCAACTCTGTTTTCTGCAGATAATGAAACAGAGTACTGATTGTAGGATTTGAAGATGGTGAACAAAATACTTAATGTTTTAGGATTGGGATCAAGTATCTTATGTATCAATGACTTCACCCCGGAACAAAACCAAGATGGGCAAGAAAATTCAGCTACACTTATCTACACATCAACCAAAAGGGTAGTAACAAATGTTACCATGATTCATGTTAACTCTTTTGATTAATAAAAGAAAAAATAGGAGGCTTTAATAGCTAAGCCCTTTACATGAGAAGGAAGGCATGATGTAGTGTCTTTATAGGTTACACTTATGATCAGCAACCTCTCGAGGACAACTTAGGCCAGTACACAAGAAAAGAAGTGGGGAAATACAGCCCTTGTGACATACATATATGTACACAACTTGATACTGAAGGAAACAAATATGTTGAAAGTGTGGGCACTAAAAACTGTTGATTGTATAAATATAGCAGGATACATTTTTGAATGTGTAAGTAACTTAATTCAAATCTATTGAATTGATCCTAAGTAAAATGGAGACCTTTTTGTAAAGAGATGGAAGGTTTGTCTTATCAAATGGCAGATAACCAGTCAATGAAACATAGAGGATGACTCTACATGACCATACATTAGAAACTGCACCATCATAACCCTGGTTTCTGAGCACCTGTTAGGCAATTATTCAATGCATGTGAAATAAAAAATAAGCATATAATCTTTCTCATTTGAAAAGAAACAAACGAATAAATTGAAATACCTAAATTCTAGGATATGCAAACTTGTGGCAAACACGAAGAAAAACTAGAAAAATTAGAAAGTAATCATAGTCCTAAGCATGAAATTCAACAGATATCGTTTATATTAGCTAGATAACACTTGGACAACTCAATTTCCCCCTATTATATTAGCTAGATAACGTTTTGCTCCATTTGCATGAATCCTGTTCTATTTGCCTAGCTAAAAAAATGTGCTTCCATGACACATACTCTTTGCCAAAACTGTTGATGGTGTACTGCCTAGGTAGTTTTAAATTTTGTGAGATGGCTTAATACAATTGTATCTGACTTTTTTGAATTATAAATAGGAATAGATGCATATAATTCATAAATGGTACTATTCTTTTTTTTTTATAATGTTGAAATTCCAAAGCATTTAGTGACTGTTTATTTTTGTTAAATGAAAAAGTCATCCCTGAAGAAGGGAAATGTTGCAGTGGAAACCTTAGTTTATACGATTTCCAATATGCAGTTGCATGCTTTTTCACAAAGATGTATTGGACGTAGACACGAGGTTTGTAATGACTTTTTCCTATTTTGTTGGCTTGGCAGGTGTATGATCATAAGACAAGGGCATTTGATGTGGTTGGGAGATCATATTGCATCAGGTACCCATAATCTAGTCTCAATAACATGTGTTCAATTATATGTTTACAATTTGCAAACCATAGTTGTGTTGTTTGGAAAATTATGGTCCAGTACTAATTAATTGAAAAAATTAGCGCTGTTTACATCCAAGAATTTAGTGTCTTGTTTACTTCACTATTATGGGTTATGAGAATGCTTTTATCATAGGGTTGTACAGGTTTTAACTGGTGTATTGAGTTATAATATTAGCTACTTGGGTTGAAAAAAACAAGTTTGATCCTAATGGGCCAGGTTTTGACTACATTAAATGAACTATATATGTATCCCACCAACTGTTATGTAGCAATATATAATTAGCATATGGATACATAGAATTGTAGCAAAACCTGAGAAGCATGAAATATTTACACTAATATACTTTTGCATATTCTTTCCAACCTGTGCAGTGGTGACAAGGCAGTTTAACTAAAAGAGAACTTTCAATCCTATGGACATAGTTCAAATGAAGAGGAAGATAAGTTACAACTCCCGTTCCAGGGCCCATTGATGTGTTCTTGCTCCTGGAGGTTTCAGAACATGGCTAGATGCACCATTTACCAACTGTTAATTTTATATAGACAGCTGCCTCTCTTAACATTCTTGGACAATGTCATTAGTTGTTTAAATGGACCATGTCCATGTACGTTTATTATATAAATGGATGTACGTATGACTAGATACTTACCTATATATATATATACATCTGCACTATTTTATATGGATGAGTACCTATTGTTAGAATACATGAGATAAGCAAGGGTTGGCAATGCTTTTAGCAACAATTTTGAATCCTGGGCATTGATCATTTGATGCGGATTAGGTTTGTGGTAAATAACCCAATGCTTTTACCGACGGCACCTTTGTGCTTTTAGGGATGAATATTTTCCTGTGTAAAAAATATTGTACAGGGTTGGCATTCGTGGTAAAAACAGGTTTTGCTGTGGCTATTTTTCTAGAGATTGGTTGTTAATAATAATTCCCCGCTAATCTATTTTTTGGTCAATGGTTATTAGCCACATATTGGCTTTTTCACTAATAGGCATTTCCCACGACAGCCTATGCCCTTGTAGAATTTTTTCCCACTACTAATATGGATTTTAACCACGAACCTCTTGGTGGCAATAAGTGATCATTTGCCAAGAAATATTAATTCGTGGGAAATAATAGTATTTGCTGCGGAGTATATGCCACGAGCAGCCCACGACTAGAGTTGGTGGCAAAAAATCAATACCCACCAAAGACATGCTGTTTGCCACAAGAACCCCTCTTGGCAAATTGTCACATATCTTGTAGTGATAATAAAATATATATTTTTATTAGTTTAAATTTTTTAGATAAGTAGTGATTTTATATGGTATCAGACTAAAGATTTTGAATTCAAATTTTGACTCTATATTCTAACTCGTTTAATTAAATACCTCACTTATTAAACCTATTAATTGAGAGAAAATCTAGTTCATAAGTCATGAGAAAAAATGTTAAGATATAAAATAATAAGATCTACAATTCTCTTCAACTTAAATTTTTAAAACCAGTGATGATTTCATAACTTTTACTACTCTAGTTTCCTTATAAAAATACCTTGAAAATTATTTGTTACCTAGCTAGCTAGATCTAGTTAACTACATATGGTCGGTTAACATTGCCAATTATCATTTTGCTGGTTTAAAAATAAATGTTGGAAACATATAGTCAACCCATTAGCCCCAATTGGGTAAAAAAAAAAAAAACCGCAACTTCTTAGAATTATCCCAAAATAATAAATATAATGATAAAATTCTTGGTCTCCATAATAAATAGAATAGGAGAGAAAACATAATTTATTTTTTCTATTTTACAAAGATAAAACTAAAAAAATAAAATATGAGTAATTAATTCATGCGACACTCACTTATAAAAAAACGATGATTATATATATATAATTATTTTTATCATGCATAAATAGATAAAGAATTATATAATTTAATATTAATCTATGCTATGGACCATTTTATAAGTGCATGATTTCCAATTAATGTTGTAGGGAAGCAAGAGTTTTAATAGTCCCTTGATGGGTATAACGTATATAATTATATAGCTCGCTGAACAAATTTGATAATAAAAAATTATTCAATGACAATATATAAATGCATTATATCTTATATAATGAGATAATAACACAGAATTTCTCATATATAAAAGGCGACTTTTTACATTTCTCAACTGCACTAATTTTTCCCTACAAGTTGTAGTTTTTTTTTTTTTCCTATCTTCAAATAGTTAATTTGACAATTTGCCTCGCCATTCCATTTCTCAACAGAAAATGACCAAGAACATGTACTTAAAAAAATCAAAATTTTCTATGGACTAGTCACTAGGACATTATTTATTGGAAAAAGTTTCGAACAGAATGAGTGTAAAATTTTTTTTTACATCGGCCAATAAAAAAAATGCCACATAGGCAATAGAGAAGTGAAATGAAGAAGCATGCACCAAATCACTCACTGCCCTTCTGTCTCTCCATCTCTCTCATCTACGTTCAACAGAATCAAAGCCCTAACCCTCCTTTCTCCAGAAAACCTTTTCATTTGATGTACTTCTCTTTGTTTGATGTTTTCTTCGTGACTATGTATGTAAAACGGCCTTCGAGAATTTGTGGAAGGGCTTCCTTCTGGGGTAAATCCCTACAAATTCCAGCCCCAACAATTTTCTCACTCTGCAAATTACAAAATTTATTTACATTTTACATCCTCTGTCATCATTTCTACGTTTATGAACCAAACAACCATTTTATTAAACAAGCAAATTGATTGTAGAGTGTAATTTATGAAACAAATTGAATTTGAACATTGACTGGGAGTCAAAGCCGATTCTTTTATAAAGCCCAATTCATTCTTAAACATTTTGTACTTAAATTTCTGTACCTTTTTAGTTTCCCTCTATGCTTGATAAAATGGCAAGCTGAGATAAAGGGATGCCAGAGAATTTTGCTGCATTCTAGAGATTTTCTCAGCTTGATAAAATGAAAAGCTTTTTTGGAGATCGAAGAGGACAGCCCGATATTTGCTAATGGCTAGCAGGCTTTGAAAAATAAAAATCATTTGTCACATTAACATAAGCAGTTATAAAAAAATTTATGATCAGATCTAGCTACAAATAAAGAAATTCAAATTAACATTTCAAGAAAGTAAAGCCGGGTCGAGTTGAATCCTGCATCTTCATCCAAGTTTCTATACAGTTCCACGAATTTCTCTTTAATTGGCCATGCGCCATGCATGTACCAGAAGATTGCGTTTTCAATAAGAATAGAGACCATCTAACAATCTTATCGAGTGAAATTGGAATGCATAATCTATATGAACACAAATGGGGAGGGAGAGGGAGAGAGAAGGAGAGGGAAGTAATTTGGTGCATGCTTCTTCATTTTACTTCTCCTTGAAATGCCTACGTGACATTTTTTTATGGCTATTGTGAAATAATTTTTCACACCCATCCGATCTCAAGTGCTACCATTCTCCATTACTAAAAAGAAAAAGTAATTTTGGCAGAAGTACTTATTTTGATCTGCATTTTCTTTCCCATCCCGTGAGTACTGGATGTTTAGTTACATCATATATAGCGCCTTGGTTTAGTTACTTTATGTAGCCTTTAGTACTTTTTGTTGCATTATATGCTTTAGATCCTAGTGCATGCAGTATTGTACAACGTCCAGCAGATCGTACTATATTCTAATCGAGTTAGCTATAGATGTAGTTTTAGGGTATATAAGTAAACTAAAAATTATTTGTCCTCTTTTGGTATCGAAAAAGAAAAAACATGCAAAGAATATATATGTGACTAGGCGTTATTAACAGCAATGACACTAACTATATGTGACTAGATACAAGTTCAAAATTTAGCCGGATGTGAAAAAATATATCTATATTGGCCTGGCTATATATAACTCTAAGAGCATTTATATTAGTCTCATCAAATAATTCATTAAAATTTGATGAAAAGTACATATTTGATAAGTTGCACATATCATACACACCATAATTTCACATTAGATTCATCGTTAGACTCATCAAAATAATAATATAATAACATTTTTTAAAAAGAAAAGGAAAAAGTGGGAAAGACAAAAGAAAATGAAAATGAAAAAAAGAAATGTAGAAATAAAATATAGTAAATAAATAGAATAATGAGTGAATAGTAACCTTTCATATTTGAAATGTCTTCTTATTTTTATTGTAACTCATAGTTAAGAAAATGTATTTTGATGAAATTAATATGGAATTATTTTAAACATAAATCATCAAATATATGTTTAATGAGTTGAGATTAATGTGAATGCTACAAGTCTTAAGAATCTAGTTATAGTAACAACCTTTGGCTCAATAATGTTGGCGGGCCATTAGTGGAAGAAAACAAGCAACTTCTCCAACTTTCCTCGACATTTTCTCTCTCGTTTTGGCTAGAATCTCATATTTTGGTCATAGCATCAAGTTTTAACCAGATGAGTTCATATTGGACTAATTATTTAAAGGTAAAATAATAATATTATATTATATTTTTTAATAATATATAATATTTTTTCTATAGATTTTATAAATACACTTCATAAAATAATTAATAATTAAATAGAATATTTATTTTACTTATAAAATAAATATTCGTAGTACTTTAATAATAAAAAATATTAATTAATAATTTGTAGTACTTTATAGTTGTTTGAAAAATCTATTTCATGAAACTATTTACAATATTATAAAAATTTATAAAATAAATATTTAAATTATTTAAAATATGAACAAAAAAAACAACATGATCATGTCAAGTAGATGCATAAAATAGATATATTAGACAAATGATAAAATTCAATAAATGGAATCAATTAATCAAAAAACAGTACAATGTAAAAATTCATAAAATATTCTTTAGACATGTAAGCAGTAGCTTTCCAAGTTTGGAAATTAGTACTCAAGAATTATTATAATTCAAGTGTTGAACTAATTTAGACTTTTAGCTAGTCCAATATGGAGGGTTTTTCTCAGTATATCTAGCTAAAGTTAATTTAGACTTATATATATTAACATTTGGCTAGGTTATTGTCAATACTGTAATAATACATGTAACTCTATAACATGAGGGAGAAACTAAGGAATTTCATAATTCCCGGAATATATAGATTAGTTTTAGGGATCTTCTATATATATATATATTATATATATATTTATATATATAGATTTTATTGATCATCGTTAACAGGGATCTATATATATATCATCGTTAACTACATGTTAACCTGGCTTTGATATATTCTCAAACCCAATTGTAGGGATCGATTGACCCGGAATGGATGTTATACAGAGTTTTTTTTTTTAGGCACGAACCTTAGTTTTCACGAGACAACAACAGCAATCTTCCAAAATATTCACATAGTTTTTGCCTTGAAAATGCGATATTGGCAGTGAGGAAAAATATTCACGTTCGTAATTTTTTTTTTTCTCAGTAAAAATAGCTTCTGGGCCTGTGGGTGTGTTATAAACAGTTGTGTAATTAGCGATTTAGAGATCAAGATATTGTATTATAAATCTACATTTTCTTTGGCGGAGAGAAGGATATGATATCATTGTACTAGTATACAGTACTCATAAATAAATTTTACACAAAATAAATTTAAAAATAATGTAATTTTATGTGATAAGTTAGATATTTTAGTTATAATAAAAATAAATTTATAATATTCAAGCTTATTTTTGTATGATTATTTCTAACGTCTAAAGCTATCATACATTAACACACATACACACACACACATATATATATATAATGTATTTATTTTTATAACTAATTTACTGCCAATTTCTGAACCCAAGGCAACTCTTGTCTAATTGTTGTTTTTATTCGTTAAAGAATCTGACGGATTAGTACTGACATTCTTAAACGTTAAACAGTTAAACTTCTATAATATGAAGATCATCATCATCGATCCATCCTTCCTTCTCTACCTGATCGACTATCAATTAAACAGTTAAAACCCTAGCCTAGATCGTGTTGTTTACCTATTTTGATGCAAGAACTCCCCCAATTACTAGCTAGCTATGTTCTCAGTGTTTCTGGCGGCCAAAAGGACCTAAATGAAAGCTACACGATCGACATGATTATACACAAGTTTATTTGATCAGAAACATCAATATTTTTTATCATCGAGATTGAAAATGTATTTCAATATTTTAAACTACATGATTATTAGTATTTTAAGAATTTACGTACTGATTAATAAAGGAGTATGTACTTCATAGCTAGCTAGCCAGCATTTATATTATTTAAACTAATTAATTAC